>CM051027.1:32724917-33152417 GCA_027627225.1 Congeria kusceri | reverse complement strand
TTCATTGCTGCATAAAATAAGTTAGGTGTATTCCATATGTACATAAAAGCTGTTGAAGGATTAAAATATCAGTTGTTTTCCTGCCTTCTTGATAATTTTTTGTTTGTTTTTTTACAGAAAAATATAATTAACAGGGTTGTCAGTCAGTGCCGGCAGCTGGCCAATTGACCTTTTCAAACAAGATATGGGTCGGCTCAAATTTTTAAAGAAATAAAAATAATTTATTGTCTACCTTGTTCTGAAAGCCAGTCTTTAACCGCAACAGACACTTTTTTGTTTTTTTATTTGATTTTTTGCCGTTTTTAACAGTATTTCAGTCATATCATGGCAGTCAGTTAACCTACTCACACTTTTCCTGGGAAAGCTTAGCCGATCTAAGCGGTTTACCAGTACTAAGTGCACATACCTATGCCAGTAACTGACAACTGCCCTACTTGAATCAGAGGTAGGGAGAATGGCTGTAGAAATAATTTCATGACCAATTGCCACACAAGTTATGTGGCCGGGATGGGGTTCGAACTCATGATCCACGAATTGACAGTCTAGCGCTCTACCAACTGAGCTAGCCGGGCCAGGCTCAACAGACACTAATCAATATTGAATGTAATACTAGTATCCAATAAGTTTTCCCTCGTAACACAGTTTCAATTTTAATTCCCATACATGTATATTTTGTCAACCCATGTTAATCTCCAATTTATCAAATGCAACAAAACTACATTCTGATTTGTTGGCAGGCTTGATTTTTCTCCTAGAATGCTAATTCATCAATGCTCTATTGACAGTGCATGCGTTGTTAAGGTATTGATTGATGCTTTTTCACACCAACCATGTGCTGAGCGTGTTATACCCTTTATAGCTGCAAACGGCCCAAATTGACCAGTCACATCAAAGACTTTGTAAGTCAAACTAAGACCTTTGAGCCAAGAATACATGATAATAGTTGTACAGTGCGTCATGCATTTATATAAATAATACACATATATATTAACAATAAATAGAAAGAAATATATTTTAATCAAACATATTATTTTAGGAGTGTCATAAGTCCGTAATCGAGAAAACATTTAGAATCGGTGCGCAATAACACAATCATTGGCTGATAAATAAAAAGAAAAGAAAAGATGTCCATATAAATATACACATTTGAAAGTTGTAGAAGGAAAACAAAACCAAGTAAATTTGACGTATTAAAATTGTATAGCCTGTACATTGTATCCAATATACTACCGTATAAATGTCAGTCGAACATCTTTCGTTTTTCAAACACATCTCCTTCGTCACTGGATTGATTGTTTTCTAAGCTCGAAGGATTTGTATAGATAGCTTGCAAGCGAGAATATATCGTAAGTAGATTTTGATGACATAATATTATTAAACAGTTGCAAACTAGCATTCGAGAGCCATTCTTCACGAAAGAATTCACGTCGCAGAGCATCATATGAGGGGCAAACCAGCACTAGGTGATACTCATCCTCAAGCACAAGACCATTTATTGTCAAACAAAGGGACAATAACGCAATTCGCTTGCAATATTTAAGTGTCTACTATTAATCTACAGGTTCTTCAATCTGTAAAAAACATTTAAAATGTGTTATGAATTTAAGAAGTCAAGTCATAAAAAAAATAACAATATTATATTTTTCCTTCGTTTTTTTTAAATAAGTTATTTCTATAATTGATTATACAAAATCTGAACTATTAAAATTAATTAAGTAAAACAAAGTGTAATGTTCATACATCAAACTATCATGAATCATGTGTCCAAAATTGCTCAATGCTAGGATTTTGCATCCAAATTTCAAAAAATTTCAAAGGGGGGGAGCTTACCCGGATTCCCTAAATCACTCACACCTTCCACGTTTGAAGCTCTGGGCGGGTATTCACAAAGCTCCTTAGGGAAAACTTAAGTTGATTTCTTAAAGTAATAAAATTCCTTAAGTCTCTGGCTGTTTCGTATATACCTCTTTTTACATATTAATGGTTTAACTAGTAAATATTGCTAAGATGTTTCATATTTTACCTTTTTGTAAACAGAAATCAACGGATTTAACATAAACAATTTGATCTTAAATTTTCGCTTAAGCACAACTTAGTTAAGATTTCCCATAGGAGCTTTGTGAATACCAGCCCTGCATGGCCTCCGCAATTGGTAATTGAGACTTCGTGAAAAAATCTTAATGACAACCCTGATTTAACACACTTTACATGAGACATGTGTTCCAAATTATTTTTGATACAATGTATTACCATATCTGGAATTAACATATTTCAGGAATCTATGTTGAGGATTGTGGTGTAACCGTAGGCCGATCAATGATGCCCAGGTCTGGAAGTCAGTCGGATGTACTGAACAATACGATTACGTCCCCAAACAAGTCTTCCACAGGTAAGAATAAGATGGAAAAGTATTGCCAGCTCATTTTGCATATAATGTATGATATAATAAGGCCACAACAAATTGATCAGATGTTCGTCGGATTTGCCGCACCTTAAAATCATAAATCGAAAAAAAAAAATTATTTTTATTTTGTGCCCGCACCTACAAGTTTGCCCCGCATCTGATTTTTTAACATGAAGTTTTCATCAATGAGTCTCGTTTTACGTTAAACGCCGTCTTCGTGGTGTACCCAAATCATAACAAGCAATTGGTACTGATATAGACATGAATAAGGCACTTTGCTGCGACTGGTTAATGTCCAGAGCACACAATTTATGACCCAGACCTTTAATCACCAACAGCCAGCCTGGCACAGCTGCCATGTGTATTTCAACTCAGCAATTTCTTATCATGTTTTATCAAACTTGTGAAAACACAACGAGCTGTTTGTCAGCAGTCATTGCCTTATTAAAGATGATTGCTAGCAAGCTCTCGTAATATCAGCAGTTAATTAACAGTTAATTAAAGGATTATCTTGTTGATAAAGGATGTGTGAAATTGGATGTCTGGATTATGTCAAATGGACTGATTATCGGGTATGTTTACATTTCGGACAGTTTTGACCAGCGGTTTGTCCTTGATTTCTTACTTCTAATATCCACACATATAAGTTGTTTCTGACATGTCCATTTTATAAATTCAACGTATCTGTTTGGTGTACATTTAGTTCAGCCTTTATATATTAAGGTACATTTAACAGGGCAAACCAAGTCATTATGTTAGTTATTAATTTTAATTTATTTATGGATGTATTTTGTTAACATCTGGTAGATAGTTTAAGAGTGTATGTTTAAATAAAACATAATTATCCAAGTTTACTGCAATGAACAATTAAGAAAAATGTTAATATAAAAATCGAAGTATACTAATGCTTTTGTTAATGCCATAATTAATTAATATAATACAGCACAGTGAAGTATAATTTTATAGCAATTAAAACAGTAAGATATAACTATTCCCTGACATGGAAACACGCAACGATGTTGCGAGTCGATAAAAAAAAAATGGCTGAAGAAAAATAAGAGCCAGTGTGAGTCCTGGTTTACGGTTTAAAAAAAATGGTGGCGTCCAGTTGTTTCGTCGTGTCATTTAAAGATACAGATCTTATACTAGTGATTCCTAAATTGTTTTGTGTTTATTGTATGACATTTCATATTCATGTTATTAAACTGTTGGTAGTGAATGACTTGGTGTATCAAATATCTATTTTGTTAATGACAATTGCCTCGTACAAGGTCTACTTTCTTCTAGTTAAGATATGGCTTTTAGTATTGACTGCCGGTCGTTAATTTAATAGCAGAATCACTATTGAAGACTTGTTGCACAAAACCCTTTGCAGGACATGGTCAAAGAAGAAATGGAGAAATTAGTTGCTTAGTTTATTACATATATATTGATTTTGACAACAATTTATGGAACAGAGCAGATGAAGAAGAAATTATTGACAAGATATCAAGTTATGATGGCGTTTGGGAGTAATTTTTAAACACTATGGGCATGACAGGATTTTTTTTTATTTTGCACTTTTTCGCTCGCCTCCGATTTTATCGAAAATGGAAAAAAATTATTTTTATTTTTATTTCGCTCGCTCGCTTCAATTTTTTTTGGACAAAATCCGTAGAACAACTGATCAATTTGTTGTAGCCTAAGTGTTTTTATCGTATAGAGTATCCAGTAAAATTATTGTATTGAGTATCCAGTAAAAGTATTGTATACAGTATCCAGTAAAAGTATAGAGTATCCAGTAAAAGTATAGAGTATCCAGTAAAAGTATAGAGTATCCAGTAAAAGTATTGTATTGAGTATCCAGTAAAAGTATTGTATTGAGTTAGCACTCAGTGAACTATTGGTTTAGGGGACCTCTCCTGTGTCGTCTGTGTGCCGTCAACAATTGGGTTTGTTCTCATGCTGGAGACTTCACTTTTTATCCAATCTTAACCAAACTTGCTTATTTTGTGTATGACCATAAAATCTCGCATAGGATTGTTATTGGGTCAAATCACACCAGTAACACTAGAGTTATTGCCCATTTTTCATGCAAAAAAAGTGCAAAAATGCATTTTTCCAATGTTTATACTTTATTTTCCATCGAATCTTAACCAAACTTTCACAGTTTGTGTAGGACCATCAGATCTCAGCAGACGCCAAAAATGGGCTAGATTGTATTGCAAACACCAGACTTATTACCCTTTGTTTATTAAAAACAAATACAAAAATGGACATTATTCAGGATAGAGACTTCATTTTTCATCCAATCTTCACCAATCTTGCACAGTTTGTTTATTACCATGAGTTTACAGTTGAAGTCGAATACAAGTAAGATCGGACCAGAAACATTGGAGTTATTGCCCTTTGTTTGTTTAGAAAATATGCCAAAATGGACATTATTCAGGATAGAGACTTCATTTTGCATCCAATCTTCACCAATCTTGCACAGTTTGTCTATGACCAACAGATTAAAGGTGAAGTCGAATATAAGCAAAATCAGGCCAGAAACACCAGATTTATTGCCCTTTGTTTGTGAAAAAAAATAAATACAAAATTGCACAGTTTGTCTATGAATGTAAGACTGCAGGTGAAGTCAGATATAAGCATGATCGGGCCAGAAACACCAGAGTTATTGCCCCTTGTGTTTGGAAGAGAACATCAACAGTTTATCAATGATTAGCTTTGCACACACGATTTTTGATTCAATGTTGACCAAACTTACACAGGTTGCGTATGACCATAACATTGATTGATAAAATTTGGTTTCCAAAAGTTGCAAACCTTGCATGCGTATATTTTTAACATGCAACATTGATGGCTTCAGAGCCTGCATTAACATCAATTTGAAAGAAAATTACAAAAGAAAAAGCAAAACTTTACCTTATAGCACAGCCATAGAAATTATCCCATTGCAACAAGTTCTCCAAAACTATATGCGAAAAAGACATCAAAATCTACTGTTTCTGCATTTTCCAGAATTGTCGCTGACTTAATGAAAAAGGGTCAGGTAAGAATATCAAGAAAAATGATTTGAGAACCATTAGAAAAAAAAACGGCACATCCACTACCCAACTTGTACTTTAGTTAGCCCATTGCACTAAACGATGTTTTAAATAAAAATTGATCCTTTGCACTAAACGATGTTTTAAATAAAAATTGATCCTATCCCCCTTTGCGTATTATTCACATACCTTAATTTTCAAACCTGTCACAACAGTATGGTCTTCATCTGTACCAGTTTTCAGGTGAGCGCTTTGGGCCATCATGACCCTCTTGTTGTTTGATTCTTTGAATGTTTTAGGATAGGAAGTCTGATTATGACAATTTTTATTGTTGGAATATAAGGTCCTTATGTTAATCTATTATAAAATATTGTTGATTATTATATGACTAATTTTTGAAGGCTACTCAAATAAGATAACATGCAATTACATTTTTAATTTTTGATGAGCCAATTTAGCCAGATTGTTTTGTAATACCACATCCTTGTTAATTTGAATATTGATTTAATTCATTGGCAAGGATTTACCTGTGTGTTAAATGTAATTTGTTAAGTTGTTACCAGAAATCAGCAATTAATTGTATTAAATTGGTAGGATTTAGATATACATCATTATTGATTATTTAGCTGGAACTGACTGTAAGCAATGTGTCTACATGGAAACAGACAATAACTGTAGACCTACCTCATTTAAGTTACGTCATCTTTAGTAAACAAATAGAGTGTCAAGCAATAGTATACACACTGAATATTTAAGACATTTTAACTAGACTAATCATGGAAAATCAATGAAATGAACACGTGAACTGTTGAAATTATATGCTCATGTAGTGTTTTATCCAGGCCCATTTGGCGCGGCGCCATGCCCCTTTTTTCAAGCGCCAGTTTGCCCTTTTCAAAGAAAAAAGCCGCCACTCGCCCTAATCGATAACGATCTTAATTGCCTCTTGACCACTTTATCGGCCCTATGTCTGCGAAAAGGGCACCCACTGTTTTCTGTTATTATCGCTCTGACTGTGCTCGATTTATTGCACACATGCATTTCTAATCGATTTGATTAAATTGATTACTGTGCTCGATTTATTGCCGACACACGTTTCTAAGCGATTTGATTTAAGCGATTACTGTACTAATGATTGTCAGCTTGATTCTTGAACCTGATTCTTAAACCGACCAAAGTGGTGACATTATGGTCAAATAGATAAAGCGTATACGATTAACTTAATGATACATAACGTAAACTCGTAGATCGGACAAATCCCCATCTCACTATCCGTGTTTGTTACGGATTGATTTTTTGAATTAATACGATTTATTATTTCAATTGACAAATACGCTTAGCACTGCGAAAATTTAAAATTACAAATAATTACCTTAAGTAACTTAACTTCGGGTCAAATACCGGTCACCGGTAGTCGGTTTCTCTGTCTAGAGACTTAAGGTGTGAAACGGAACCAAGTTGTATATTGGTATGCGTGTCAAATATGGCTTACCTGACAACATCTTTTGGGCCCCAAATGTAAAAAAAAAAATACTACCCCAAACTAAATATTCCCGGACGTGTTATTTAAAATAGTCTCACACAGAAGTTTTCATTACATTTTATTTTCAAACTTTCCTAATCAAAACCTTACATACGTATAGCAGTTCTGATCAGTATATTACGTATTGTATATTGTTTTTGTACTTGTGTGTTAAATCGTTGGATAATAATTATGTGATCCACATAATTTGCTTCCAAAATTTCTCCGTACGTTACGGACAATCAAGTTTATATTAAAAACACGCCGCGTACTACTTACGTTATATAAAGAGAATTACATAAAATTAAACACGTTCGGCAGATATACAACATACAAGATGTTTTTCTCGTTAGTTTAATCAGTGTGAATATTGAATATTGCGTGCGCCAAAACTTGTATTTGGTACAAGAGTGTGCTAACATGCTTATATATGTTGTTGTTGTTGTTTTTTAAAATAAAATTTGTATATTTGTAAATTGTATATATAAATATGATACCCATAGCCAACACACTGACACACACGTGCCCTTTTAAAAGAACACAACGCGCTAAAATGCCCTTTTTTAATATATTGCGCCGTGCCCCTCTGCCTTCCTGGATAAAACACAGATGTTATGCTGAAATGTTCAGATTGGTTAGTGCTGAATAGCTTTATCTGAGATGGACCTGTGCTTATAAAATAGAAAATGTTCAGAAAACTGTGAATGTGCAGCATCATTAAAATATTTTTTCTTTGTTGGTTAGCAAACATAGTACAAAAATTGAATATGTCTATTAAAATTTAGTTAGGTTCTGACGGCCTATGATAAAGAAATAGGAACTTTGTACTTGTACTTTTAATGTGTACTTGCTTTTGACAAAAAATCTTATTCACTTCCTTGTTGCTGCTAGTTGACTGTATTTGGGATTAGGTTGCTGGGACTATTCTAGGTGACAATAACTATATGTAGGAAAAGATCTAGGATCACAAAAGGTACAGGGTGCTGCGAAAAAGGAGCAGGGTGGAAACTAGACAAGTTTGTTGACATTTTCTTATAATTTGCTAAATGCAGGGAATTTATTAGTCTAATACTTGTCATAAAGGTCTTTAAGCATAGTCTATTCATTTGTCACTGAACATTTGCAATAATATATTAAATTTCAAAAGATATTCAACATTTTTGTGTTGACCAACCCAGAGGGGCAGCAGGGCGGAGCAAAAAGGAGCACGGTGCAGCACCCTGCTATTTTGCTGTAGATCTTTCCCTATATATGTGCAGGTACAGTAAGGGGCAGAAAAAACGGAACAAAATTCAGTTAGGGCAAGCTGGAAATACACTGTACATTTTCTCTGGACCTAATTGGTTGCCTTCAAAATCCTCCCTGTATTTCTACTTGCTTTTTTTGTAACATATTTTCTGGGCTCAGTCTCAAGGAATTCGAAGATTACACTTTGGTACAGTAACCTTTAATTTCGGGGAACATATACTTTTTACGACATCTTCAATTTTAATAATGTACAGAAATATGTAAATATACATGTAGTTTCCATATACAATCAAATTGAATCAATAAACCAACTCTTTACATGTGTTTATTAAGTAAATGTCACACTTATTTATTCAGTGTTTACTTTCCAATTATAAATGTCAGTCAGTTTGTATTTTTTTGAAAATAGCGATTATTAGTGGTCTTTTTTCCACCAAAAATCAGCTTAGGAAATGTCACATAAATTTTATTTAAACTACATGTAGTTTAACCACTGGCCTTTCTGTACGAGATTACAGAATTGTTTCAATTTGTCTGCCCCTAACTGTAGTTACCCTCCCAGTCTACTATTAACTGCCACATCACAAACAAGGGTCTATATACATGTACTAAGACTGTCCATTAGCAAATGTTTGCTTTTTCTCTTCATACGCGGCAGTTAAGACATATAAATACAAAGATAGTAAATAAACATTTTAAAACTATTGATCTTCACCGAAAGTATGTGACCTAATGTAAAAGTATTAATGCAAGCAGATTATTTAATCATTTTACAAGGGTATTCATTGTTATCATAGTAACCGTTGTGTCTTACATTGGCAGGGAAACCATTAAAATGTCTTACATTGGTAAGGAGCAAAGTTGAAAGTAGTTAATGTCCACAAAATATGTTGCACAAATATACACAGGACAATTTTGAATGATGTTTACATATTCAGGTGTGCTCTTTAATGACCCTCGTGCACTAATCCTAAGAAATCTCCTTTATGTCAGACCTTGTTTGTTTTCTGGTTTACAAAAATGTTTGGGGAACATGTCCACTGGCGGGTCCAAAGAAAAGAAAAAAGTGTTCAAATCTTTACACAACGAACGATTTCCATTTAACAATTTACTTGTTTATAATTATTAACAATATCAACATTAAAACACACTATTATGTGAAGTTAGAATAAGACGTCAAACATGGTATACACTGTTTTATTACACCAATGTTTTATTTGCAGTTTAATCGTTTGTATTTATGAATTTTACAGAGTAAATAAGTGTAATAGATGCCTGCATATATTTGAACGGCATTATTAAAATTGATTTTACTACAAAGCTGCATACTTGTATGGATTTACAAAATGTAAGGTGAGATGCCTTTTTAAAAGAAGATGAGTTAACCTATGCAGGACTGGAATCCACAACTGCCCAAACACAGACCTTGCAAAACGAGCTTAATCTAACCACACAACGCAAATTTTGAAAATAATTGCTCAAAAAACATATTAAATTTAATTATATCAAGAGAAAAGTCCAAATAATATGACGTTATTTTTTTAAAATTCTTGTTAAGTCTAAATTATTATTAAAAAAGGGAAACCAGTTTTAACATATTTAAAAAAACATATTCAACTCTGTGTAAATGCTAAATCTTCATGTATATATGAAATTTATCAGATATAAATTGAACTGCTAGTGTTTGTTAAATTCTTGCATTACAATTGTGACAGAACAAAATACAAGGCAAATAAGAAATTCTCATTGTGTCGCCACAATATATATCATCAGCAAAATGCAACAATGACTTTCTCTTTTACATTTATACGAGACAGAGCTGTCTGTCCTCACATCCTCATTTTGATGTGCCGGCAAGAAGTTCTTGTTACTAATGATATTATTTGTTACAAATGCCACCTGAAAATATACGTCCACTGCCTTCCACAGGATTTTTTTAGGCATCCCCGCCCCCAGAGGGAGGAGGAATCCCCTCCGTACATCGATTTTTTTGCGGCATGTGTCAAATGACGTTAGCTGGTGTGTTTTAGCTATTAAAATTAAGGCTAAGACTTTTTCAATTTTTTGTAAAAGTTAAACGAAACATCACCGTTTGAACTGCATACCTCTAGCCTTTTAAAAGCAAAAGCATCATTGTTGTTGGAAAACTGAAAGTAATTTTTTCCAGATGTTTATGTCCAGTGTGCATCACATTCGCACAGTGACGTCATGTCCAAACCCACTATTCTCGTCGTTCTCGAATCTTTTGGTTACACTCGATCTACTGATGGAGCCTTTTTTATTCAATTAATTATGTTCATATGGGCATGTATTTAGTGTTTTAACACTGTTTTAATCGTTACAGCTGTTGAACATAGTACTGACTGGATAATTGGTTAATTGTAAAGATCTTGATTAAAATATATTTATATTATATACATGCTTTGTTCTTGCAAAACGGGGGAAAATTTCTTCGTGCACATCGTGCCTGCGCGTCAAATGTTAAAGACCTGTATTTAGTAAAGCACATGATCGGTACACCCACGCTTTCAATGCGTGGAATGTGACTTCGTGTTTCAGCAGACATTTCGCGCTCTTTTGTAGAAAACATGGGTTTTACATGGCATCAGTACATAAATAACGGCGGACGCCTTGCTTTAAAAAATTGTCGGTGAAATTCCGGAACAATTTGTCTATCTCAATCGGCAATCATAGTGTGATACCATCAAAAACAAAAAGCAGTGTCACGGAAGTAAACAGACTTACTGAGCAAATAATTATATTTGTACTCAAAATATTTAGAAAATGTGAACGTTTCATTACCCATCGGTAAAAAAAAATTGTAATAATAATTTTTGTTTCACTTTCGTAAAATTTACGTTCGCCGGTTTTGTAAACCGTAAAATCAAAAAGTCCTGGCCTTACCTTCATTGTGACCTGTCTTACATTGATCTCCTTTGTTGTACATATATACACACAATCCTGCCAATACTGAATGATTCCTTATCTATATATAACCACTTTAATTTCAAATATCTATGGTTAAGACCATCGGTGTACTTCTAATGTCGATAATGGATACTAAACTTAAGCAAAGCTTTTATTAAACCTACAGCTGTTTAAACGGAAAAGGAACTCCTAAATTTGCATGTTGTACACATTGACTTATTGATTGGATTGAATCGTGGATTGAAGAAAACTTTGGTTAAGTGTTTTAGCTTTGTGGTTTGTTATATTTCTGGTAAAATTTTAATTTGTGGCATGGGATATGTAAAGATTTGACAATATTTAGGAAGTAATTGTCTACAATGAGTTTGTCATCACTTGATACGGACAACAGCCTGGAGGATGAGGTGTTTTATGGTAAGTAGTTTATAACTGAAGATCAAGGATTGAATGTAAACTGAATCAAGTTGTATACTGATCCTAATTATACCCCCACAAACAAAGTTTAGGGGGTATATAGGAGTGAGCTTGTCGGTCCATCGGTCAGATGGTTTTTTGTTTCCGGATGATAACTCAAGAAAGGCTTGACATGTACAAATAATTTGTGGTACAAATGTGTAACATCATAGAATTTCGATTTAAAATTCCCTAAAAACATGATTTCCGGACGATAACTCAAGAATGGCTTGACATATTCAAATAATTGTTTGTATACATGTGTAGCATCATAAAATATGGGTCAAGTTTGACTTTGGTTACAAACCACTTAATTTTGTCAGAGTTATGACCCTTTATTTTACTTAAATTCCCTCAAAACATGGTTTCCTGACGACAACTCAACAATGGCTTGACATATTTAAATAATTATTGGTACACATGTGTAGCATCTTAAAATACAGGTCAAGTTCGACTTTGGTTACAAACTACTAAATTTTGACACAGTTATGGCCCCTTTTTGACTTAAATTCCCGAAAAACATTGACAATTACTTATGAAAGGCTTCACATATATAAATTATGTTTGGTACATAGGTGTAACATCATAAAATACAGATCAATATCAACTTTGGTTACAAACCACTAAATGTTGACAGATTTATGGCTCCTATTGAAATTAAATTTTTCCAAATACACTGTTGACCATTCACAAATTAAAGCATTCTCTCTCTGTCCATTTCTTTCGAATGGATGCCAGTTTTGTGACAAGGCTATATTGTTGGGGTATATCCGTCACTGATGCGACTATTCTAGTTCATGTATGTTAACATTGTCGATGCAATAAATACTGTCTTAACAAACTGGAGCTCAAGTCTCATGGATTTACATGTACAGTTAGAATTTAGAGTTTGAACTTTTTAAGTGTAGTGCCGCATGAAGTAAAATCTACCAGAGCTGTTGCCTTGTTTAAAAGTGATGTTGTTTTTATTATTGCAATCCCAACCTTTAGGAAACCAGATATGAAAAGATCACTGCAATAACAAGGTATACATATTCCATGGAATTCAAGCTTTTGAAGAAAATATATACACACTTGTCGATGATGCAATATTGTAAGCTAAGTTATGCTCACTTCTGTTACATAGGTAAAGTGCTTGTCAAGTTTACAGTTTGAATTTTAGCTCGAAAGCAGTTCAAACTGTTGCTTTTATAGCCATGTTTTGATTTTAATGGTAATCTAAAGCCGTTGAGCCAGGCTACTGTTTGCATTGTTTACTGAATTTTAGCTTGTGTTTTTTACTTCATTCCCATGCCTACTCTGAATTGATTTGCTCTTTATCCCTTTATGGAGCAAATAAATAAAAAATTCATTCTGTGCACCAAATCATATGTGTATTCTTTTTCTGGAACAATTTGTATTTAGTTTAAGATTTTTTGTCATTTTTCCACCAAAAATATCAACATGTCACTAAAATTTCTACAAGGATGTATTCACTGCTTGTAATATATGTTTATTAGAGTAAGTTCTTTAAAATTAAATGAGCATAAATGGGCGTTAATATTTTTGTTACACCCCTTATATATATTGTTGTTCAATAATAAATTCAAGGGAGAAAATGTAATGCTACTTTGAAACAGAGTTGTCTCCCTTTGATCAATTTTCATTAAGTTTTATAAAATCTGTCAGTACAAGATCTCAAACAATACTAATATTGCAAAAAATTCTGATTACTTTAAATTACTGAAAAAGAAAGAATATTACTCAAGAAAAATAACCAATTATTTCACGTAGAAAGAACTAAATTTAAGTGAGGTATGTGTGTAGTGTATTTGGAAACCTTCTTAATCAAAATACTGAAGAATAGAAAGGTGTTGCAAAATAGTACTTTTACTTTGTTGTGTAAGGTTAAAAAAATAATAATTTTACAGACATCTCAAAACCCTCTCAGCTGACCTCGTCAGTGAGTTATGCATAAGTATCAGAAACTTTCCAATTCATCAACTTGTTTAAATTTAAACTCAGAAAAATGTATGTATGTCCATTAATCCATTGTATTCAATTATATGTTTAGGAATACATATGAGGCGTGTCATGGGAAACCCAGGCTTCATGCATTTGCGTGAAGTGTCGTCTCGGATCAGCCTGTGCAGTCCGCACAGGCTAATCCAGGACAACACTTTCCGCTTTTATTGTATTCTGTTTTAAGGAAGTCTCTTCTAAACATAAATCCACTGTAGGCGGAAAGTGCCGTCCTGGATTAGCCTGTGCGGACTGCACAGGCTAATTCGGGACAACACTTTACGCACATGCATTAAGACCAGTTTTTTCCACGACACGCCCCATATATACAAAATAATTCAATAATAGTTCAAAAACAGTCTGTATTCCTCTTAGGAATTTGGTTGTGATTTAGAGTTAAAGCCAGCTCTGGGAAAAGATGGGAAATCAATTGAGTTAAAAAACAATGATGAAATAGGCAGATAATGAACAAAAAAATACACTTTGTGCCAATGTGAACGATACATCTGTATTGCTACTTGCCAGGGTGTCTCTCAGTTGATAAAGGGGGATTTGTGTGTCAGTTGTGTCATGTGTGCTGGTTTAATTGATGAGAAATTGCAGTGTTGAGGTGAAACTGCAGGGTGTTCATTTAAATCTTGAGCATGGAGTGCATTGGAGATGCAGATAGTGCTCCCAATTGCTAGTCCATCACTGACTTAATCAGGCAAAGTTGCAGAGTTGAACAAAGACGTTCTAGCAACATGAACTGGTTTTGAACAGGATGATTGTTAATGATGGTTATTATTCAAGGAATTGGATTTTACTTCAAAGACTGGCATCTGAATCTGTTACAGTAACCTGGATTAATTTTAACGAATAATCATGGATAAATTATGGAAGTGTTAAAATATCAAGATCGATAAGTTTTGGAATTTCATCTTTGATATCTGGGAAAAGGATTTAACAAATATATAACTGCTCTTTGATAACTGCTCTTCATAAAATGGTGCTAATGTAGTAGTCCTTGTATTGGAAATTCTTAATGTTACGAAATAAATATCACTTTAGACTTATTTACAAGATTGCTGACTTCATGTTTTCCTTTGTTTAAAAAAAATTCAAATACTTTGGATTTTTTATGAAACAAAAATTCACACTGATCATGTTCATAAACTTCATTTGCAAATGTTAGTGAAGGGTCTCAGTAAGCTGACAGTTTTCAAATAAAATCTTTTTCAAAGGTATGCAGCACAGTGAAACATGTAGGGGCCATTTTTCTGGGCTAATAGAGTGGCTAGTGATAGTTTAGTAAGTACATGCTTAATAAAATACACACACACACACAGAGTACAGCTCAAGTGTTAACAATATTTTACTTTCTGTCGCGGAGTCATAATTTTCTATTTGCATATTAACATGGGAATCTATGTGAAGTTACAGAGAGTGTTTGCTGATACCCATCACAAGTGCAAGCACATGCACCATGGGAAGCTGATGTAGTGTGATGCATACTAATTACTTTGCAGTACACAGGTCGTTTCCATGTCAACTCACCTCTGACTGATTTGCCCAAACTATGCAAAACGTGAAATATGTTTGTTTCTTCTGAGCTGTAGTGTACACAGTCACAAAAACAGCAGACAAACACGCAGGCTTGTAAAGCTAAAAAAAAGTTGTATTCGATATGAGCCGTGTCGTGTCGTCCCGGATTAGCCTGTGCAGTCCGCTTTTATGGTATTTACTGTTTCAAGGAAGTCTCTTCTAAACATAAATCCATTGTTGGGGGAACGTGCCATCCTGGATTAACCTGTGTGGACTGCACACTTTACACACATGCATTAAGTCCGGTTTTCCCACGACGCGCCTCCTATGTTTGTTCCTGAATTGTTAATTTTAGTGAGTAATATACTAGAAAACTTTGCAATATACCTAAAACTGCACAGAAAGAAAGATAAAGCTGTTTGTTTATGGTTCTAATACTGTCAATTCTTATCTTGTTTATTGACTTTTGAATAAAATTATATAAGATATCAATACACGCTAGCAGAAGTGGGCTTATTGGATTACATATTGGAATTCTTGTAAATATTCAAGCTGCAGTTTTAATAAATATATGAGATACATATTATCAAGGTTGTTATCCAACCTTAGCAAAACCAGTAACGATGTCATGCTGGGCATGCTGGGCGTAGGGAATGAAATATGTCAAATGAGCGGCTTCTGTCACAGCTTTGCGCTTGTGTTTGGTATCCATCCTGGAGTTAGGACATTTCCAATCTATTGGGAATTAGTTTGTTTGTTGTTTTTTTTTGGGGGGGGGAGGGTTCATTGGGAATGGGTTATTGTACAAGGCAGAGTCAAAAAAATGAAGTCATTAAGATGAAGTCCCCAATATTTGGCTGTATATCATTGCATTAGTTATAAAATGCATAGGCTTTCTCTGTAATCAATACTACAAGTACAGGAGTGTGAAACACCAAACTATGAGAGTCAGGGCCTGTATTCACCAACCCATTCTTAGACTTGAGAATTGTTCTTAAAAAGGCCCTTAATTTTAATCTGTCGTGGTATTCACTTACTCAAATTATAGCATTTTTGACTCAGAACGATTTGTAAATGACATACGCGATATTTTTTAACACACACAGATTTTGTCTGCTCAGTTTGTTCTTTAATCTTAAGTCTAAGAATGGGTTGGTGAATACATTAAGTCTAAGAATGGGTTGGTGAATACATTAAGTCTAAGAATGGGTTGGTGAATACATTAAGTCTAAGAATGGGTTGGTGAATACATTAAGTCTAAGAATGGGTTGGTGAATACATTCAGTCTAAGAATGGGTTGGTGAATACATTCAGTCTAAGAATGGGTTGGTGAATACATTCAGTCTAAGAATGGGTTGGTGAATACATTCAGTCTAAGAATGGGTTGGTGAATACATCAAGTCTAAGTATGGGTTGGTGAATACATTAAGTCTAAGAATGGGTTGGTGAATACATTCAGTCTAAGAATGGGTTGGTGAATACATTCAGTCTAAGAATGGGTTGGTGAATACATTCAGTCTAAGAATGGGTTGGTGAATACATTAAGTCTAAGAATGGGTTGGTGAATACATTCAGTCTAAGAATGGGTTGGTGAATACATTCAGTCTAAGAATGGGTTGGTGAATACATTCAGTCTAAGAATGGGTTGGTGAATGCATTAAGTCTAAGAATGGGTTGGTGAATACATTAAGTCTAAGAATGGGTTGGTGAATACATTAAGTCTAAGAATGGGTTGGTGAATACATTAAGTCTAAGAATGGGTTGGTGAATACATTAAGTCTAAGAATGGGTTGGTGAATACATTAAGTCTAAGAATGGGTTGGTGAATACATTAAGTCTAAGAATGGGTTGGTGAATACATTAAGTCTAAGAATGGGTTGGTGAATACATTAAGTCTAAGAATGGGTTGGTGAATACATTCAATCTAAGAATGGGTTGGTGAATACATTAAGTCTAAGAATGGGTTGGTGAATACATTAAGTCTAAGAATGGGTTGGTGAATACATTAAGTCTAAGAATGGGTTGGTGAATACATTCAGTCTAAGAATGGGTTGGTGAATACATTAAGTCTTAAGAATGGGTTGGTGAATACATTAAGTCTAAGAATGGGTTGGTGAATACATTCAGTATAAGAAACGGTCGGAAAATATGGGCCCTGCATCAATTAGGTTATTGTATTCACAGTCATGTGAAAGTGGCCTTTTTTTTTTAACTAAATGGAAAATTTCAATACTGCTTATGCCGCTAAAGTTTCATTACAATTATTATTATACATTGCTATAGAAGTACATTTGGACCATTGGATATTTATGGGCGTCATTTCTTCCCATCTGGTACAATATTTTCCAGACTAAAGAGCAAGCCTCAGTTTACTTACATTAATGGATGTTATATTCGCATTAATAATGTATCAAGTGGATAGCGTGTGTGCAATATCAGTAAGAGCAGTACAGTACTCTAGTAAGACTTGGATTAATCTTACAGGCTGGAATCAGAATTTGTTGCAACAATTGAAAAAATGTTGTAAAACAAAGACCATGCATAATTAATGAAATGTTTTCATCAATGTGTAAACTAAAGAGAAAAATAAGAAATTTAGCTCACTGGAACTTTTAGTGCTTTTTGTGCTAGATTAAAATGTACATGACCTTGTTAACATGTGTTTATCTGAATTGGTTACTTACTGGAGGAGGCATGTGACTGGTAGAGATAAGAAATTGTGTTCCTTCTTGTCAATAATATGACATGCTTCCTACTAAATTGTGCATTCTAGACTTTTGTTGAAATATTGACTAAACTGTTCTAATCATTTCTGTGATGACATTATAGAAACACTGCTTGGAATAAATAATGCAGTATGAGGTTTGGTTCGGAAGTACCGACTGTGCATGACATTCTCAAATGAAGTTGGCAGTTGTGATCAGACTATAATTACACTAAAGTTGTACATGTGTGTAGTTTGTACTTTAACTTCAGTCAAAAAAGAATACTTAAAATTTAAGGATAGTACATTTCTATATAACACTTTTGAGAACCTAGCAGTAAAAACATCTTAAATATGGTCATTTTTTCATAGTACAATCATTCAAACATTCCAATATGTTATTAGCTTGTTATCTTCAGTTGTATTTCAGATCACTTAAATCAAACTAATTTACCGCTTTTTTAACAGACAGGTGCGGAATTTTTCTTCTTCTGTCTTGAGAATTGTCATTTTACTAGATAATGAAATTTTTTTCTTTTTGTTTCTGAAAGTTGATACATCAGAAATATTGTGCCAATCCATGTTCTCCGGAAATGGCAAAGAGAAATCAATCTCTGTGCCCAGATTCGAGCCGGAAAACGGCATTGAACAGGAAGCTGACAAAAACGCACTCAACATTTTATGAATAAGATTGACATCATTGTTATTGGAAAAAGCTTTTCACGAACTCAGCAATCTGCGGGTTAAAATCTGAAGTGTCATTGTATGCTCAGGTTGAGCGATTTTTCCATATTCAGCAATATGGGATAAAACAGTTCTTGACATCTTGTGTAATCTTAAATAGTATTGCATTATCGTTATTTCTGTAGCTTGGTTAAGGAAACGATATGTTTAAATAAGTCTCGGCCCATATTCACAAATCTCCTTATGGAAAACTTAAGTAAATATTTTAAATTAATAAAATTCCTTAAGTCTGTTGCTACTTCGTGTGGAGGTCTTTTTACATTAAAATGTTTCAAATTAATTAATATGACTTAAAATTTTCATATTTTACCCTATTTTCACAAAGAAAAATTGATCCAAATGTTCACTTTAATACAACTTAAGTTAAGATTTCCCTAAGCAGCTTTGTGAATACCGACCCTGGTTTGCATAGATTAGAGTTATAAAGCCAATTTATAATAGACAGAATAATATTTTCAGTGAGGTGAATAATCTTGCACTTGTTTCTTTTGACCATCACTTCATGTTACAGTTCATCACAAAACAAATTATAGAGGCTGACTTTGTACATTAAAGATCATTGGTTCTCATTCTGTAAAAAAAAGAAGAAAAAAGCATAGCAAAGTGTGTCATGGTACTAAAAAGTACAACCAGGGCCCGTATCCACAAAGCTCCTTAGTGTAAACTTAAGTAAATTTCTTAAAATCATAAAATTCCTTAAGTCTGTAGCTGGATTATAGCGAGTTTATTTGGTCTTAAATGGTTTAAAACTGGTAAAGAATTAACAGATGCATCTTATTTGCCATATTTCAGATATAAAATATTGATTCTCACAATGAAAAATATATTTGAAATTCTCCATTAAATATGACTTAAGATTTTCCTTAGGAGCTTTGTGGATATGGCCCCACATGTCATCTAAGAGTTCGTAGAAATCTGAAAAAAAAAACTGACACAAAATTAAAAAATCCGTATGATATTACGCCTCACAAGCTTCATTTTAAAAAGTACGTACACATTTTGTTAACATCACTATGGTTCAGTGCATCGCTGTTCTAATATAATCCATTTGTGAAAAAAAATATCTGAGCACAATATGTTCTTTGATTTTTTTGTCTGAGAAATATTGAACATTGTGAAATTTTACTTACTGCTTCTCACAAAAACATCTCTTCCATCATCATTGGTGGTGGTTCTGTTAATGACAGTGTTTAAATAGTAGAGTGGTCTTTTATGGAGTTAATTTCTAGTATTTTAGTCAATTGTTCCGGACAATTGGCTGTTAGAGGCATTCCAGTTCAGTTGTGGTTATTTGATGTTGACAAGTTAATGAATATTGTGGAATGTATAATTGGTTTGTTTAGAAAGACCATTAATGAAATTATTGGAAGTGTTCCATGCATACTACTACATTTAGGACCAAAGTCATATCAGTTTAATACAAAATAGTTTTTAGTATTAAAACACATCTAACAGAGTAATGCGTTAATTGTACATAGTAAGCAAAGAAAACATTGTTTATACATTAAATATGGTCACAGGTTATTGTACAGTTTCACTATGATGTATTCTGGATGTCATTACTACCTCCAGTGTGAGAAATTGGCCAGGCATTGTTTTTACATTAAATATGGTCACAGGTTATTGTACAGTTTCACTATGATGTATTCTGGATGTCATTACTACCTCTAGTGTGAGAAATTGGCCAGGCATTGTTTATACATTATATATGGTCACAGGTTATTGTACAGTTTCACTATGATGTATTCTGGATGTCATTACTACCTCCAGTGTGAGAAATTGGCCAGGCATTGTTTATACATTAAATATGGTCACAGGTTATTGTACAGTTTCACTATGATGTATTCTGGATGTCATTACTACCTCTAGTGTGGGAAATTGGCCAGGCATTGTTTATACATTAAATATGATCACAGGTTATTGTACAGTTTCACTATGATGTATTCTGGATGTCATTACTACCTCCAGTGTGAGAAATTGGCCAGGCATTGTTTATACATTAAATATGGTCACAGGTTATTGTACAGTTTCATTATGATGTATTCTGGATGTCATTACTACCTCCAGTGTGAGAAATTGGCCAGGCATTGTTTATACATTAAATATGGTCACAGGTTATTGTACAGTTTCACTATGATGTATTCTGGATGTCATTACAACCTCCAGTGCGAGAAATTGGCCAGGCATTGTTTATACATTAAATATGGTCACAGGTTATTGTACAGTTTCACTATGATGTATTCAGGATGTCATTACTACCTCCAGTGTGAGAAATTGGCCAGGCATTGTTTATACATTAAATATGGTCACAGGTTATTGTACAGTTTCACTATGATGTATTCTGGATGTCATTACTAGCTCCAGTGTGAGAAATTGGCCAGGCATTGTTTATACATTATATATGGTCACAGGTTATTGTACAGTTTCACTATGATGTATTCTGGATGTCATTACTACCTCCAGTGTGAGAAATTGGCCAGGCATTGTTTATACATTATATATGGTCACAGGTTATTGTACAGTTTCACTATGATGTATTCTGGATGTCATTACTACCTCCAGTGTGAGAAATTGGCCAGGCGATTCTGTTACAGATGATGTATTGCTCATGGAAATAGCCCTGTCATTGTGCAGTAATGGAGTAAAGTAATAAGACATGATCTACATGACTGGAATTATTATCCCCTCTAAATCTGCCTGGGCAGTGAAATTGTTCCATGTGCTGTACATTCTGAGTGAAATTCTAATTTGAAGGGAGGTTATATGATGGGAGATAACTTCTTATATTTATTTTTATGTTCAATAAATATGAATTTTGTTATATAAATATAAAAGATACTGGATTTGATTTGAAAAGCCTGTGTTCGTCACAACTCAAATTTACACAGATTTTTAGTTATTTAGATTATATAATTATTGCTAATTTTTAGCTCGACTTTTCGAAAGGCAAGCTACTCTTCTCGCCCCGGCATCACCGTTGGTGTCGGCGTCCGAGCTAGGTTTAAGTTTTTCAGTAAGCTGGTTCCTCAGGAATGGCTTGAGGAATTTCATCCAAACTTAAAACATTTATTCCCCACATTAAAATGAACTTATAGGCCAAGTTTGATAACTCTAATTTGAATTTTGTAAAAATTATGGGCCTTTTAACACTTAGAAATTTTACATATAAGCTATATGGACATGTTAAAGTTTTTCGGTAAGCTGGTTTCGCAGGAATGACTTGAGGGATTTCATTCAAACTTATAATACTTATTCCCTATGTTAAAATGAACTCATAGGCCAATTTTGATGACTCTAGTTTGACATTTTTCAAAATTATGGGCCTTTTTACACGTAGAAATTTTACATATAAGCTACATGTATATGGACAGGTTAAAGTTTTTCGGTAAGCTGGTTTCTCAGGAATGGCTTGAGGGATTCCATTTAAACTTATAACACTTATTCCCTATATTACAATGAACTCAAAGGCCAATTTTGATAACTCTAGTTTGAAATTTGTCAAAATTATGGGCCTTTCTACACTTAGAAATTTTACATATAATCTATATGGACAGGTTAAAGTTTTTCGGTAAGCTGGTTTCTCAGGAATGGATAACACTTATTCTCTATATTACATTGAACTCAAAGGCCAATTTTGATAACTCTTGTTTGAAATTTATCAAAATTATGGGCCCTTTTACTCTTAGAAATTTAAATATAAGCTATATGAACAGATAATTTTTTTTTGGTAAGCTGGTTTCTCAGGAATGGTTTGATGGATTTCATTCAAACTTAGAAAACTTATTCCCTATATTAAAACTCATAGGTCAATTTTGATTACTCTAGTTCGAAATTTGTCAAAATTATGTGCCTTTTTACACTTTAAAAATTTTAAGTGGGTGGAATGACGGCGTCAATTTTGATTTCCACTCTCTAACTTGAGAATCAAACTTCATGCATAAATACCCTAAAACAGCACTTTACTTGGGATTGCATTTGTTGTGGGTTGGGTGGAATCAAGGTCAAGGTCACTGTTACTAAAAATAGAAAAAAATATTCCGCTTTATATCTCGAGAATAAATTGGAATAGTTTAATTGCATTCAATTTATAGATACTGTATAACGAGACATAGCATGAGATTGCATATGGGGTTAGTAGGGTCAAGGTCACTGTTTTTGAAATTAAGAAAAATTCTTCCACTCATTAACTCGAGAAAGAAATTCATTTGGTTTAATTTACCCCTACTATACAGTTTGTTTTAAAAAAAATGCCAGAAACTCTGACAAGCACAAGAAAAGCCGAGCGTGCTGTCCTTCGACAGCTCTTGTTAAAATATATAATACCTACGTGAATATTACTATTGTATTGTATTAATAAATGAGGACTGATACATTTTAAAGCCCACAATTAAGTGCATTGTGTTAAACAAGGATATCTTCTAGATAAAGATAATTCTTTTGTAATTTATTAACATAATTTATATAGATACAGGTCTCGTTATAAAACAGTCTGACTGACATACATTTATGAGAAGGTATGTCTTGGAAAGCTTTTTCCAATATTTTGTGATTTATATCATTGAACAACTTCCAGCAGACTATTTTAGTAGTCATTAATGGTCCTTTACCAGCTGCATCAAAGATGGTGTACATTTGATGGATTGATTTTCAATATTGGTGCTGGGGATAATCCCAAGCTGGTAAACTGAGAAAAACTGGCTTCAAATAAAGTTAGATCAACCATGAAAGAGAGAAAACTCTTGAAATAAAGTTAGATCAACCATGAATATAAAATTTAATGTTTAAAGATACGGACCATGGCAAAATGTGACTTATACATGTATTTGTACTGCTGTTGTACGTACTAGTTCATTTGGATTCATGTACTGTGAAAATTTATAGTATCAGCTGTGAAAAAGTGGTGTGTAGTGTCACAGTCATTGAACGATAGATCTGCAGAGGACTTGAGTTCACGGACAGGAGAATGTTTAAACTTACTAAGAGTCCAAGTTTTAAACTGGTGCGGAATTATTCATTGGATTTGTCAGTGACAAAGAGCAGGTCGCTGTCTGCAGGTGCGTAAGTTTAATTAAATTTCATATCAACATTGTACGATATGAACATTGTAACTGCAGTAGGTGTTCAGTTAAATCTTAACAGCTTTCCAACCTGGGTGAAATATAAATATCCCATGTCTTCATGTCTTACAAATTTCAGCTTTGAGAAGTATTGACCTGATGTTTAATGATGTTTGGTTGTATTTTTAGGTTATATTTGGGAATATCTAATTTTTTTGTTACTCATAATAATTGATATAACTGCATACTATAAGGCTTTGCTTTATTTAATTTAAACATCATTATGGTAACCATAAAAATACACTCCAAAGATTTTCAATTATTTAAAACTAATATTTTCACCCAGAAAGGGAAAGTATGATACTTCATTTATGGGTGGTTGCTTGTGTACAAAAGCACCAAAGTTCATTCTAAAGTAGTTTTTAGCTCACCTGCGCACTGAGTGTTTGGTGAGCTATTGGTGTACGGGGACGGTCCTCGGTCGTCCGGCGTCTGTTTGCTTCTGCCTATATTTGCTCCTATTTAATTTAAACTCACCGGATTGCTGAAGGTGTTATTGTTGAAAGATGTGTTAGCTTAGAATTCATATACTTTATATGTACATATACATTTGTTACAATAAAGTGATTAAAACAGTTGTGATTTTGGTGTTGTACGAAGTTGCATGTAGTAAAAATATTTAAAGGGGCATATCATCAATATTTTGCATAAACATAGACATATTAAAACAAGATTATTTTATATCTTACTAATGTATATATTTTTTCCAATAGCAACATTATATTGAAAGAATTATTAAGAAACAAGACACTGTGTTCGATAAACACACATGCCCTTGGTTAGTGCTGGACAGCCCATTTGAATTATTGAAGTCCAAATTAGGTCAAGGTCAAAGTATTGTTGGGTGAGATTGTGAACGGTCATAAGTAACAAATGTGTAAATATCCAAGTGTTGTAGTAAGTGGTCTTGGTGCTAGACGAAACGGTAAAATCTAGTTAACCAAGAAATGGCTATTTTGAATTATTATAAGTCCAAATTAGGTCAAGGTCAAAGTGAGGTTGGGTGATATGGGTGGATTGGGGTTGGTCATAAGCAACAACTGTGTCAGTATCCAAGTGTTGTAGCAAGCAGTGTTGTTGCTAGACGAAATGGTAAAATCTAGGTAACCAAGAAACAGCCCATTTGAATTATTCTAAATGCAAATTAGGTCAAGGTCACAGTAATGTTGGGTGATATGGGTGGATAGGGAATGGTCATAAGCAACAACTGTGTAAATATCTAAGTGTTGTAGTAAGCGGTGTTGGTGCTAGACAAAATGGTAAAATCTGCTTAACCTTGTCACAGACAGACGGAAAGACAGGCGGACAGGACAATCACTATATGCCTCCCACATCAAGATGCTGGGGGCATAAAAATAGATACAAAGGCACATTTTCTTTTAGGAAACAAAACTGCCTGCAAAATGACAATTGATTTAAGACCAGTTGACATACATTTTCATAAAATTTGTTCACTTGACACAACACTAAGTGTTTATCTTTGCAAGTACTCAGGTGAGTCCGTTGGGCCATCAATTTTGGCCCTATTGCTTCTTTAATGGAAAACAGTTTAAATCTAAAGCAGAATTATATATAAAAGGTATGAAAGGCTTTCACTTTCAAATTAACTCCCACCAGAAATGCATTCATTGCATACAGTCTTCTGTAATAAGGAAACGATGTTCTTATGGTTTATAACAGTGGCATTCATTTTCAAAGCCAGTTTTATATATTATTATTCATTTTCAGCCATTTGTCTGGACATATGTAGCTCATTATTAGGTACTGGAAGACTCAATCTTCTCAGCACATTAGGTGTAAATTGGCAGTATTTCTGCTGTCCATAATTCCATATCTTTACAATTAGTGCTTATAGATCACTTCTTTTGTTCTTTTGGATCTATGACTATTGTGTGCGTGTGTAGTTAATTTTTATTGAGTGCATGGGGATTCTCTCCCATATGGCCATTGCCTGCAGAAGTATTGTTAATTGAGTTATGGGGAATAGTGCAAGATACAGGAGATGCCCCCCTTGAGAGGCGATTCTAGGTCTTTAGTGCCGAGGTGTGAAGTGGCTATAGAACACTGCACCTGGGTTTAAGGTCTCATGCAAAAAACAAGTTAGAAGGTTAGGGTGTAGCGGTGACTCGAACCTGTGACCCCTGGTTGTATAGCCAGTGCGTTACCACTAGATCTGACGGATCCGCTACTGTTGCCAAACCTTACATAAGTCTTAAATATGTTTGTTTGTTTGTTTATTTGGATTTTTCGCCGTTTTTTAACAGTATTTCAATCATATTACGGCGGTCAGTTAACCTACTCACACTTTATCACGGCGGTCAGTTAACCTACTCACACTTTTCCTGGGCAGGCTTAGCTAACCGAAGCGGTTTACCAGTACTAAGTGCACATACTCATGCCAGTAACTGACAACTGCCCTACTTGAATCACGAGGCAGGGGGAGAATGGTTTTCATTACCAATCCCCACACAAGTTATGTGGCCAGGCTGGGATTCGAACTCACAATCCCCGGATTGACCTTTCAGCGCTATACCAACTGAGGTAGCTGGGCCCGGCTAAGTCTTAAATATAAACACTGGCCAATCAAATCAGTTGTTTCATTATTATCAGCCATGCAATTCATTGGCCAGAATTAAAGACTTTGATTATGTTTGAATACAATTTATATGATTGTGGTGTTTGTGTTCTTAAAACACATCATGTGATATAGTATAACTTGTTTGTAATATATAATTATTTGATTATTATATACATAATTTCTTGTTTTTGGACTCAAATTGTAAGGTAGACTAATATAATGAATGTAGTTCAATGGATGGTACAGTATTGATCATTTTGTTAAATGTTAGCAAGAAACAACAAACAAAACTGTAAAAACAAGGCAAACAATGTTTGTCTAATGAAGACACACAGTCATGGTACTAATAATAATGTAAGAATGTTTGCTTGGACCATATTGACTTACAAACTGGATCCAACCAACATCAAAAATTAACTCCATGTAACTAAATATTTGTTTAGTTTCGTGAAGACATTGTAACATTTTATTGAATCAATTACATTTAAATGGAAACATGACATAGAGGATTAAAAACCATGGTCCTTTTTAAGTCCTTATGAGTTATTATTGTCATTTTGTGTTCTTATTTGAAGGAAAATGGTTTTAAACATAAAAATTGCCTTTTTAGGCATGAAAAAAAAATCTTTTGTTTCAGGTTACCTGACCTACCCTAAAAAATGCCCCGACCCTAGAACATTTTATTGGGTTTGTCAGATAGTTTTTTGCTTTATTTACTTTTTGTCACTAATTAAATGTTTTTTGGATAAATAAGTGTTTGTTTTTTATAACATACATTAATCTTATAAGAAATCTTTAAGGATATTACTGATTTGTTTGGAATATTGTTAGTTTTAGAATCTTCAAATTATTATACCAAAAATAAATAAATAAATAAATAAATAAATCCTTTCCTACCAACCCTAATTTTGTTAGGCATGTAACCCGAAACGAACATAATTTTTGTTTATGCCTTATCACACTATAAGCAATTAAATTTAATTGATGTCACTTCATTTTCTTGTGAAATTAAACTGTCTGTTGATATCGCAAATGTACTTGATAGAAAAAAAATTGTTATATATACTGGTAATTGTTCCATGTAAACAGAATGCATTCATAATCTCTTTCACTGGAATTTTTTTTTATTTCATAAGTTAACTTTATTGAATATCGTCCAGACAATCCCATATTATCAGCATTTGAAAGAGGACCAGTCATTGATCTTAGAAAATAAAAATGTTCATGCATAGAATAATCAAGGAATAAACACTTCCTTTGAATATCGTTTCTGCTTAAACTATGCCTGTCCTGAAACATTCAAGCTACGAAATAATGAAAAAAAGAATAATGTTCCAATAACCAAACTTGTGGTACTTTTTTGTTTTAACTGTTTTTAGCATTATATTGAAAGTTTTTCTCCAAGTTGGGATACAGAATGTTATTTACAAAAATAATGTCCAGTCATGTACACTGTATAGACCAGAGAATTGAAACATTTTAATCTTTACTCTTTCTTTGCATGTAGGTTTTCATGATGTACAGCAACTTTTGTTAATTGTTAAGACAAATTTTTATCAAGATATACCTGAAAATCCCACGGGAAATTATTAATCTGCCATATACATATAATATATTTCTCATAAATCACAGAAACTGTTTCTGTGATAATACAATTGTGATCATATGAGGTGCTTAACAGACAAAATAATTCCATTTGAGGTATATGGCTGAGAAAGAAGGTCTCTTTCTGCGTAATCAGACAGTATAATGTTCTCGTGAATTATTAACGCTAACATTTATATTGCCTTCATCAGTGTTGGGAAGTATGTTCTTGTCTTTGTTGTTTCGCATAATGTTTTATAACTTTGTTCAAGTCCTGATGATGTAATTATTATGTAGCGTTACTATTCCAATTGCCAAACTGTTCTCTGTAATCAAATTTACTTGTACTGTAAACTATCTTTCCCATCCGCTTTCAGGGCAGTCAGACGGGGATTCATCGACGGACCATGCCAGCTCTCCCACCAGCAAGCTGCAGCGGTCCAGGACCGGGGTACGTAACCTGACAGCCTTTTTCTTCAGACGCATTGAGCGTCTTGGTTTTGTATGTTTGGCATTTTGCAGAAAGATTGAAAACAAAATAACAGTGTGGTGCACTGCAGGGCTTTCATTAACTTTTGAAAACTGGAAGTTTGAACTTCCTGGCCTCTGATTTTAGAAGTTTTGCTTATAATATTTGGAAGTTTTGACAGTATTGCGTGACATAAATATGTACATTACAATTTTCACAGCACATAATCACTACTCTTAGTATAGATATTATTGTACTTCAGTCATGTTTTTCACTTCATGTTGTTGTTTTTCAGACCTACTGTAAACTCAGAATTATAATCAGGGCTTGCACATAGGTGAAAATGTAGAAGTCCTCACTTCCAAGTGTTGAATATTGGAGGTTTTAAGCATTCTTTTTGACTTTTTGATACTTCCATGGCTGCAATGTTGGAAGTCCCGTGACAAAAATTGGGAATAAATTAATCCCAAACTTCCATTAATGCAAGCAGTGCACTCAGCTCCCCCCCTCCTGCTGCCCCTCTTGGTAGCTCAACAAAGGAATGATAAATAATATCTTTTTAAATTCAATGTATATCGGTTTTTTTATGCAATATTCAATGATGTGACATTGTTTGAAAGCCTTATGTTGAAGCAAACATTTATAAAACCCTAAAATTATCATATTTTGTCATTTAATACCATATTTCAAAGAAATATCCCCCCCCCCCGTCTCTTTTCAGCAGCCCCCTGTACCTTTTCTTATCCTAGATAAGACCCTTCAGAATGATATGCACTCCCAAATATTATATAGTTGCTTTTAAAAATAACACTGAAAGGGTAATGTTTTATATAAAACTGAACAATTTTAATGCCAACCAATTTGCTAGAATAATCATTCGAGACCTAAAATCATTAGAAAATAAGTCACAAAACAATTTCCAGGGGTTTCAAACAAAGGAACTTTACAAATTGCTAGATAATGAATTACTATAACAATTTTGTTATTAAAGTTATTTTAGCACCACCAGCCAAGTGAGTACACATTACTGGTTTTACATCTATTCAAGGGACACAACACCGTCAACAAATTCTCAATATCAGGTAATAATTGTCTCCCTTTTGATCCGTTAGGGAACATACATGTAGGTGATAATTGTCTCCCTTTTGATCAGTCAGGGAACGTCCTTTCTGTGGCATATGTCATAAAACAAACCAAATCACCTATTTCCTTGTGTAAGGTTTGTTTATAAAATTGTGATACTTGTAACACAAATGTGAAGGAAGAAGATTTTGAATTGTATCTTAACATCTTGAATAGTGTATATAAATATTTTCTTTCACTCTTGAAGGAAATTTTCTCAAAAACAAAACCAACAAGGTGATGATATTGAATATTATGAAAAGAAAAAGAATTTTGGTTGATACTACTTTATAAGAATGACATGTGGTAACTAAGAATGAATAATTATACCCCCACAAACGAAGTTTAGGGGGGGTATATAGGAATGAGCTTGTCGGTCCTTCGGTCTGTTGGTTTGTTGGTTTTTCGGTTCCGGATGATAACTCAAGAAAGGCTTGACATATTCAAATAATTTTTGGTACACATGTGTAACATCATAGATTACAGGTCAAGTTCGATGTTGGTTACAAACCACTAAATTTTGATAGAGTTATGGCCCCATTTTGACTTAAAATTCCCTAAAAACATGGTTTCTGGATTATAACTCAAGAAAGGCTTGACATATTCAAATAATTTTTGGTACACATGTGTAACATCATAGAATACAGGTCAATTTTGATTTTGGTTATAAACCACTAAATTTTGACAGAGTTATGGCCCCTTTACGACTTTAAATTTCCTAAAAACATGATTTTCGGATGATAACTTAAGAATGGCTTGACATATTCAGTAATTCTTGGTATACATGTGTAGCATCATAAAATACGGGTCAAGTTCGATTTTGGTTACAAACCACTAAATTTTGAAAGAGTTATGGCTCTTTATTTGACTTAAATTCCCTAAAAACATAGTTTTCTGACGATAAGTCAACAATGGCTTGACATATTTAAATAATTATCGGTACACATGTGTAGCATCATAAAATACAGGTCAAGTTCGACCGTGGTTACAAACCACTAAATGTTGACACAGTTATGGCCCCTTTGGACTTAAATTCCCCCAAAACATGGACAATAACTCATGAAAGGCTTCACATATTTAAATTATTTTTGGTACATAGGTGTATCATCATAAAATACAGATCAAGTCCAACTTTGGTTACAAACCACTAAATGTTGACAGATTTATGGCTTGTATTGAAATTAATTTTTTCCAAGTACATTGTTGACCATTCACAAATTTAAGCATTCTCTCTCTGTCCATTTCTTTCGAATGAATGCCATAGTTTTGTGACAAGGCCATATTGTGGGGGTGTATCCGTCACTCATGTGACAATTCTAGTTGTTAATGCTCTGGGTTACCTGCCCCCCCCCCCCCCATCGAAGATGGCGGGGTTTATTGGTTTTCTTATGTCGGTCGGTCTGTTCGTCGGTAGACCACTTTCGTTTCCACTCTCAAAGTTCAACAGTTTTCATCTGATCCAAACTTCAGGAAAATGTTTATGGGCATAATATGTAGGTCATGTTCTATGTTCAGTCAAATCGCCCCAGAAATTGTGGAGTTGTGGCCTTGAATTATCTAAAATTGGCCTTTTAGCTGTGTCCACTCTCAAAGTCCAACAGTTTTCATCTGATCTTCACCAAACTTCATGAAAATGTTTTGTAATAATAATATCTAGGTCAAATTCGATAATACGCTAAAACGCCCTAGGAATTATTGAGTTATGGCCCTTTAATTAAAAAAAATTGGCTGTTTCGGCTCTTTGAGTCCAACAGTGTTTATCGAATCTTCACCAAACTTGATGAAAATGTTTGTAATAATAATATCTTGGTCAAACTCAATAATTGCCCCAGGAATTGTAGAGTTATTGCCCTTTAATTATCTCAAACTGGCCTTTTAGCGGTTGCTCTCTCAAGGACCAACAATGTTCATCCAATCTTTACCAAATTTCATGAACATGTTTGTGGGCATAATATCTCGGCCAAGCTTAATAATCAGCCAAATTGCCCCAGGAATTGTGGGGTTATGGCCCTTGAATTATCTAAATTGGCCTTGTTAGCCATTTCTGTGCAACAGTTCTTAGCCGATTTTCATCAAACTGTGTGGGTGTATTATCTCTATTAAGTTTGATAATCAACCATATTGTCCCATTAACTGTGGAGTTATGGCCCTGGATTATTTAAATTTAGCCACTTTAGCTTTTTAACCTAGAGAGGGCATAACTGTTTTACAAACAGCTCGTGTTTAGTAATCCTCGTCCTGTTTATCCAGTTATAAATCCAACTTTTCCCTGTGGTAATGGTTTCACACCTCCTCTGAGGCAACACAATTTCTTTTGCAATTAAGCTTGAAAAAAGCTTCATATCTGCAGTTAAATAATATATGAATATCAAAATATATATCAGGCTTTTTTATCAGGCAAACACAAGAAAACACAAGAAATCACATAATGTATGATATGAATTTATGATTTTAAAAAGACATCAACAGAGTGCACTGAAACCATGACCTTTGAATAGCATCAGATGTTGTATTCATGCCTGTGACATCTACAATATTACTATCTCAATAGAATGGAGTTGCAGTATGAAATGCCACAAGATTATACTGAAGGTTTCTAATGGGCTGTAATTTTGCAACTCCATTGATTTGATTAAAAACAAATAAGTATCTTGCATAGTTTTTTTAAAGAACTTTCCATCACAATAAAATTGGTTTTTAGCTCACCCTAGCACAACATGCTCAAGGTAAGCTTTTGTGATCACCTTTAATCCGTCGTCTGTCGTGAACATTTACCTTGTGAACACTCTACAGGCCACATTTATTGCGAAATTTTCATGAAACTTGCCCAGAACATTTGTCCCATTGATATCTTGGACATTGTTGAAACTGGGTCATGTCGGTCAAAAACTAGGTCACTAGGTTAAAATGAAGAAAAAGCTTGTGAACACTCTAGAAGTCACATTTTGTACCCATGAAACATGAAACTTGCTCAGAATATTTGTTCTTATGATATCTCGGCTGAGTTAGAAAGTGGTTCCGCTCCGTTGAAAAACATGGCCACCAGGGAGCGGGGCTATTTTCCTTATATGGCTATAGAAAAGTCTTCTGAACACTCTAGAAGTCACATTTTTTGCCCAATCAACATGAAACTTTCTCAGAACATTTGCACTTATGATGTCTCGGCCGAGTTCAAAAATGGTTCCACTCTGTTGAAAAACATGGCTGCCACGAGATCGGGCAGTTTTCCTTATATGGCAATATTGAAAACTTTAAAAAGCTTGTGAACACTCTAGAGGCCACATTTATTGCCCAATCTTCATGAAACTTAACTAGAACATTTGTCCCATTGATATCTCGGTCGAGTTAGAAACTGGGTCATGTGGGGTCAAAAACTAGGTCATTAGGTCAAATTAAATAAAAAGCTTGTGAACACTCTAGAAGTCACATTTTTTGCCCAATCAAAAGGAAACTTGCTCAGAACATTTGTTCCAATGATATTTTGGACGAGTTCGAAACTAAGTCATGTGGGGTCAAAAACAAGGTCACTAGGTCAAATTGAAGAAAAAGCTTGTGAACACTTTAGAAGTCACATTTTTGGCCCAATCAACATGAAACTTGCTCAGAATATTTGTTCTTATGATATCTCGGTCGAGTTCGAAAATGGTTCCGCTCCGTTGAAAAACATGGCCGCCAGGGGGCGGGGCAGCTTTTCTTATATGGCTATAGAAAAAGCTTGAGAACACTCTAGAAGTCACATTTTTTGCCCAATCAACATGAAACTTGCTCAGAACATTTGTTCATATGATATCTTGGCCGAGTTCGAAAATGGTTCTAATCCATTGAAAAACATGGCTGCCACTGGGCGGGGAAGTTTTCCTTATATGGCTATATTGAAACTTTAAAAAGCTTGTGAACACTCTAGAGGCCACAATTATTGCCCAATCTTCATGAAACTTGCCCAGAACATTTGTCCCAATGATATCTTGGACTAGTTCGAAAATGGGTCATGTGGGGTCAAAAACTAGGTCACTAGTTCATATTGAATAAAAAGCTTGTGAACACCCCAGAAGTCTTTTTTTTAACCAATCTTCTTAAAACTCACTCAAAACATTTGTTTAATAATATCTCTAACAAGTTTGAAACTGGGTCACGTAGGGTCAATAACTAGGTCACCAGGCCAAATAGAAGAAAAAGCTTGTGAACACTCTTGAGGCCACATTTGCTGCCCAATCATCATGAAACTTGCTGCCCAATCATCATGAAACTTGCTAAGAACATTTGTCCCAATGATATCTCGGATGAGTTTGAAACTGGGTCAGGTGGGTTTAAAAACTAGTTCTCCAGGCCAAATTGAAGAAAAAGTTTGTAGACACTGTGGAGACCACATTTATAGCCCAATCATCATGGAACTTGCTCAGAACATTTGTCCCAATAATATCTCAGATGAGTACCAAACTGTGTCATGTGGGGTGAAAAACTAGGTCATAAGGGCAAATTTAAGGAAAAATTTGTAAACATTGTAGAGGCCACATTTATAGCCTCATCATCATGAAACTTGCTCAGAACATTTGTCCCAATGATATATCAGATGGGTTCAAAACTGGGTCACGTGGGGTCAAAAACTAGGTCACAAGTGCAAATTAAAGAAAAAGTTTGTGAACACTGTAGAGGCCACATTTATAGGCCAATCATCACGAAACCTGATTAGAACATTTGTCCCAATTATATCTGGGACAAGTTCGAAACCAGGTGACATGGGGTAAAAAACTACGTCACCAGGTCAAATTGAAAAAAAAGCTGGTGAACACTCTAGAGGCCCAAATTTTTAGCCAAATCTTCATGAAACTTGCTCAAAACAGTTTAGTTCCTTAGCCCCTCAGGTGAGCGACCTTGTGGCCCTTTTGTATAGGAGTGGGAATAAAAATCGTGAATGAAATATTTAGATTTTCAATAAATAGATCCGTTGGTAATCTTCTACTTCTTACGTGTTAAAATTTACATTATTTGCCATACATGACATTCAGGATTGGAACATTGTCTGCATTATTGTTTATCGGATATTTGAAGTATTTTAACCCAATTTTGTAACAGTTCACAAACAGATTGCGTTATGTGACCAGTCAGACGTCCTTAAGTACTTATGTTTCTTTGGTAGACGTGATTATGGCGGAACAAATACTCCTTACGTGGCTTCTAGGCAGACAGATGAAACATTGGAATGTTTGCCAGCCAAAGTAACAGAAATGTTTCTTGCTTGTCTTGATAGCGAATTCCTTTTATACAGTATTCACTTCTACTTGTTAAGCTCATAGTTGCCGGGCTGGCTAGCTCAGTTAGTAGAGCGCTGGACTAGAAATGCAAGGATCGCGGGTTTGATTCCCAGCCTGGCCACATAACTTGTGTGGGGATTGGTCATGAAATTATTTTTACGGCCATTCTCCCCCTACCTCTGATTAAAGTAGGGCAGTTGTCAGTTACTGGCATAAGTATGTGCACTCAGTACTGGTAAACCAGCTTACCCAGGAAAAGTGTGAGTAGGTTTACTGATCGCAGTTATGTGACTGAAATACTGTTGAATACGGTGAAAAATCCAAAACAAACAAAATACAAAAGCTCATATTTAACTGAATGACAGATTTGTCTCGTATGCACTTTACACTATTTTAAGTTCTTGGTGTAGTTACATTGTGTTCTTATTTTACACTTAGGCCCTTGGATTTGGAGAATACCTCAGTAAATATCGTAAATGGGGGACAAAAAGCCCTGGTGGTAAAGTGCCTTTGGTAAAAAAGTATTCTGAACCATATACAAGTCCAAATTTTTCAACTTCAAATTATTGATGTGTTATTGCTCAAATTTGATATACTACATCAAATATGACCTGTTACCAAACCATTTCCAACTTTCTTTGACTAACATGATGATGTCAATGCCCAATGGCCATGAATATGCATGTTACATTGAATCAATGTTTACAGTTAATTTGATGTGAAATCTGAGATGGCATGTGTCAGAAGCTCTTGCTCTTCTAATCAAGAGGTTGTGAGACAGCAGGAGTGCCCAGCAATCAAGAATTGCCTTCTCTTCTGGAAGGCAATTTCAATTAACCGAATTGTGTGTTTAAGAGTATACATAGCAACTGGTACCTAACAATTTAAGTAACAATTTAATTTTGTTTCCGTTCACAAACTCTTTCAATACATCTTTTTATGCTCCCACAAAGTGGTAGGCATTAAGCATTTTTTTATTCGACTCCTCTTTAACTGCTAAATGAATTTCTATCAAACTTCCGTTAAGGAAGGAATTTTGGCGTCAACAAATTTTGGCAGAATTATAGCCCTTTGTCATTTTTTCCACTATTTATATAGAATATATACTTCCCAAAATTGTGTGGACTCAACTCATTAACTGTTTGGTGGATTTCACTCAAATGTTCACAGTTGAAAAACCTTATTGTGTAGGTGATTGTAAAGGAAGGAATTTTGGCTGCAATCAAATTTTGGCAGAAATATGGCCCTTTGTAATTTTTTTCCACTTTAAAATAAATTTATGGAGGCAAAAATTAGTATTAGCAACACACCCTTTATCTGTGTCCAAACATGTGTCGTGGGGTCATCTGTGTCTGTGGCACATCTAGTTTTGTTCAAATATTGTTTCTGAGAAGTATGCTATCTTTCAACATAGGTGTCTAGGCCAAAGTTTGATCACTTAATAATCTTAAAATCTTGATAATCAAATTTTAAAATTACATCAGTAGCCTAGAATGAAAAATTCTTGTTTATAGTATAGTTTAAAAACACTTGACTGTTAATAAAAGAAGGCATGCGACTTCAAAATAATGAAATGCATATTTGTATATAATTTGATACACTGATGGCAAATAAGTATTTGGTATAACGTGGTTTGCGTCATGGTTTTGTATCTGCTGAAACAATGTGAACACAGAGACTCATGGAATGACTTCTGAACCGAATTGAACATAAATATTCTGTATGACTTCTGAACACAGAGTCTTTTTCATGACTTCTGAAGCAAGTGAACACAGAGTCTTTTTTATGATTTCTGAATTAAATTGAACATCAATCCTTTGTGTGACTTCTGAATCAAAGTGAACACAATCTTCTAAATGACTTCTGAATCAAGTGAATACAGAATCTTCTGTATGACTTTTGAATCAGAGAGTCACCTGTATGGTATAAAAAAAGTGAACACATTGTCTAGGACTTACGAAACAACGTGAAAACAGACTTCTTAATGACTACCAGAGACTTTTTTATGAGTACTAAAACAATGTGTACACAGAATTTTCTGTATGACTTCTGAAACAAAGTGAACACAGAGTTTCCTTTATGATTTTTGAAACAAAGTGAACACAGTTTTCTGTATGACTTCTGAAACAAAGTAAAAACTGAGTTTTCAGTATGAATTTGAAACAAAGTGAAAACCAAGTTTTCTGTATGACTTCTGAAACAAAGTGAGCACAGTTTTCTGCAAGACTTCTGAAACAAAGTGAACACAGAGTTTTCAGTACCAATTCTGAAACAAAGTGAAAACTGAGATTTCTGTATGAGTCACATGGAACAGCCAAATGGTCACAATTAGTTGTAACAAGTGCTTCAACAAAGTATGTGATGAATATTCTTAGGTTAATCCATATTTAACCCACCATAATTGCCAGCTTAAATTGCTAGTAAAAGCCACTTTCTCTCAATATTATTCCAAGAAATCTAGGTGTTGTGTCTAATGCAAAACATTAGATCAATTCCAAGCAATTGTTTATATTATGGACTTATTTCTTGATGATATAAGGACAGCTATTAAAGGTTTCTCCGCACATTATTTGAGAAAGAAATGATGCAAATTCAATGCTTTCATTTTTTCCAATAAATGTGATGATGAGTATCATTATGTTAAAAATGAGAAAGAGCAGAAGGTCATAATTCAGTTATTGGATTTACGGTATATAAAGCAGCATTTTGTGTACAAGGATGCTTCAGTATATTTTTCAATAATTAGAACACACTAAGATTGTTGAGATTTTATTTTAATTTCCTATTTACATGTATATTGTTGTGTTTCTGAAACTAATAAAGTCAGATGTGGGTGATTTACATGTATTAAGACTGTGAGTGATTTATTCATAGTAGTAATTGACACGAAAGGAAGTTTAAATATGCTGTGAAATAAGAAACATGGGAATACTTGCTATCGTTCAGTCACACATAGTTTGAGCTTTAAAAGTATCATTAGAAAATCGATGATTGGACGTGAAACTGTTGTATCTGCTTAACATTTTCTATGTCAGATATAATAGTTGCACATACAAACATATTATGTACATTTTGAAATGTAATTTGGGACAAGAAGTGATTTGGTTTGTTCATACCTTTTTTTGCTCTATTTGAAAAGTTACAAACAGTTTAGTAATACTGCAGGGCTTAACGGTGCAAAGACACGTGACAATAAAACAAATTATTTTCCTATATTGGGATATATTCATTTGCTTGGAATTGGCATGGTGAAACAAGTTATTTGTTGTGTTAATACAGGACATTGTCCTTAAAATAAGTAGGAAGTTAAAAAACATCATGTTTTAACAGTTTCAGTATAAATAAAGAAATGGTTGACTTAGTAAGTTAAGTGGTTTAAAGACATTTCTCTATCTACTTACCTTTTTTGGGTGATATTCATTTAAATCAACAAGATGACTAAGAGAATTAAACACCTGATCAAATCACATGTAAGTATGAATTGTTTTATGTTTACATTGACTTCCTAAATGAGCATTTATGCATTAAACGTAAGCACAATCTCATTATAATGAAGTCGTAGAGAACAGGGGCATAACTAGGCCTACTCCTATTCACACGTGCATTATAACTTAGTCATGTAAAGTGCAAAAGTTAGGGAAAACAGAAGTAAATGGAGCTTAGTGAAATGTTCTATCAGCTCTGTCTTATTGACAAGATTGTTTTTGTGTTGCTTGAAAAGGCACCATATAGGGGTAACTTTTGGCAACATTGCTGACGGCAGCTTTGGCAGCGGCGGCTTTGGCAGCGGCGGTGGCCCCATCAGTTTGTGCCTACAGTAACTTGAATAGTTTATGTGCAATCATTATGAAACTTCAGGGAAGTGTTAGTAGGCATAAAAGGAAGGTTAAGATCTATTTTCAGCATAATTGCTCTTATCATACTTTAGTTATGAGCCTTTAAAAAAAAATAGTTCAAATAAGGCTTGTGCAGACAATAACTTGAGACGTTTTTGTGCAATCATTGTGAAACATAAGGGAAGTGTTGGTGGGCATAAAAGGAAGGTAATGTTCGGTTTTCAGCATAATTACTCTTATACTTGAGTTATGACCCATCGGGCGACACATCCAACTCGCAGAGTTCTAGTTCAGAGTTCTAGTTCATCTCTATGAAATTATTATGACTAACTGATCTGGATTATGATTTAGAATGTTTATGTGTGCATATATATGCTCAAATTTTGTATAAGTAATATAAGTAACGCCCCTGGAGAATACTAGCCTAAGTTAGAATTATTATGTGAGGCCTTGAAACCCGGTTCCTGATTGGCCCAGGGGTCAAACTTACATTTGTTCATCACAAGCACCTAGTATTCTATTTATTATTTTCTGCTTTTATGATGCGATTAAACTGTTAACCTAGAGCACAGTGTTTATAGGATTTGGTAATAAATATATGTAATAAATTGAATATGCATATACATTCAAACATTGTTATTTTGAAGTAGTCGGGATCGGCCAGAAAGCTTCGAAATAACGATGGTTCGGATTAAACATTTGGAACTCTGGAACATCGAAAATATTGTTTGTGTGAAATTCGCAAAAGGTTGTATATACTAAATCTTAATTTATTTCATTTAATGCAGATATGATATGTGTATTGAATTTCATAATTTATGTATTATGATTGAATGAAAAATAAAAAGAAACTAGTGTATGTGTTAGTTGTGACAGTGTTGTGTGTAGCTTGGACACGCTGTTTGGACACGCTGTTTGGACACGCTATTGTAATTACATGTATTGTTTGCAATCTCCTTAATGATCAATAATTGCGCCTACTCGTGAATTACAGCCATTATCAATGACCGCGTGGGACATTTCAGCAAAGGTGTGAAAACAACGGGTCACAATCAAGACCGTGACTTCGAATTAACAATAGGTAAATAAGTGTAAAATATTGGCTTAGGACTGCTTTTTAGACTTCGAAATACTGATAATTCGAAATAATTTTTTTTGAATTAAATGAGTTTATTTTAGTTAAATAAAGAACAAATAAAATCGGGACCAGAAAATACTTCAAAATAAATTTGACTTCGAATTAACAGAGTTGGAAATAACGATGTTCAAATGTAACACAATCTGTGTTATATGGACCATGGATTGTAAGTGTTTTTAGTAAAGTGTGTGTTTGTTTCAAATGTTTTATAATTACATAATAGATGTTTTATCTTTTGTATGCAGAGGATAGATCTCCTGTTTAGAATGATGCCAGATATGCTTTCATGTTGAAATATACTTCAGTTTTATTAACTCGATTTTTGTTTACAAATGCTTCACATCTCAGCAGCTGTAATGCATTTTCCACCATCATTGACCTCTTGTAATATACAGTTCAAAATGTACTATTATAGTTGATTTAAATTTAGTTGATAATGAGGGGATAAACCATTTACTTTAAATAGGGGAATCATGATTTTCTGTTTATAAACGCTTTGTCATCGTCGGTTGTTTTAAATCATTTGATTAACCTGTATCAATTTGTCCATGTATATAACTGTTTTTACTTGCATTTTTACCACTGTAACACGACTGTAAATGATTTGATGTATTTGTGATGATGCAATGCAAATGGCGACTCCTGTCTGAATAAGTGGCTTGTTATCGGCCATAAACTGTCATCTAATGTTGAGAATTGTGGATTTTGTTCTTAAGATGTGATTACACTAGATTACTGGCATTGCTTGCAAGTTGCTGATGAAGGCAGGTTGTGTTTCCTTTATTGATTCTAGGAGCCAGCAAGATCATCAGTTTTAACATCTTAATTGGATGCCAGATATCTCATGGTTTGAAGTAACAAGAAAACACTCATATCTGAACAAGCTGGCTGGGTTGAAAGATTTTATGTTCATTTACATCAATATTTGATACATATTTTTTGTCATATATTCATGACAATTGTTAAATGAGTTTATTGATAGTAGGGGACCAATCAAATGGCCAAGACTTAATAACATGTGGCCATGAGATAAATTGTGGCACGTTGTGAGAAAACCGGTCTTAATGCATGTGTGTAAAGTGTCGTCCCGGATTAGCCTGTGCAGTCCGCACAGGCTAATCCAGGACAGCACTTACCGCTTTCATGGTATTTTCTGTTTCAAGGAAGTCTCTTCTAAACATAAATCCACTGTAGGCGGAAAGTGCCATCCCGGATTAGCCTGTGCAGACTGCACAGGCTGATCCGGGACGACACTTTACGCACATGCATTACGTCCGGTTTTCCCACAACACGCCTCATTATTGTTCTCACATATCATGTCTATGCCACTGTAGGTTTGCCATAGCAATTGAAACATTAAGCTGTAGTGGCGAAATCTCCTATGGGCTTACTTGAAATCTCCTGTGGGCTTACTTGAAGTATCCTATGGGCTTACTTGAAATCTCCTATGGGCTTACTTGAAATCTCCTATGGGCTTACTTGAAGTCTACTATGCGCTTACTTGAAATCTCCTATGGGCTTACTTGAAATCTCCTATGGGCTTACTTGAAATCTCCTATGGGCTTACTTGAAATCTCCTATGGGCTTACTTGAAATCTATGGGCTTACTTGAAATCTCCTATGGGCTTACTTGAAGTCTCCTATGGGCTTATTTGAAGTCTTCTATGGGCTTACTTGAAGTCTCCTATGGGCTTACTTGAAATCTCCTATGGGCTTACTTGAAATCTCCTATGGGCTTACTTGATATCTCCTATGGGCTTACTTGAAATCTCCTATGGGCTTACTTGGAATCGCCTATGGGCTTACTTGAAATCTCCTATGGGCTTACTTGAAATCTCCTATGGGCTTACTTGAAGTCTCCTATGGGCTTACTTGAAATCTCCTATGGGCTTACTTGCCAGTTTTTAGCTCGATTATACGAAGAATAGATGAGATTTCCTACTACCCTGGGCGTCGTCGCCTGCGTCTGAATTTGGTTCAAGTTTTTATTCAAAAGTCTTGTAACTTCAAAACTACATAAGTTATTTACTTGAAACTTGGAAAATATTTTTGTCATCAACTCCAATATCAGGGGCGGCATTCCCCATAACTCTGTTTTGTTTTGTGACAGAGTTATGCCCCTTTTTCACTTAGATTTTCTGGTTAAAGTTTATATTCAAAAGTTTTGTAACTTCAAACCTACACAAGTTATTCACTTGAAACTTGGTTTATACCTTTGTCATCAACTCCAGCGTCAGGAGCAACATTCCCTATAACTCTGTTTGTATTTTGACGACAGAGTTATGCCCCTTTATCACATAGATTTTTCTGTTTGAAGTTTATATGCAAAAGTTTTGTAACTGCAGAAGTACGTAAGTTATTCACTTGAAACTTCTAATATACCTTTGTCATCAACTTCAGTGTCAGGGGCAACATTCCCTATAACTCTGTTTTGTATTTTGTCAGAGTTATGCCCCTTTTTAGCTCACCTGAGCACAAAGTGCTCATGGTGAGCTTTTGTGATCGCCCGTTGTCTGTCGTGCGAGCATGTGTGCATGCGTGTGTGCGTCGTCAACTTTTCATTCAAACAACATCTCCTCCTAAACCGCTTGGCAGATTTTCACCAAACTTAACAGGAATGATCCTTGGGTAGACCTCTTTCAAAGTTGTTCAAATCTTTTCGGTCCGCTGAATATGTAGGTCACCAGAGCTAAAAATAGATTTAAAAAGTTAAAACTTTAAAAATCTTCTATGAAACCGCAAGGCTCAGAGCTCTCATATTTGATATGTGACATCCTCTAGAGGTCCTCTACAAAGATTGTTCAAATTATACCCCTGGGGTCAAAACGGGCCACGCCTGGGGGTCACACGGTTTATATAGAATATATAGCAAAATACTTTAAAAATCTTCTCCTCTGAAACCACAAGGCCCAGAGGTTTCATTTTTGGTATGTAACATCCTATAGTGGTCCTCTACAAAGATTGTTCAAATTATGCCCCTGGGGTCAAAACGGGCCACGCCCCGGGGGTCTCATGGTTTATATAGAATCTATAGCAAAATGACTTTAAAAATCTTCTCTTCTGAAACCGCAAGGCCCAGAGGTTTCATATTTGGTTTGTAACATCCTTTATTGGTCCTATACAAAGTTTGTTCAAATTATGCCCCTGGAGTCAAAATGGGCCACGCCCCGGGGGTCACATGGTTTATATAGAATATATAGCAAAATTACTTTTAAAATCTCCTCCTCTGAAACCACAAGGCCCAGAGGTTTCATATTTGGTATGTAACATCCTATAGTGGTCCTCTACAAAAATTGTTCAAATGATGCCCCTGGGGTCAAAACTGGCCACGCCCAGGGGGTCACATGGTTTATATAAACTTATTGCAAAATGTCTTAAAATCTTCTCTGAAACCGCAAGGCCAGAGGTTTTGTATGTGGTATTTAACATCCTTTAGTGGTACTGTACAAAGATTGTTCAAATTATGCCCCATGGGTCAAAACAGACCACACCCCATTGGTCACATGGTTAATATAGACTTAAATAGCAAAATGACTTTAAAATTCTTCTCCTGAAACCTCAAGGCCTAGAGGTTTCATATTTGGTATGTAACATTGTTTATTGGTCCTCTACAAAGAGTGTTCAAATTATGCCCCTGGGGTCAAAACTGGTCACGCCCGGGGGGGTCAAATGGTGTATATAGACTTAAAGAGCAAAATGACTTTAAAAATCTTCTCTGAAACGGCAAGGCCCACAGCTTTCCTATATTTGTCACATAACATTGCATAGTAGTCCTCTCCAAAGATTGTTCAAATTATGCCCCTGTGGTCAAATCTGGCCACCCCCTGAGGGGTCACATGGTTTATATAGACTTAAATAGCAAAATGACTTAAAAAATCTTTACCTGAAACCCCAAGGCCCAGAGGTTTGTTCAGGGTTGTTCAACTTATGCCCCTGGGATAAAAATAAGCCACGCCTCGGGGATGCAAATTCCAATTGGGTTACAAGGTCTCGAGTGAGCGTCCTAGGGCCCTCGGGGCCCTCTTGTTGACATAGATTTTATGGTTTATATTCAAAACTTTGTAACTTCAGAACTATATAAGTTATATAAGTTTGAAAATAGGAACATAGCTTTGTCATTAACTCCAGTATCAGGGGCAACCTCCATATTACTCTGTTTTGCATTTTGACAGAGTTATGTCTCTTTTTCACAGATTTTCTGGTTAAAGATTATATTCAAAACTCTTACAACTTCAAAACTGCACAAGTTATTAACTACTAGTACATAAGGTTTTCACTTTATACTTGGAATAATTTGATGAAATAATTGCCATAATTCTGTTTGTATTTCAACAAATGTATGCCTCTTCCACTTTCCAAAATATGTCTGTATAAACTAAAATACTTTGAATAGTTGAGCGCGCTGTCCTCTGACAGCTCTTGTTGATAAATACAGTTTGCCACTTGTACATAAAATGATTATATAATATTTCTGACAAAATTTTACATATCCTACAATGCACTGGGACAATCTGGGCAATATCTACAATTGATTTCACCATCCATGTTTAGGTTTTGACTCATACAGCATGGCATACAATGAATACTGGTATCAGCATATAGGGCATGGCATATACATGTCATGATATATGACTGTCCCGCATCAAATCCAAACGCTAATAGCATAGAAAGACTGTTTGCAAGAAAGGGAAAGAAAATGAAATAGCAGATGGAGCGTATACATTTGGGGGTATCCATTGTTGGTGCTTCATAGCTTGCAAAATAAAAAGTAGGTTTTGCTATTCAATCTTTCGATATCATCCTACTAAAGACGGCTGGCTTCCACCAACAGTCAAAAAAGTGGCAATGGTATTACATATAAGTGTAGACCATGCAGTATGGGAAGCTAAGCTGTTGCATGTGAAAAACAAATTTGTTACAGTTTTTTGCACCAACCATTCTCAAACCTAATCGACTTCCATATTTAGTATTCCACCCATTTATCAGTAAGCGCCATCTATTTATTAATTTATAATTCACAAGTCTATGAGTATTGTAATATTTGATGTCCTCTATGCATGATCTGTTATTTTCCTGATTTACCACTTTCAATGATTCAAGTATTAATTATTTCTATGTAGCCTTTTGTTACACAACTTCATATCAGTAGTATGCTATTTTATCCAATTTTTTAGTGCGAGTCCAAGCTGTTTTCGCCAGTCACAGGCAAGATATCTGGCAACTCCCTCCAGCCTGGGAACAAAGTCTCAAAACGGGAATCACTTAAGGTATTGCAGCTACTGTTTACTTTAAAGCAGCAGTCCAGTTTGTTTGTTTGTTTGGATTTTTTCGCCGTATTCAACAGTATTTCAGTCATATAACGGCGGTCCGTTAACCTACTCACACTTTTCCTGGGTAAGCTGGTTTACCAGTACTAAGTGCACATACTTATGCCAGTAACTGACAACTGCCCTACTTGAATCAGAGGTAGGGGGAGAATGACCGTGGAAATAATTTCATGACCAATCCCCACACAAGTTATGTGGCCGGGCTGGGAATCAAACCCGCGATCCTCGGATTTGTAGTCCAGCGCTCTACCAACTGAGCTAGCCGGCCCAGCCCAAAGCAGCAGTCCAGAAATATGTTAATAAAAATAAAACTTTGCAGAAATTGTTTCTAATAGACATTACTGATCGAAATAAATAAACAACAACATTGAAATTGGTCACATAAAAACGTTCTGGAAACTTTGTAAAGTTATCTGTATGCGATAGCTGGTGATGCCTCTGGAGTAAATCAGCATGTACATTAGTGTATATTCTGTTCGTACCAAACGTTTTCTAAAAATAACATATAAAAATGTCTTTCATAAATCAGTTTTTAGTCGAATAAATGTCATTAACTTTCATTAAAACTGATGCTTATTTAAGATGTATTGACTTATATTCTATGGACTGTGGCTTTAAAAGAATAGCAACATTGCCTTAGCAAGACGTGATTATAGCAACACAATAATGCTTTCCGCATTTGCTGTTTTTTACGACTTTAAAATTTTGCAAATGCTATATTTTTGGACAGATTTTGAACAATTATTTTGTGTGACTATTACGACACGGAAAAAAATTTGTTTATGTGTCTGAAAAAATAGATTTATTATGGTAAATACAAGTAGATTGTTCTTTCGCATGTCCTGCTAGAGATTATAGTGTATATTTGGATTAGGAAACTAATAATACACTGAAATTGAAAATAATTTGAGGCGCGTTGTGGGAAAACCTGACTTAATGCATGTGCGATAAGTGTCGTCCCGGATTAGCCTGTGCAGTGTGCACAGGCTAATCCAGGACGGCACTTTACGCTTTTATGGTATTTACTGTTTCAAGGAAGTCTCTTCTAACCATAAATCCACTTTAGGCGGAAAGTGCCGTCCTGGATCAGCCTGTGCGGACTGCACAGGCTGATCCGGGACGACACTTCACGCACATGCATTAAGACCGGTTTTCCCACGACACTGCACATTTTATAATGGGCACACCAATTTTGTTAGTGGACAACAAGAATTCCTTGAATCTTTGTCCAAAGGCAATATAATTGTGTTTACTGTCACATTGCTCTATGTTCTAATTGTTTGCTGTATTATAATACAATTAAGCTTGCAAAGTCTGCATTTAGCTTGTGTCTTATCTGTTTCTCTGGAGAATCCATTGTTTTCATTGTCTGGGAAACATAAACTTGGGTGCCTTGGAGTGTCATAGAGGTTTCTAGTGTTTTAAGTCTAACATATTGTCATCAACTTAGAAGAAATTGTCTTGCAAGCTGTAATAAAATAGACCAAAATGTGGAGATATATGGTGTATTTATACTCAGAAACATGCCTGCTTGGCTTCAGATTTGAGCCTTGAACATGATTGAAGAAAACGTTCTATATATGAGGCATGACGTGGCAAAACCATGCCTAATGCATGTGCGTACAGTGTCGTCCCATATTAGCCTGTCCAGTCTGCACAGGCTAATCCGGTACTGCACGTTCCGCTTTTATGGTATTTTCTGTTTCAAGGAAGTCTCTTCTAAACATAAATACACTGTAGGCGGAATGTGCCGTCCTAGATTAGCCTGTGCGGACTGCTGATCCAGGATGACTCTTTACACACATGCATTAAGACCGGTTTTCCGACGACGCGCCCCATTCTAGTGAGGATCTAATTTCCTGAAGTCTGTTGAGTTTGCCCTGTTAAATAAGCAGTTATTGTTTTGGTTGTAGAGAACTTCAAGTTGCATATTGATACTAGTCCATATTGACATTTATGTAAAAAAACAAATATTATTCAGGAAAATTAATATGCTTATTGTAATTACCATGTTAAAACATTGTATTTTGGTAGATTTTTGTGCAAATTCTAATTTCAAAGAAATTTTAGAAATAAACTTTTTACCTGTAAAAAATGAATATAAAATATTTAACACTCAACTATGTGAAATTAGAATAAGTCATCAAACATATTTGTTCCTTTTTTATCTAATATTAACAAATGGACAATTCATGCTGTTTATGTATGTCTGTTAATTTCTTAAAATATTGATGGTTTATAATCTGCAATTTTCGATTACTCATTATTTAAAACTGACATTGTTTTAGAATGTTTTTACCATGTTGAAAAAAAAAACTGTGTATGCACACATGCAAGTCCTTCTGTAGTGTGAATATTTTGTCAATGCATAATGATTAAGTATGCAGTTTTGTGGTAAAATCAGTTTCACTGATGCATGCAGATGTCTGTTAATTGTACCAATTAATTTGGAAAAGAAAATACAAATGAGGCACGTCGTGGGAAATCTGGGCTTAATGCATGTAGGTAAAGTGTTGTCCCGGATCATACGGTACGGCACTTTCCGCTTTTTATTATCTGTTTCAAGGAAGTATCTTCTAAACATAAATCCACTGTATGTGGAAAGTGCCGTCCTGGTTTAGCCTGTGCGGACTGCACAGGTTTATCTGGGATGACACTTTACGCACATGCATTAAACGCAGTTTTCCTACGACGAGCCTCATATATATATATATTTGTGTCATAAAACCATCTATTCTTTGTTGAAGTTTTGTTGTAAGTTCACATACATGTAATAGTATGTTATTACATTTTGTTGCAAAGTGAAATGTTGCATAGTTTCAAATGACGAACACTTGAACAAAAATTAATAATCAAGAAAATTATTGCTGATGTTTAGTTTACTAAATTTCTCATTTGATTAAACCTTAACTTTAATGAAATTTAATTCAGGTACCACAAAATAATTCAGCTGCAACATTTTCCAATGTGTCTCTATAAGGCCAGAGTTTTTAAATTTTTAGATTTATGGGAATTTTTTCAAAACTGAGCACCAGGAGGAGGGAATAAAAAAAAAAATAAAATAGAAAAAAGTGAGCATCGGAAATAATAATAAAAAATAAAATGATTAAAAGTAAAAAAAATATTAATTTATTATAACTGCACCTAAATTGAAAAATATATTATTGCAAGAAAGGTTAATCTAGAATTAGAAGTAAGGATATTTTTCCATATTGTTAGAGGGTTTTATAACTACTATTTGGATTTTTCAAGTTATATCTTTTTTTAAACAAATACCCCATCAATCTTAAATTTATAAACAATCTGGCCTAAATCAATGTACAACGCATATTCTGTATCGTATTCTAGAATATTGTTTTGCATAATGTGCATGTAGTAGATATACATTGTTGTTGATTCACATCGTTTTTAAGCTGAAATTATAAGAAAAAATATACAAGAACAAAGTTGTTTTTTTTCTTCAAATTTGGTACGAACCGCACTAGAAGAAAATATACATTCGTACCCATTTCGTACCCATGGAAAAATATGAAAATATACGTATTTTAAACACGAATACTTTACATTGGTTGCATGAAACAACATATACAATTATATTGTTTATGATTAGAACGTATTTGTGTATAAAATGTTTTAAATGTGTTGCGTATATGAATAAACTGTTTTCGCATTTCGGGCACCTGATAAATCTTTCGTCCCATACTGCTTTCTGATATTATTTCAATATAATTTTTTTCAAAAGAATGTAACTGTATGATTTTAATTTTTTTTTTTTTTCTTTATGTTTTTGATAGCAAGTTTAAAATACACAGTGGTCGCGCAACTTTAAATTACACAGCGGCTGCAACCGCCATTGCTTTTTTTAGCTAGACTGGTTTTCCCGTTTTCACATTAAAATATATGCGCAGAACGCCAGAAAATAACGTCAATTTGTAAAGCAGTCTATTGGCGCGCAAAAATTACTACGAATGACATTGTCGTAAATAGGTTACACAAGACCAATTTATTTTATAATTCGGGAAGCAGAGACGACCGGCGGAAAATATAAAAAAAATTATATGATTTTGAATTTTATTTTTATTTGGGTTTTGTAATATTTAGGACCGGCGCTCCCGTAAATCGAAAAATATATAAACTCTGGCCTAAATCAAATTATTCTGCTCAACAGACATTTCCTTGGGGGATTTTTATCTTTTTTCTGTTAGTCAATAACTGTGTACTTGTATTAGTTAATTTTCTTGTATTTGAAATGTAATTTTCCTGATGTTATAACTTATTTCAAAGTTGTTACTTATTAATTCAAAGATTTTGGTTATAAAAAGTAATATAAATATTTTATAGTTTATTTAATACAAAATAAGCAAGAAACACTCATACCAGTGATTATCACACATTCTTGTAGGTAATATTTTGTCAGTGACTTTAAAGTTTTCAGATTTTCCATCTTGAAGCTGTCCAGGGTTTGCAGAAAAAAAGCTTCAAGTTATATAGTGCTCTGTACATTGAACATTGAAGAATCTAATGAAGATTTGTGCACCTATCAAATTGGGCATATACCAGACTTTAGATTGAAAGCAATTCCCGCCAGGTGGGAATTCAACATTCCGAATGATTCCGGGGCAGGGTTTAATAGACTATGGTCAGATGTTATATCCTGGTAATACAGGCCCCCCCCCCGGGCCATTTGATAGACATATAGCATCTCCCACTGAGGGGATTTAGACAAGTATGCTTGACTCTAGGGTGGGGAATTAGATGCAGAAAAATAAAATTTGTCAAATTCCCCCCCCCCCATTGATAGGTGCATAACAGAAGAATATCCAAATATGTAAAAAAAAATCGATTAGTAGCATGTTTAAAGACTATGATTTTCGCATAAGATTTGTACCTATTAACCCATGGGAAGGTCAGCGGTTGGTATGAGATCTTGACAAGTGGGGGTCACACAAATATTGATTTCATCAGGTGACATATAAATTTGTGTTATCGGTTGGATGACAGCTGGCCTAGATTTTATGTTGATTTTATTGAATTTAGTGTTAGTGATGGACCACTTAGGTTTAGATCAGCATTTTTTATGTGAATTAGATTTATGTAAATGTGTTATGGTGTTGCTGGATGAATGTGGTTCAATAGTTGAAATTGTGTTTTTATTTTCATATTTAAAGTGATAGCTGAGTGCCTTTAACTAGTGATGCAAGTGTTTGAAAAGCTTAGCAGTGCTGGATTACATGTATATAATATATCATAAACACGTATTCATATGTGGGATGGCATGTTTATAATAATTATATCCAAAACTTTTATTGTTGCATTATCGGGTTAACTTGAAAACAATTTGTTTATCGATTATTAATGTTTTTTGCTCTTTAAACATACAATACATTTTGGCATACGTCACCGACAGCCATTGTACGATGTACAATATACATTCATAATGTTGTTCTTTGATATTTTAATTACAGTCTTCCATTAATTTTTGAAAGAAAAGCATCCTTTTAGTTGATATCAATATAAAGAATAACCTTTATATATTATGTATGTAAAAGGAAAATATTGGGTATTAATATAATTTCTATACAGGATTTTTCCACAGCTGCTGCTTATTTTTAAAGCTTCAATATTTGTGGCGTGTCGTGGGAAAAGCGGCTTATATGCTCGTGGGAAAAGCGTTGTCCCGGATTAGCGCAGGCTAATCCGGGATGGCACTTTCCGCCTACAGTGGATTTATGTTTAGAATAGACTTCATTGAAACAGAAAATACCATAAAAGCGGAAAGTGCCGACCTGGATTAGCCTGTGCAGACTGCACAGGCTAATCCGTGACGACACTTTACACACATGCATTAAGTCCGGTTTCTCATGACACACCTCATTTCAAGTTCTTTATGTGCAAGGCATGTCATTTCCATTATATAAGCTATTCTTATTGATGACAGTTAATAGTAGCTCATAGTAGCTGATCTAAAATTAGTTTGTTATTTTGAAACTGAACTTGCATGATCTGCTCTTGATTTTATGGCTTTAATAGTACGGTTTCACACCACTTTGTCATTTTATTTTAATAAAACAAGTGCTTTTATCTATTCGTCTCTCTGTCTGTGTGTCACTTTGTCTGTGTGTCTCTCTGTCAGTGTGTTTCTCTGTCTGTGTGTCTCTGTGTCTCTCTGTCTGTGTGTCTCTTTTGTCTGTGTGTCTCTTTGTATCTTTCTGTCTGTGTGTCTCTGTCTGTGAGTCTCTCTGTCTGTGTGTCTCTCTGCCTGTGTGTCTCTCTGTCTGTATCTTTCTGTCTGTGTGTCTATTTCTGTGTGTCTCTCTGTCTGTGTGTCTCTCTGTTCTTGTGTCTCTGTATGTGAGTCTCTCTGTCTGTGTGTCTGTCTGTCTGGTATTCAATTATGTCTGTATAAATGAACATTTTTACTACATTAAGTTGAAGGCTTTGGTGCAGTGTTAAGTACAAACTGTAAACTCATGGCTTTAGTCTCACTGCTATTTTTCAAGGTTTATAGAAGAGGCTACAAAATATGTATGTTATTTATTATCATTGGCCAATCACACATGACCTCCCTTTTATGTAGGTTATGTGGAAAATATATGGTTTACATCTCAATTAAGCATGCAAAATCCCTTTGCCTACGACTGGAAAAGAAGTTTATATTAGCCATAGTCGTGAATAATGATAAATTACAGAGTGTGAAATTGATTTTACGGGCATTGAATTTGTCAAGTGAACAATACAATGGTTTCTTTAAATGTAGACACCTTAAATTGCTTTTCATTCATAAATTGTTTATTTCTGATTATAAAATTTATTTAAGGCTTCACAACTGACCAACTTTACACTACGGTCATAAATAATTATTTGATACAGCAAGTATATGATATTTGACCATTGAATAATAAATGTGCCCATTGGTGTTACAAGTTTAAGCCTTTAACAGCAGTAAAATATGTATGACATGGTTTGTTTAAGTTAAACATAGTACTTGGTTCAATTCTGACTTTGGCTTAGCAATTGTGGTGAAACAATTTCAATCAAAGCCACTATTTAATATGCAGGTGTAACGAGAACACTGCATGTGTTTTCTGTTAAAGAGACTTTTTATTTGACTACACTACAGCCACATGTAGGCCTTCCCAGGAGGAGCTATTGAGCATGTGCAGTATGCATAATATACACCCATATGAAACACTGGCCATTTACAGGGGCGTAGCTTGGTCCCAAAATATGTGTAGGCCACTTTATATGTTGCCATATGTGCAAAGTGTATGGGGGAATGTGTTTCCACAGCATTTCTTTTATTTTCGGTAGTGTTGGAGATGGTATTGGTGTATTTTTGGTAGCATCACATCATTTTGAAGTATTACCACGAACTTAGTTAAATGAGTCAAACAACACAAATAGAGCTGAACAGTCATTTAGATCCGCGCTCATCCTCATTCCCTGAAACTTTCGATTTTTTTGCAGATTTGTCATTTTTAGTCCCCAACCGGTGTTTCACTCGAGGGGACTGTAGGTTTGCCCTCTGTCAGTCCGTCCGTCACGTCGTCTGTCCGCAAAATATTGTTCCTGCGATAACTCAAAGTACTGAAGATAATTCGATGAAACTTGGTATACATATAAACAACAATGTGAGTATTATGCACGACCTTTCATTTTTCACCAGAGGTCGAAGGTCACGTGACTGTTACTAAAAAGTAATAAAATACAAGTCTCATGTTCAGTGAATTAATTGGATCATGACTTGATATAAAAATAGTTATTTTGTTATTTTGAAACTGAACTTGCATGATCTGCTCTTGATTTTATGGCTTTAATAGTACGATTTCACACCACTTTGTCATTTTATTTTAATAAAACAAGTGCTTTTAGATATGAACGATAGACCTTTCTAGATTGCTTATTCAATAGTTGTTTTTGAAAATTAGAGTTATGATCTGTAATACACATTACACCTCAAAGGTTCAAACGTTAAATGTGCCTATATCAAAATTTGGCCTATGTACGCTCCTGCCCGCTCAGGACGTGATCAATTAGTGATTTTTTGTCAGGCAGCTAGTCAATTTCTTTTGTGAACCTGTGTCAATCAATACTTGAAATGTACCACTACTGAAGTTGGAGTCCAGAGACTTTGTCATTATTTGACTATGCCACCCAGTAAACTGTCCAAAGATATCATGAACTGGTTTAAAACATCGTCCAAGGTGAGCATTTCATGTAAATGCTTCCAGTGTATTACTCATATATTTTTGTCATCGGATTGTATGGCATGTAGCTGACATGAATGAGAGATCAATTGTCAGATGTTAATGTAATGTAATGTAATTACAGTAATGTTATGTAATATAAAATAATGTAATGTTGTATAAATTTTCTGGTCTCTTAACACATTTTTTTCAATAATTTTATCAAAATTTAATTTGTTTTGTCCATTCATATACTGTCACATAGCTAGGTCAAATAGTTGTCTTAAAAAACTGTTACAAGTTACTACAATTTCAATGCAAATATGTGATGTTCTTGTTCTGTGTTATATTTAAAGCAATATGTTAGGTGTGATTGAGTACTTAATTACGTATGAAAATAGTAACGGAAATTCAGGTCCCTTTAGTCAATGCTTTTCTGTGGTATTTAATTAGGATTGGCAGACTGTCTGTGTGTCTCTCTGTCTGTTTGTCTGTATGTCTGTCAGTCCCTCTGTCTGTCTCTCTCTCTGTCTGTGTGTGTGTCTGTCTGTCTGTGTGTCTCTCGGTCTTTGTGTCTTTCTGTCTGTGTGTCTGTCTGTCTGTGTGTCTCTCTGTCGGTGTGTCTCTCTGTTTGTATGTCTCTCTCTCTCTCTCTGTGTGTCTGTCTGTCTGTATATCTGTGTGTCTGTCTGTATATCTGTGTGTCTGTCTGTCTGTGTGTGTCAGTGTGTCTCTCTGTCTTTGTTTCTGTCTGACTGTGTGTCTCTGTCTGTGTGTCTCTCTATATGTGTGTCTGTCTGTCTGTGGTATTTAATTATGATTGTCTGTCTGTCTGTGTGTCTCTCTGTCTGCGTGTCTCTCTGTGTGTCTGTCTTCTGTGTGTCTCTCTGTCTGTGTGTCTCTGTCTATGTCTCTCTGTCTGTGTTTCTCTGTCTGCCTGTGTCTCTCTGTCTGTGTGTCTCGTTGTATGTGTGTCTTTCTGCCCAAGTGTCTCTCTGTCTGTGTCTCTCTGTATGTTTGTCTCTCTGTCTGTGTCTCTCTGTCTGTGCATCTCCCTGTCTGCGTGTCTCTATCTGTGTGTCTCTGTTTTTGTGTCTCTGTCTGTGTGTCTCTGTCTGCGTGTCTGTCTCTCTGTGTGTCTCTGTCTGCGTGTCTGTCTCTCTGTTTGTCTCTGTCTTTGTGTCTGCCTGTCTGTGTCTCTCTGTCTGTGTGTCTTTCTGTCTGTGTGTCTCTCTGTCAGTGTGTCTCTCTATCTGTATGTCTATTTGTATGTGTGTCTCTCTGTATGTGTGTTACTTTGTCTGTGTGTCTCTCTGTCTGTATCTCTCTGTTTGTGTGTCTCTCTGTCTGTGTCTCTCTGCCTGTGTGTTTCTTTGTGTGTGTGTCTCTGTCTGTGTGTCTCTCTGTCTGTGTGTTTTGTTGTCTGTGTGTCTCTCTGTCAGTGTGTCTCTCTATCTATTCGTCTCTCTGTCTGTGTGTCTCTTTGTCTGTGTGTCTCTCTGTCAGTGTGTTTCTATGTCTGTGTGTCTCTGTGTCTCTCTGTCTGTGTGTCTCTTTGTCTGTGTGTCTCTTTGTTTGTATCTTTCTGTCTGTGTGTCTCTGTCTGTGAGTCTCTCTGTCTGTGTGTCTCTCTGCCTGTGTGTCTCTCTGTCTGTGTGTCTCTTTCTGTGTGTCTCTCTTTCTGTGTTTCTCTCTGTTCTTGTCTCTCTGTATGTGAGTCTCTCTGTCTGTGTGTCTGTCTGTCTGGTATTCAATTATGTCTGTATAAATGAACATTTTTACTACATTAAGTTGAAGGCTTTGGTGCAGTGTTAAGTACAAACTGTAAACTCATGGCTTTAGTCTCACTGCTATTTTTCAAGGTTTATAGAAGAGGCTACAAAATATGTATGTTATTTATTATCATTGGCCAATCACACATGACCTCCCTTTTATGTAGGTTATGTGGAAAATATATGGTTTACATCTCAATTAAGCATGCAAAATCCCTTTACCTACGACTGGAAAAGAAGTTTATATTAGCCATAGTTGTGAATAATGATAAATTACAGAGTGTGAAATTGATTTTACAGGCATTGAATTGTCAAGTGAACAATACAATGGTTTCTTTAAATGTAGACACCTTAAATTGCTTTTCATTCATAAATTGTTTATTTCTGATAATAAAATTTACTTAAGGCTTCACAACTGACCAACTTTACGCTATGGTCATAAATAATTATTTGATACAGCAAGTATATGATATTTGACCATTGAATAATAAATGTGCCCATTGGTGTTACAAGTTTAAGCCTTTAACCGCAGTAACATATGTATGACATGGTTTGTTTAAGTTAAACATAGTGCTTGGTTCAATTCTGACCTTGGCTTAGCAATTGTGGTGACACAATTTCAATCAAAGCCACTATTTAATATGCAGGTGTAACGAGAACACTGCATGTGTTTTCTGTTAAAGAAACTTTTTATTTGACTACACTACAGCCACATGTAGGCCTTCCCACGAGGGGCTATTGAGCATGTGCAGTATGCATAATATACACCCATATGAAACACTGGCCATTTACAGGGGCGTAGCTTGGTCCCAAAATATGTGTAGGCCACTTTATATGTTGTCATATGTGCTAAGTGTATGGGGGAGTGTGTTTCCACAGCATTTCTTTTATTTTCGGTAGTGTTGGAGATGGTATTGGTGTATTTTTGGTAGCATCACATCATTTTGAAGTATTACCACAAACTTAGTTAAATGAGTCAAACAACACAAATAGAGCTGAACAGTCATATAGATCCCCGCACATCCTGAAAGTTTCGATTTTTTTGCAGATTTGTCATTTTTAGTCCCCAACCGGTGTTTCACTCGAGGGGACTGTAGGTTTGCCCTCTGTCCGTCCGCAAAATATTGTTCCTGCGATAACTCAAAAAGTACTGAAGATACTTCGATGAAACTTGGTATACATATAAACAACAATGTGAGTATTATGCACGACCTTCTATTTTTCACCGGAGGTCAAAGGTCACGTGACTGTTACTAAAAATAGAAATAAACTAAAACAAACTGGATCCTGTGATAACTCAAAAAGTACTGAAGATATTTCTATGAAACTTGGTATACATATAAACGGCAATGTGAGGATTATACAGGACCTTTTATTTTTCACCAGAGGTCAAAGGTCACGTGACTGTTACTAAAAATAGAAATAAACTAACTACTGTTATAATTCGAAAAGTACATAAGATATGACCATGAAACTTGGTACAAAGATTGAACTATAGGTTTGCCATCCGTCTGTGTGACTCTCTATCTGTTTGCCCGTATGTTTGTCCGTCCGTCTGTCTGTCCGTCCCCAAAACCTGGTTCCTGCAATATTGAACTTATTTCTATGAAACTGGGTATACATATAAACGGCAATGTGGCAATGTGAGGTTTATGCACGACCTTTTTTTTCACATGGGGTCAATGGTCACGTGTCTGTTACTAAAAATAGAAATATATTAAATACTGTAATAATTCGAAATGGACATAAGATATGACCATGAAACTTGGTACAGAGATTGAACTATAGGTTTGCCATCTGTCTGTGTGTCGTTCTGTCTGTTAGTCGGTATGTCGGTCTGCCCGTCCGTCCCAAAAACCTGGATCCTGTGATAACTCTGAAAGTACTAAAGACACTTTGATATTACTTTGTATACATAGCAGCAGCAATGTGAGAATTATGCGCGACCTTTTATTTTTCACCAGAGATCAAAGGTCACTTGACTGTTACTAAAAATAGAAATAAACTTAATTCTGTAATATTTTGAAAAGTGCATAAGATATGATCATGAAACTTCATGAAACTTGGTACACAGATTGAACTATGGGTTTGCCCTCCGTCTGTGTGCGTCTGTCTGTCTTTTCGTCCGTCAGTCTCACTCTGTCTGTCTGTCCCGTCCCCAAAACCTGGATCCTGCGATAACTCAAAAAGTACTGAAGATACTTGGATGAAACTTTGTATGCTTATAAAGAGCAAGGTGAGGATTGTACACGACCCTTTATTTTTCACCAGAGGTCAAAGGTCACATGACTGTTACTTTAAATAGAAATTAACTTAATACTGTAATAAATCGAAAAGAACATGACTGATGATCAGGAAACTTGGTGCACAGAATGGACTATATGATTGCCCTCTGTCAGTTTAGTACTACATTGTCTAATAGAAGCTACATTGCTGATTTAGAATGCCTGCTCTGACAACAGACCTTTCAGGGTTTTACCAGAAACGTTTCAACTCCTCACCAGCTATTATGAACATATTAATTTCATTGACCATCACAAACACTTCACACATTTTAGCATGTGTTCTTTTGTGTTCACTGGTAAACATGTGATATCCAAGTGCAATTATTAAATCAAATTGCGGATTAATTTGCTTAATCAAATTGCAGGTTAATTTGCTTAATCAAATTGCAGGTTAATGTGCTTCATCAAATTGCAGGTTAATTTGCATACGATTGACATTCATATTTTTGTGGAAACTTCTATTTTTGTCCTCTTGATCATGTACGAGTGTGTGTATGTCTCCAGGAACAGAAGCGTAACTACCGCAGTCAAAAGAAGCAGGCTGCGCGGGAGCTGCTGAGCACGCTCAAGGACCCCTCGGTGATCGTGCTGGGCGACTGGCTGAAGGTGAGGGGGACCCTGAAGTCGTGGTCCAAACTGTGGTGTGTGCTCAAGCCTGGCCTCCTCATACTGTACAAGAGCGAAAAGCAGAAGGTTTGTGGTCACAGCACATCTAAATGTTAAGTATATAATTAAAAACAGCTTTGTCCTCAGTACAGTGTGTATAGGTATGAAGTTTTAGGTGTCCAGAAGATTTGTTGATGGCTAAGCCGTCAAAACATGTTGAACATGAAAGAAATGCTTGGTAAATAAATAACTGAGTGCTGAGTAAGTAATTACATGTTTTAGCTTTGATGTAAGTAAGGCTTCAGATATCTTGCAATAATGTTGTTGTTATGCAAAAATTATACACATATTTATGCCCCCTTTTGAAGAAGTGGGGGTATCTTGCTTTGCACCTGTCCGTCGGTCGGTCGGTTAGTCAGTCGGTCGGTCTGTCCGTAGACCATTTCGTTTCCGCACGATGTCTTGAGAACGCTTTGACCTACTATCATGAAAGTTGGTACGCTGGTTACTTGGGAGGAAAGTAAGAACCCTATAAATTTTGAGGTCAACAGGTCAAAGGTCAAGGTCACCGTTGCTAAAAATAGAAAAAGGGTTTCCCCGCAATAACTTGAGAACGCATTGAGATAGTTATGCCCCCCGTCGTAGAAGTGGGGGTATCTTGCTTTGCACCTGTCATTCCGTCGGTCGGTCTGTCTGTAGACCATTTCGTTTCCGCACGATATCTTGAGAACCCTTTGACCTACGATCATGAAAGATGGTACACTGGTTACTTGGGAGGAAAGGAAGAACCCTATAAATTTTGAGGTCAAAGGTCAAGGTCACCATTGCTAAAAATAGAAAAAGGGTTCCCCTCAATAACTTGAGAACGCATTGAGATAGTTATGCCCCCCTTCGAAGAAGTGGGGGTATCTTGCTGTGCACCTGTCATTCCGTCGGTCGGTCTGTCCGTAGACCATTTCGTTTCCACACGATATCTTGAGAACCCTTTGACCTACGATCATGAAAGTTGGTATGCTGGTTACTTGGGAGGAAAGGAAGAACCCTATAAATTTTGAGGTCAACAGGTCAAAGGTCAAGGTCACCATTGCTAAAAATAGAAAAACGGTTTCTGCTCGATAACTTGAGAACGCCTTGAGATATTTTAATAAAACTTTATACATAGATACCTTACATCAAGACCTCGCTTGGGAGTGCATATGGGTTGGTGGGGTCAAGGTCAAGGTCACTGTTACTAAAAATAGAAAAACGTTTCCTCTCAATAACTTGGAAACGCATAGAGATATTTTAATGAAACTTTATACATAGATACCTTACATAGAGACCTCGCTTGGGAGTGCATATGGGTTGGTGGGGTCAAGGTCACCGTTACTAAAAATAGGAAAAAGGTCTCCGCTCAATAACTTGAGAACGCATTGTGATATTTAAATGAAACTTCATACATAAATACCTTATATTGAGACCTCGCTTGGGATTGCATATGGGGTGGGGTCAAGGTCAAGGTCACCGTTACTAAAAATAGAAAAACGGTTTCCTCTCTATCACTTGAGAACGCATTAAGATATTTTAATGAAACTTAATACATTGATACCTTATATTGGGACCTTGCTTGGGATTGCATATGGGGCATGTGTGGTCAAGGTCGAGGTCACCGTTACTATAAGGTATCTACGTATGAAGTTTCATTAAAATATCTTGATGCATTCTCAAGTTATTGAGCGGAAACCATTTTTCTAATATGAGACCTCGCTTGGGATTGCATATGGGGTGGGTGGGGTCAAGGTCACCATTACTAAAAATAGAAGAACGGTCTCCGCTCAATAACTTGAGAATGCTTCGAGATATTTTAATGAACTAACTTATATTCAGACCTCGCTTGGGATTGCATATGGAGTGGGTGGGGTCAAGGTCACTGTCACTTAAAATAGAAAAATCCGTTTCAGCACAATAACTTGAGAACGCATCGAGATATTTTAATGAAACTTCATACATATGTACCTTATATCGAGACCTAGCTTGGGATTGCATATGGGGTGGGTGGGGTCAAGGTCACCATTGCTAAAAATAGAAAAACGGTTTCTGCTTAGTAACTTGAGAACGCATCGAGATATTGTATCGATGCTTCATACACAGATACCTTATATTGAGACCTCTCTTGGGATTTCATATGGGGTGGGTGGGGTCAAAGTCACCATTACTAAAAATAGAAAAACGGTTTCCGCTTAATAACTTGAGAAGGCATCGAGATATTTTAGTGAAACTTCATACATAGATGCCATATATCGAGACCTCGCTTGGGATTGCATATTTAAAAAAAATCTTAACAATTGCACATATTCACAACTTGGCTCAAGTCAGGGGGCATACATGTTTTACAAACATCTCTTGTTTAATGAAACTTTATACATAAATACCTTACATCGAGACCTTGCTTGGCATTGCATATGGGGTGGGTGGGGTCAAGGTCAAGGCCACTGTTACTAAAAATAGAAAAACGGTTTCTGCTCAATAACTTGAGAACGCATCGAGATATTTTAATGAAACTACATACATAGATACCTTATATTGAGACCTCGCTTGGAATTGCATCTGGGGTGTGTGGGGTCAAGGTCAAGGTCACCATTACTAAAAATAGAAAACGGTCCGCTCAATAACTTGAGAACGCATTGCGATATTTAAATGAAACTTCATACATAGATACCTTATATTCAGACCTCGCTTGGGATTGCATATGGGGTGGGTAGGGTCAAGGTTAAGGTCACCGTTACTAAAAATAGAAAAAACGGTTTCAGCACAATAACTTGAGAACGCATCAAGATATTTTAATGAAACTTCATACATATATACCTTATATCGAGACCTCGCTTGGGATTGCATATGGGATGGGTGGGGTGAAGGTCACCATTGCTAAAAATAGAAGAACAGTTTCAGCTGAATAACTTGAGAACGCATCAAGATATTTTAATGAAACTTCATACGTAGATACCTTATATTGAGACCTCTCTTGGGATTTCATATGGGGTGGGTGGGGTCAAGGTCACCATTACTAAAAATAGAAAAACGGTTTCCGCTCAATAACTGGAGAACGCATCAAGATATTTTAATAAAACTTCATACATAGATACAATATATCAAGACCTCGCTTGGGATTGCATATTTCTGAACAATTGCACATATTCACAACTTGGCTGCAAGTTAGGGGGGCATACATGTTTTACAAACATCTCTTGTCTTTAATGGGTATTGTGTTTATTTGTGCTTTTTTTCTCAAAGACATAAAATACTGGTTTTACTAAGAAAAGAGAAGAGTCTATGTCCTTAGGCAATTGTATACAAAAAGAAAATTGAAAGTAAAATAATGTGTTACATTATGCACCTATCAGTATTGTCAGGGGGTGAGCAGTGGGCTGTGCCAGGGGTATTTGACTGAGTTGTTATAATGTTTCCATTTTCAGAGCAACCATTGGGTGGGAACAGTTTTACTGAACACATGCCGACTGATAGAGAGGCCTTCCAAGAAAGATGGCTTCTGTTTCAAAATATTCCACCCATTGGATCAGTCCATATGGGCCACAAAGGTAGGTCAGAGCATATCTAGCAAACAGTTTGTTTAATTATGGAATCAGTCATTTAGTGTAAATACATTGCAAACGTCACTTTTAATTGAGGCAATAGATGTCCGTAGTTGTCTACTGGCCCCACGACTACGAAAGATCTTAAACTAAATCTTAGTCTTAACTTAAAATACTGACCAATAGAAATGGTTGGTACATACCATCTATGAATTTCATTGGTTAATATTTTAAGTTAAGACTAAGTTTGAGATTAAGATCTTTTGTAGTCACAGAGCCTGGTCTTTCATTAAAGCAATACATTAACGATCCTCTGGGTCTTCACTTTTTATGTGTATTTATACATTCTTTATAAAAAAAATAGCAAAGCTGTACTATAGCTTCTTTATTAAAAACATAATTTGGTAATACGTGCTGAAAGCGGTAAATAAAAAAATATTGATAAATGATTTGAATAATAAATATCTTGTTTTCTATTTTCATATTTCCTTGAAAACTGTTCATGTTGTGGACATCCTTGTTCTTTTAATATCATTATACTTCTTTTGTGCATATGTACTGGAAAAGAACCTGTCTGTCACAATAAAGCACATGAGTATAAAGAAGCGTGTTAACGCTATCTTGAGCATCTTTATTTTTGTATTCAGCATGCTGTAACTTACTGTAGATCACCCTATGGCGATGGTGTCGATGATATAATACTGCTTAACATGCATTAAAGTGTCTGTAAGCTAATGGGAGCTAATGCGTTCACACTTGTGTGCGATATTATCCAGAAATCCATTTGGAGCTTGCTTCTAGTTGCTATTCAAGGGTCATAAGGATGTGCTACTGTTCTAAATGTTAATAGCAACTAATGGATTGGCTATGAATGCAATACAAAACCATACAAGGTCTGGATATATAATGCTGTTCAAGTGCTTGCTAGATTGTTAGGGTTCCAGGGATGGTATATTAATAATACAGCATGTCTTTGAAATCAATCATCTTGGGGTAAATATTTTAACAAATATAAATGGCAGTTTGTTATTTCTAGATACATTACATAAGTGCTGTTCTCTTTAGAGGCTTCCTTATTTTACCTCCCCAAATATTGATTTGAGGTGTGTCGTGGAAAAACCGTGTGTAATACATGTGCATAAAGTGTTCGCACAGCCTAATCCAGGCAATACTTTCCGCTTTTAATCCAGGCAATACTTTACGCTTTTATGGTATTTTCTGTTTCAAGGAAGTCTCTTCTAAACATAAATCCACTGTAGGCGGAAAGTGTCGTGCCTGGATTGGCCTGTGCGGCCTGCACAGGCTGATCCAGCATGACACTTTACGCAGATGCATTACGTCCGGTTTTCCCACAACGCCTTTTTTAGAGTATGAAACAATAATGCTCTGTTTTCAAGAGCTAGAAATCAATTGTTTGATGTTTCAAGAATTCCATAGAAGATAAGTTGTTCAAAGTGTTGATGTTCACATTTGCATAATGATTTCCCATGTGTTTATTTGATGTAAAACATGCCATTTAAATGCAAACTTTAAATGTACAAAAAAGAAGTCTTTTAACAATGAGCTTTCCCAACAGATAATACATGTGTGCAATCATATATATTCATTCAAATAACTTTATTCTCGGTTTAAAGGCAGAATATTTTACCCATTGAAAGGGAAACAACTTTTATCTGGAAAATTTCAGGAAAGAGTCCCTATTAGTCTAGATTAATGACTGCTTGTACATTTATTATAGGAACTATATTAGAGATGCAATAATTTAGCCATGACCCAATTCGAAACGATTTTGATTTCGCACATCATTTAGTTGAATGTTTCGATTTGATTTATGTTTCCTTCTTACAGGCTTGTTTTTGTGTATATTTTGAGTAATGACTTGCAGTGTAGTAAAGGATTGCATTTGTTGGTAAAAATGTTAAAGTATGTGCATAATGTGTCAATATAAATAAGAAAAATGAAAAACTTTGCTGGTAATGTTTCCCAACCAGTGAAGTATAACAGCAACCATGATGCCATGATGCAGTTACGTTATTAACTTACACAAATTCCATGTGTTTCATTGACAATGTCAGTCATTAAAACTCGTCTATAAATAATATAGTAAATATATGAGAATCGAATTGAAATTTGTTGGCTAGTAACGACAATCGAATCTGGTCATTTACAATCGATTTATCGATGCAATTCATAACAATATGAATAATATTTTACATGTACCAAATATGGAAGGCCTTGGCTTTGTGATAGTCTTAGGAGTGTTACAAGAATAGTTTCAGTTCTGACAGGGATATCCATTTATGTGTCATAATTGTGTGAGTATTCTGGTATAACTATAGGTTTAAATAATTTCAGAACATTGGAGTAAGGCTTTGTTTGTTGTTCTCAATTATGTTGATTTTGCATTTGTTAATTACACTTTCTGTTTCTTTCCAACATCTTGTACATTATATGGTATTATTTTTTATTTGTTGTTAATCCCACTTTCCTTTAAAAATTTTTGTCTTTTACCGATGGTTCTTGCATTTTGTGATATTCAGTCACACATCTATAGTTTGTTTTTCCATTTGACATATAGAATTGCAATTATGCCTCACCAGATCACATAAGCCAGTCACTATTAGATTGCCTAATTTTCACAGTAGCAGTTGAACATTGTTTTCAATAAAGCCTTTACATATGTAAACTATTATATTGTAGTCCGTTCAACATGAGATGATAGACATATCAAATAATAAAGAATATAATGACCAGAAGATGCATATTTCTGAAACTTTCATGCAGACTACGTCCTATTAGTATGGTTTTAGCAGTAGGTTATGTTGCTTGAATTGTATTACCCTTGCTCCGTTTTGTTGTTGTGTTTGGTGCTAAACAGTAGAAAATAAATTACATGACTTACTAACATGGGTTTATACACATATGTTTCATTAGGGATTTTTACAATAAGACAGCTGACACATGTTTATATTTATGTACAATTAAGGGTATTATAAACTGTTTCAGGGACCAAAAGGGGAGACCATCGGCGCCATTGTGCAGCCCCTGCCTTACTCCTACCTGATATTCAGGGCGCCTTCAGAGGCTGCAGGTGGGTTGTGATATTTCATTTCCAGTTGTACAAGGTCATCCACTTTGGAATGTGTTTTAGATTTCCTAACACTTAGTACATGTAGTTGAGTCATTTAAGTCAGTAGACGAGAATGGGAGTCAAGGCGAATATACTGGTTCCGTTATAGCTGAAATAATTGACATTGTAAACTAAATTCTTATATTTTACCAATACTTTACAACTGGCAAAACAACACAATTGTTTTACTACCCTTCAGTTATTTCTTGTTCAATGTAGACCATTTTCCAATCTGAAAAAAGTGTTAATCCAAATACTGGATTTGGTAAAAATGACAATGATACTTGTCAATTTAAAATAAAAACAGACTGGTGTTTGGGTTATAATTCTTAAAATACTACGCAATGTATTTTGTTAAATTGCACTATATTGAGTGCACATACCATGAAACCTGTTTGTATGTTCATTGTAGATTCTTCTGTGATGGGTAGCATTCCAATAAAGCATGGGTAGTTTCTTCTGTGATGGGTAGCATTCCAATACAGCACATTGGTATTGTGCAATCAGTTGTACCTATGTTTATAAATCCAATAGCAATCCTTTAATTTCGGAACCTTTCAACAACACTGCTACCACCATTGCTGAATGGACACACTAGAGTTGTCACTATATGATGGGGAGCATACCAACCCCTCACTTTAATTAACACCGTTGCACTATTCTCAGGGAAATGCTGGATGGACGCCCTGGAGCTGTCGCTGCGCTGCACCAACCTGCTAATGAAGTCAATGAAGAAGGACAGCACAGGGAGCATCGAGGGGGCATACCATGCTGCCGAGAACGAGCTCTCCGACTCCTCCCTCCCGCCCAGTCAACCTGACAATGAGGTCGAGACCGAGAACAGCATGGACGAGAGTGACTGCGAGAAACACTTCGCTGGACAAGGCAAGTTGCGAGAAGAGTTGTTTAAATATTTTGTTTGACAACTATTTTCAACATATTAACATTTGCTTGCATGTACAATTTATATTACAGATTGTTTTGTTCTAGAGCAAGCAAATTCAAAATGTTTCACATGTCAGCCCTGCAGAAAAGTCGTTTTCAGTAATTAATAAAACATTAAAATGTTGAATACTTAAGCTACATAATTCAATAGAAAGCCATTATCAATAAATAATAACATATTACATTTTGAATACTTAAGCAACAAAATTATGGTTAAGTTAATCAGGTCAGTTATGGCAGTAAGCATGGTTGCGTTATCTTATTTAAAACTAGGTGCATGTTAATCCTGCAGGCCTGGAGGACTATAAATCAGATCGAGACGAGGCGGGGTCAGACTCTAGCCAATCAGACGAGGAGGAGAACCGCGTGTTTGACGAGGTGGGCAGGTCTCAGACGTCTGCTAAACCCGCCGAGACGCCTTATGTGATGAACACAGTCGAGGAATTTGGACAGGTAATCATGACTGTGATTTTTATTTCCTTCTAAGTTTATTGTAGTCTGAATTGTTAAAACAATATTTATCAAATCGACAACATTCTTCTGGATGTGGTTAGTTCTTGGTAAGGCCAAAAAATATAAATTCTGTGTTTCCGGAAACCCAACCCTTTACAGCGAAGACCCAAATGTTAAAACTCTAACCCAATCATACCTAACTTTTTTGAGACCGTTTCCCGAAACACAAACTTTTTTGGCATACTTAACAAAATTAAAAAATACCAAAAGTGCACCAGAAATAGAGATCAAATAGAGGACCTTTGAACTGTAAATGTGGCAGTGCAGTCTTGATGCTAGCAAGGTCAGATTTGAAGTGTAGGACAACAATATGTACAGGTTTTCAGCTGGAAATGCCTGTTATGTTTTAATGATCATAACCATGTTTACATTCCATATGTGATGGACTATTACAAACATACATGCTCAACATGCACACAATATGCATGTTTCCACTCTTTAGATGCACTGTATGAACATTTGATAATTAAATGCTGAACTGTAGAGTTATGGCCCTTAAGTTATCTAGCATTGGCTATTTTAGCCATTTCAGCTCTCTGAGGCGAACAGTTTTCGTCCGATCTTCACCAAACTGATATTTTAAAGATTGCTTTGGACCTGGAGAGGCCATAACTGTTTTACAAACATCTCTTGTTGTGTTGTTGCTGCAGCTGGGGGATTCCTGTCAGACAGAGGAAGTGAATGATGAGAACAAGAGCATCATCTGGACCTTACTTAAGCAGGTACTTACTTGAATTGATAATTTATATTTAATTATAACAGTTTATTCAGTTAGTTTATCAACTTAAATATTATAATAATATAAATAACCGACCGATAGAAAATTGCATTTGGGTACATGAACTGTACATTATGGATGGAAGACGGTGTATCCTTAAAATCATTGCATAGTCATAGTACATAATGTCATTGTATTTAATGTTTATGCTCTTTCCATTGAATTTGTATTGCCTATGACACAGCCTTGTACTTATTTCAGGTTCGCCCAGGCATGGACCTCTCTAAGGTGGTGCTACCAACGTTCATCCTCGAGCCACGATCGTTCCTTGATAAACTTACAGATTACTACTGCCACTGTGATATCCTCTCAGAGTAAGTGTAGACACCTGAAGGATTGGGGGTAAAACTACTGTATCTGATATAGAAATGTTAAGCAGATACAATAGTTTCATGCTCAACCCTCGATCTGTAGCTTGATGTTTGATTTTATTTTATGTACGTGCTAATTTTATCGACCATATAAATGCATGTTAAATGTACATGTAACCTATCTGTATAACCACGTTGTGTAAAAAGGTACGGTTAATGTCCAGCATTTTACTATGAATAATGCATGTAAGAAGACATAGATGTGTGAAGTGAATGTAAAAAAAGATGCGGAGTATGTTCTTAAATGTTTATGGCAAGTCTCTTCTAAACATAAATCCACTGTAGGCGAAAAGTTCCGTCCTGTGCAGACTGCGCAGGCAAATCTGGGATGACCTTTAATGCACATGCATTAAGACTGGTTTTCCCACGACGCGCCTCATATGGTGATGAACCGGTTAAAATTGGATTATTCAATTAGTCATAATTATTGTGTTCGTTCTTTTTCCAGGGCTGTCTTACAGGAGGACCCGTACACCAGAATGATGTCAGTGGTGAAGTGGTACCTCTCAGGGTTCTATAAGAAACCAAAGGTTTGTTAAAGTGACAGTCATAGTCATTGAGTGTTATGAGCATTTTCAATGTTATTTATTAATGTGGTCCTATACTTATATTTTCTTTCCCTTGAACCATTGGACCAAATCTGTTAAAAACTAATACACAGTATTTCACTGTTATCATAAATGTTTTTTCAAAATGTTAATAAACAGTCAGAATTTTTCATTTCTGGAATGGTAAGCAAATGATACATTGGAGTTTTTACCTCACACCTAAAACATATATTTGGAGTTTTTACCTCACACCTAAAACATATTTGGAGTTTTTACCTCACACCTAAAACATATATTTGGAGTTTTTACCTCACACCTAAAACATATTTTTCACATTTTTCGCGTATTCAATTTACAGGGTCTCAAGAAACCATACAATCCAATCATCGGGGAGACTTTCCGCTGTTACTGGGAGCATTCCCAGACGTCTAGTCGCACATTCTACATCGCGGAGCAGCTGTCCCATCATCCCCCTGTCACTGGCTTCTGTGTCACCAACAGAAAGGACGGGTTCAACATCAGTGGGAGCATTCTGGCGAAGTCCAAGTTTTATGGTATACAGAAAACTGTGTTTAGACGTACATGCTACTTATTGTTTACTTCTGCAATACAAATCTTCTATGTGACATGACTTGTATAGACATACACAAAATATGTTCATGGCTACAATGTTTTCTATTTTAATTATCAATATAAAAATGATAAATCACTTTTAAACCTAGATTACTTTTAAGCCTGAATTAGTTTAAGCCTGTTTCAAATCATTGTGTAGCCTTGTTCATCCAATTATTTCAGTCAAACATTCAGTAATAGTTGTCCTGGGGCTGTATCCACAAAACTCCTAAGGAAAATCTTAACTCATATTTATGGGAAATATTCAATTGTCCTTGCACAAATCAATAGTTAATAATTGACATATGGTAAAATAAGAAACATCTGTTGATTCTTTACCAGAATAAAAACTACTTAAGACAAAATAAACTTTAAATGAATTGCCACAGACTTGAGGATTTTTATGATTTTAAGAATTTTATCAAGTGCTTTGTGGATATGGGCCCTGATTCTATTAATTTCAATTACAAAATTTGCATTTATTCTAGTAAAGATCATCACTTCCTCCAAATGTTGTTTAATATGTTATATAAATATAATGAAGTTGAAGTATGCGATGGTATTCTGTGTTGCAGGTAACTCCCTTTCTGCCATACTAGAAGGCACTGCCAAACTGACATTTCTCAAACGGGGGGAGGACTATTATATAACAATGCCTTATGCTCACTGTAAAGGTAAGTTGTACAAAGACATTCACAAGCCCGTTTCTATGGTTTATAAATTAGTTTCATCAATATATGAGGTATGTCGTGGAAACACCGGACTTAATGCATGTGCATAGTGTCATATCTGATTAGCCTGTGCAGTCCGCACAGGCTAACCCAGGACGACACTTTCCGCCAACAGTGGATTTATGTTTGGAAGAGACATCATTGAAAAAAAAAATATCATAATAATGGAAAGTGCCATCCTGGATTAGCCTGTGCGGTCTGCACAGGCTAATCTGGGATGACACCTTACACATGTGCATCAAGCCCAGTTTTCCAATGACACCCCTCTTACATATTTCTTGTGCTATTCATTCATTCTTACTGACTTGTATACATTGTATTCATGTATTATGAATGCCTTCCTCGTGTGTTCATTATACATCAAGTCTCTAGGTATCTTATTCATGAATATTTACTGTAATGAATTCATTATTTATTTTTGCCTACAGTACTGGGTAGTTAAAATCCCCATAGATTTCATCTTTCTCAATGTAACCATGGTAACCACTTTCAGGGATCCTCATTGGGACCCTCACCATGGAGATGGGTGGAAAAGTCAGCCTGGCCTGCCCGAAGACTGGATACAGGTGTGACCTCGAGTTCAAGCTGAAGGTAGGGGCAAATTGCATCAGTATTCATGCCAATCTCAAAATTTGTCAGAAATGATACATACATGTACCACATGACAGTATTTTTTGCAGTGTGCATAAAACAGGAAGAAAACAGAATTTTAATTATATCCTTAACAGTTAAAGCCAAAACTGGACAAATTGGCATGAAAAATGGTTGGCATGTGGTGCAATGCATCAAGTCAGAGTGACTTTGCCTTTTTTCTTGAAACGAAGGGCATTGTTACTTATGTTTGTAAGATTGCAAGTTGCTTTGATATCCGACAGTGCCAGAACTAATGTTTGCAAAAATTATTTTATTACAGAATGCAATCCACGTATTTATCATTGTTAATTTGATGACTTTTGTTCAGCCTTTCCTGGGTATTGGAGAAGCGTCCAATAGAATAACAGGCAAGATCAAGATGGGCTCGGACACACTGGCCAGTATAGAGGGGCACTGGGACCAGGAAATCTACATCAAGGATAAGGCAACTGGTGTAAGTACTTCAACTGGGTGGGTATTTACTGGTACCAAAAATGTGTTGCTTTATGTCATAAATGTTGACAACTACAATTAACACAGTGCAACTAGTGAAGGCATGTAATATGTATGTCATTTAATATCATGAATATTGCAAAGACTTCAAAGGTTGTAAAATATGAAGTCTTCCATTAAATTAATCATTCAGCGAGATATTATGTCATCCATACAGTATAAACATGACACATTTGGAAACATGTAGCTAGTGGATAGTGCAGATTATTTTTCGGATACTTAGTTTTCATTTGGTTGAAACTATTCCAGGAGAGCAGTATATTTTTTGCCCCAACACCAGAGGTGCGTGCTCGCAGATTGAAACGCTACACAGTGCCAATAGAACTTCAGGGAGAACTGGAATCTGAAAGGTAGGTTGCTCATGCTTTGCATTAGGAGTTAATAATGCAGCTGAAAAGTTGGTCTGGTTTTTATGTGAAATTATGAAAATGGATCAAAATATTAACTTCACGGCATGTGTTAAAGTCTGAAAGCAGCAACCTGAAATTTCTAACCTGTCAATATAAACTTGATATAATTTTTTTTAAACTTACCGGCTTGTTTCATTACATTACTGACTCGTCTCTTAAGCAATTATCCAATAAACTGTTAAAACAATTACAGGTTATGGAAAAAGGTGGGTGATGCTATAGTCTCGCAGGACATGCATGCAGCTACCCACGAGAAGTACGTGCTGGAGGAGCGACAGAGGAACGATGCCAAAGAGCGCAAGTCTCAGATGATAGAGTGGTGTCCAAAACTCTTTGAGAGGGACACCATTACAGGAGACTGGATGTACAAGCACATAGAGTATGTTTTGTACATATTGTTCTGTGTTGCATTGGCAATTGGTCACTTGCCCTAAAATAAAGGACCATATGAGGCACGTCGTGGGAAAACCGGGCCTAATGCATGTGCGTAAAGTGTCGTCCCGGATTAGCCTGTGCAGTAATCCAGGACGGCACTTCCCGCCTACAGTGGATTTATGTTTATAAGAGACTTCCTTGAAGCAGAAGATACCATAAATTCAGAAAGTGCCGGGACGACACTACGCACATGCATTAAGCCCGGTTTTCCCACGACGCGTCTCATATGATGCTAATAAGGGTTTCTCTTCTGCCGGTACTTCTGGAGTGGCACATATTTTATATTGGAAATATTTTCTCCTTCAGTTTCTATAATTGACCAAATTATGCTTGTATGCCTCCCCCCCCCCTTGTTTGCTACTATCTATGAAGTTAATGCCTGTGACAATTCTTGTTTATAAATTAATAATTATGCTCATTTGACAACAGGCTCACCAATTACTGTTAGAATGATGTTCTTTGTACATTTATTTTGTATGTTAAAATTATTGTCCCTTTTTCACATATTAATTATTAGCGATGGCAATGAATACCAAAACGCTATTCGAATATTCAAATTCAATAATCGAATAATATTAGAATATTCGTTCGTTTTTTAAATGTCAGAGTCTTTGTTTATATATCCAGGATGTATAATAGGTAAACAAATTAATGTGTCGTTAAAAACCGTTCTTATCGCTGTAGACTCTATGAATTTAATCATCCCATTCATTGATTTCATAAACAACAACATAGAAAACAGTTGAATGAACGAGAAGACTTTGAGATTAATCGGGAAACACATAGAATATATACCTGTGCTGTTTTCTTCATTTTTGTTTGTTATATTGAGTCAAGTCAAGCACCGTTTATTCATTCATACCATTTAACATGGCAAATGAAGTATACAATACAATAGTTGGCAGTAGAAGGGAATGAAACACAACAGCGAATAAATGCCTAAAGTCGGCATGAAAAATGTTGTTGTTAATGCACGGCTAATTAAAGGAATGAAATTAAATTAATAGTAATACCTAAACCGCATAATGCACCATACATTGTTAAAACATTGGTCTCCAATAAGCATCAGTGTGAAAGCATCGGTCTCCAATTAGCTTCAGTTTAGCACCCAAATAATGTTACGTACAAACTGCGCAAATATCAGTCTTTTCTTAGGGTCCGTGTACGACTTGATTGTCTCAGTTTGCTTCATCTGTTATCTCCCACTGCGCATACGGGTATCAATGGTGTTAAATAACATGTCAACGTGTCAAATTAGGTAACTGTGAAAACATAATGATCGCGAATGATAGAATTAAACCAGTTTATTATGGAGATTTTTTTTTTGCCATTTGAATATAGATTTAATTTTCAAATATTTTGACAAGTATTTGAATATTCGACTATTCGTTGACATCCCTAGTAATTATGTAATGTTGAGTGATTAGCGATATTAAAGTGAAATAACCTTTTTATCTCGTTAAAGCATGCGTCCATGGGACATCACAAACGACAAGCTGCAATATGAGTCTGAATACAAAGTCACCACATGGACCAAACACCGAACGCCAGTTGTTCGAACTTTAAGCATTACTAGTCTGGAACAGAACAAGTCGGAGATAACAAACAATTCAGTGCCTATGACTCGACATTCTGCAAGACAGACCCAGCGACCCACTGTGAAAAGGTTGAATGTGGTTGGTGAGGAAAGTGGGAGTTCCTGCGCAGAACATGACACCAAACTGGACAGTGATTCATCGGAGCCACCATTGAGTATGGCTGTTTTCATAATAGTGAATAGGTTTACTTGTCGCAAAGTAGTGTTTGTTTTTCCAAATTTTGCAAACAGGATAATTTATAGAACATATTATGGCTAAAAGAGATTACTTTTTGCAATTATTATGTCAAATGGATATTAAATTGTATATCCCTTACCTCATACCTTAGTACAGTATAACAGAAATTATTTGTGTGAAACAAATGTCTGAATAATAATTACTTATGCGTGAAGTACTTTTTTCCTGAAGTTTTATGACGATTTAAGTCATCATGGTTTTAACTACATGGCAAATTTATTATTTTTCTAAATTTTAAGGAAAGCGGGTCTCCAGGTCTACGTCCAACACGAGAAACACAAAGCTCACAGAAGAAATCCTCATCAACATGTTGGAACCAGTCTGTGAACTTCAGAACGAGACAAAAATACTGGTCCAGTCGATCCAGCGGCAGGTGAACACACTGCAGCGTAACCTTGACGACCAAGCCCAGGAGAGATTCTACAGGCAGACTCAGCAGTGGGTCATTATTGGACTTATATTGATGTGCCAGACTGTATTACAGTGGTTGCTCAAATGATCTGTTGGAGTACATTTTGGTGTAGTCTATGATGACTTTCAGAAAGTCTGCGAACTTAAGTCTGATTTGAAATCTGAAATACTGACTGAATGAAAATGACTGTTACAAGGCACACTAGAATTGAGGCATGTCGTGGGAAACCCGGACTTAATGCATCTGTGTAAATTGTCGTCCCGGATTAGCCTGTGCAGTCTGCACAGGCCAAACCAGGACAACACTTTCCGCTTTTATGGTATTTTGTTTCAAGGAAGTCTCTTCTAAACTTTAATCCACTGTAGTTGGAAAGAGTCATCCTGGATTAACCTGTGCAGTCTGCATAGGCTAATCCGGGACGACTCTTGACACACATGCATGAAGCCCGGGTTTCCCACGACATGCCTCAAATGTATTGGCATATATCATGAAAATGACAAAAACTACATGTATAGTGAATGGTACTGGTTATTGTGCAGCCTAGTCACCCATTGTGGTTTTGAGTAGGTTTTGACAGTGGATATTGCGTTTGCATATCAGAATGGGATTTGGCAATAATTGTTTGTATGATCTGGTATTCGATTCAAAGATTCGTGCATGAACATGTTTGAATGATAATGTAAAGTGCTTTTGTAAAAGTGGCCTGTTCAGTTTAATGTCGCAAATCGTCATAGAAATACATTTTGGTTTTTATAATTTCAACCTATTTAGGGTTGTTTGCAATATTATTTATTACAAGCATTTTGTATTTATATTGATTAAGAATTACAAACTTCATTTATTTTCTTTTGAGGGTGGAAAAAGAGTATCATTTCATTGCAACACATTAACTCTGCATTGAAATTTTATGACATAAATATCTAGGATGGTATGTTGTATTAAATTGCCTCTAGATTGACTGTTAAGCGATAGCCTTGTGTTCTTATATGTCATCCTTCTATTTTGTTATAGGCATTTATATCACACTAAGTAACTTCTTATTGGGTCCATGTATTTAAAAGTCCCATTAACAATGAATGCATTGTCACTTACATTACTTTTTGTCATAACTCATCTTGTTGCTGATGTTTTCGAGATTTTGACTCATTTTTTGCATCACATACATTAAAAACTACGACGTACAGTTCCATGTTCAGACTTCATTGTTGTTTTAAATTGTTATCGTCTTAATTGTTTTTATATGCATATTGACGAGAAAATGTTGCATCTGTTGTGCAATTGTGGCTTGTAATTGCCATGTGACCACTGATATTCAGTACAGTATGTATCATAGGACCAAATAAGTTGACGTTTTTAGTGTTTGCACTTTAAGTAACAAAGTACATAGTGTCCCTATAAAAAATTCCATTAGAAACTCTCGACTGCGCGAGAATCTCCCAGTTTATAGTTTTTCAAGGTATAATCATCAACACAGAAGCAACACTTTGATCATGTGACGCATTTTAAACTGTTGATTTGTTTCGTTGTTTTATATTTTATTAGATTTTACATTATACATTATGTTTGCTTCAACTATCAAATGTCTCGCATTCATTACTGAAACAGTAATGTTGATAAATCTTTATGCAGTATTTTAATTTTCCTTGGTATAAAGTTCAAAAATACCAGTCTGCTTCAATACATGATATGCAAAGTACTATTTTGAGGCTCATTATTAATACATACCCATATTTTATGAATAAAGAAATCCACTAGTTTAATGCATCAATATGGTCAGATAAAACTCAAAACATTCAGTTGTCATGCTGTTATCATGGTCATATTTTATTGCTAAATAGCAGCAACTTTTTTTCTTCAGAAAAGTATGTATACCTTTCTATATTGAATATTAGCCAGAAACTCAAAAGGTTCATTTTTAGCTCACCTGAGCACAAAGTGCTTATGGTGAGCTTTTGTGATCGCCCATTGTCCGTCGTGCGTGCATGCGTGTGTGCATGTGTGCGTGCGTCATCAACTTTTCATTTAAACAACTTCTCCTTCTAAACCGCTTGGCAGATTTTCACCAAACTTCACAGGAATGATCTTTGGGTGGACCTCTTTCAAAGTTGTTCAAATCTTTCCGGTCCGCTGCATATGTAGGTCACCAGAGCTAAAAATAGATTTAAAAAGTGAAAACTTAAAAAGATCTATGAAACCGCAAGGCTCAGAGCTTTCATATTTGATATGTGACATCCTCTAGTGGTCCTCTACTAACATTGTTCAAATGATGCCCCTGGGGTCAAAACTGGCCACGCCTCGGTTGTCACATGGTTTATATAGACTTGTATAGCAAAATGACATTAAAAATCTTCTCCTCTGAAACCGCAAGGTCTAAAGGTTTCATATTTGGTATGTAACATTGTATAGTTGTCCCCTACAAAGATTATTCAAATAATGCCCCTGGGGTCAAAACTGGCCTCGCCCCGGGGCTCACATTGTTTATATAGACCTGTATTTCAAAATGACTAAAAATCTCCTCATCTGAAACCGCAAGGCCCTGAGCTTTCATACTTGGTATGTAACATTGTATAGTGGTCCTCTACAGAGATTGTTCAAATGATGCCCCTGGGGTCAAAACTGGCTACAGCCCGGGGGTCACATGGTTTATATAGACTTAAATAGCAAAATGACTTTTAAAATCTTCTCCGTTGAAACCGCAAGGCCCAGAGGTTTCATATTCGGTACGAAACATTGTATAGTGGTCCTCTACAAAGATTGTTCAAATGATGCCCCTGGGGTCAAAACTTTCCACACCCACATGGTTTATATAGACTTAAATAGCAAAGTAACTTTAAAAATCTTCTCTGAAACCGCAAGGCACAGAGGATTCATATTTGGTATGTAACATTGTAAAGTGGTACTCTACAAAGAGTGTTCAAATGATGCCCCTGGGCTCAAAATTGGCCACGCCCCGGGGTCACATGGTTTATATTGACTTAAATAGCAAAATGACTTTTAAAATCTTCTCCTCTGAAACTTCAAGGCCTAGAGGTTTCATATTTGGTTGGTAACATTGTATAGTGGTCCTCTACAAAGATTGTTAAAATGATGCCCCTGGGGTCAAAATTGACCACACCCCAAGGGTCACATGGTTTATATAGACTTAAATCGCAAAATGACTTTAAGAATCTTCCCTTCTGAAACCGCAAGGCCCAGAGGTTTCATATTTGGTATGTAACATTATATAGTGGTCCTCTACAAAGATTGTTCAGATGATACCCCTGGATTAAAAACTGGCCAAACCCCGGGTGTCACATATTTTATATAGACTTAAATAGTAAAATGACTTTAAAAATTATCTCCTCTGAAACTGCAAGGCCTAGAGGTTTCATATTTGGTTGGTTACATTGTATAGTGGTCCTTTACAAAGATTGTTTAAATGATGCCCCTGGGTTCAATATTGGCCACACCCCGGGGGTCACATGGTTTATATAGACTTAAAAAGCAAAATGACTTTAAAAATCTTCTCCTCTGAAACCGCAAGGCCCAGAATTTTCATATTTGGTATGTAACATTGCATAGTGGTTCCCTACAAAGATTGTTCAAATAATGCCCCTGGGGTCAAAACTGGCCATACCCGGGGGTCACATGGTTTATATTGACTGAAATAGCAAAATAACTTTAAACATCTCCTCTGAAATCTCAAGGCCTAGAAGTTTCATATTTGGTATGTAACATTGTATACCGTAAATACGCATTCGTAAGTCAAGAAGTTAAAATTCATTCCAGAAACATATTTCTAATAATAACCATTCCATAAATCGAGTTAGAATGATCATAAAACACCATCTGAAAATTGGCCAGAGTATGCCCTATAAGTAGGTATATTGGTACAGTCTGCAGTAAATGCCTTGAAGTGTGAAATCACTGCCTTATCCTCTTTGACAGGTCTTGTGTAGACAAAAACTGGTTCCAACCAGTTAAATTAGCAATATGCTATACACTAAACTCATGGGTTTTGTCTGCCGGTTTATTGATTTTTTATTGGTGGCTGATGGTCTAGCTGGGGCCTAAAGTGGGGAAGTCAATTAAAATAGAGCAGATTAGTTTCATTAACAGTTTGCATCTTATTTAATAATGAAACAGTTATGCATTTTGTCTTAATTGTCGGTAATTAAAAGAAAGGGCAAACTGTGATAATTATGAATGGATTATAGTGTGTAGATTAGCAAATATGCAGGTAAGAAATAATATGCATTAGACAAATATTTCAATATAATATGCTTAGATTTTTTGTGAACTGCCCCATAAGTCAAATGTACTTTATAACTACGATTTTAGAGGCTTAAAATCTCGACTTATGACTTGAGTATTTACGGTAGTGGTCCTCTACAAAGATTGTTAAAATGATGCCCCTGGGTTCAAAACTGTGCACACCCCAGGGGTCACATGGTTTATATAGACTTAAATAGCAAAATGACTTTAAAAATCTTCTCCTCTGAAACTGCAAGGCCCAGAGGTTTCATATTTGGTATGTAACGTTGTATAGTGGTCCTCTACAAAGATTGTTCAAATGATGCCCCTGGGGTCAAACTGGGCTACCCCAGGGGTCACATGGTTTATATAGACTTCAATAGCAAAATGACTTAAAATCTTCTCCTCTGAAACTGTAAGGCCCAGAGGTTTCATATTTGGTATGTAACATTGTATTGTGGTCCTCTACAAAGATTGTTCAAATGATGCCCCTGGGGTCAAAACTGGGCACACCCCGGGGGTCACATAGCAAAATGACTTTAAAAATCGTCTCCTCTGAAACTGCTAGGCCCAGAGGTTTTGTATTTGGTATGTAACATTGTATAGTTGTCCTCTACAAAGATTGTTCAAATGATGTCTCAGGGGTCAAAACTGGCCCAGCCCTGGGGGTCACACTGTTTATATAGACTTAAATAGCAAAATGACTAAACTCTCCTCTGAAACCGGAGTGTTTCATATTTGATATGTAACATTGTATAGTAGGTCTCAACAAAGTATGCCCCTGTGGTAAAAAGTGGCCATGACCCGGGGGTCACACGGTTTATATAGACTTGTATGGCACGTGGGCCTTAAAAATCTTCCTTTTTGAAACTGTAAGGCCCAGAGGTTTTATATTTTGCGTGAAACATTGTGGAGTGGTCCTCTACAAAGATTGTTCCAATAATGTCCCTGGAGGTCACATGGTTTGTATACATTTAAATAGCAAAATGACTTGAAAAATCTTCTCTGCAACCGCAAGGACCAGTGGTTTCATAGTTGGTATGTAACATTGAATAGTGGTCCACTACAAATATTTTTCAAATTATGCCCCTAAGGTAGAAAGTGGCCACGCCCTATGGGTCACATGGTTTATATAGACTAACAAACTTCTGAACCTGCAAGGCCCAGATTTTTATACTCTGGTAAGGCGTTTAGTGCCATTTTGTCCTCTTGTTATTAGCCATTATGATGCCTTAAACTCAGGTGAGCGACCTAGGGCCATCATGGCCCTCTTGTTAGATGTTTCTGCTCTCTGTGTCCAACAGTTTTCATCCAATCCTTACCCACCTTGATATTTTAAAGATCGCTTTTAATATAGAGGGGGCATAACTGTTTACAAACAGCTCTTGTTAGAGACCGACCTGCTACTTGTACAATAATCAGTTGTTAAATGATTGCAGATTGCATTTGGTATTGAAAATACTTAAGTTTGATTAATGTCCAAGTTATGCGTTAGGTTTGAATTTTCATCTTTGTTGCTAGAATGTTGTTCGCAGCATTACTACATAAAACCAAAGGTTAATGTTAACAGTTTATCACAATTTTTAGCTCACCTGAGCACAACGTGCTCATAGTAAGCTTTTAGGATCGTCTTTTGTCCGTCGTGCGTCGTGTGTCAACATTTTCATTCAAAAAACATCTACTCCTAAACCACTGGGCAAATTTTCACCAAACTTCACAGGAATTATGCTTTAGTGACCCTCTTTAAAAATTGTTCAAATCGTTCCTGTCCGCTGCATATGTAGGTCACCAGAGCTAAAAATAGATTTAAAAACTGACAACTTTAAAAATAAATGTTCTTATCTGAAACCGCAAGGCTTGGAACTTTCATATTTGATATGTGACATCCTCTAGTGGTCCTCTACAAAGATTGTTCAAATGATGCCCCTGGGGCCAAAACTGGCCACGCCCCGGGAGTCACATGGTTTATATAGATTTGTATAGCAAAATGACTTTTAAAATCTTCTCTGAAACCACAAGGCCTAGAGGTTTCATATTTGGTATGTAATATTGTTTAGTGCTCCTCTACAAAGGTTGTTCAAATGATGCCCCTGGGGTCAAAACTGGCCACACCCCGGGGCTCACATGGTTTATATAGACTTGAATAGAAGAATGACTTTAAAAATCTTCTCCTCTGAAACCGCAAGGCCCTGGTGTTTTATATTTGGTATGTAACATTGTTCAGTGGTCCTCTACAAAGATTGTTCAAATGAAGCCCCTGGGGTCAAAACTGGTCACACCCTGGGGCTCACATGGTTTATATAGATTTGAATAGCAAAATGACTTTAAAAATCTTCTCTTCTGAAACCGCAAGGCCCAGAGGTTTCATATTTGGTATGTAACATTGTATAGTGGTCCTCTACAAAGATTGTTCAAATGATGCCCCTGGGGTCAAAACTGCCACACCCTGGGGCTCACATGGTTTATATCGACGTAAATAACAAAATGACTTTAAAAATCTTCTCTGAAACCGCAATTCCTAGAGGTTTCATATTTGATATGTAACATTGTATTGTGGTCCTCTACAAAGATTGTTCAAATGATGCCCCTGGGGTCAAAACTGGCCACAGCCCGGTGGGCACATGGTTTATATAGACAAATAGCAAAATGACTTTAAAAATCTCCTCTGAAACCGCAAGGCCCGGAGGTTTCATATTTGGTATGTAACATTTCATAGTGGTCCTCTACAAAGATTGTTTAAGTGATGCCACTGGGGTCAAAACTGGCCACACCCTGGGGGTCACATGGCTTATATAGACTTAAATAGCAAAATGACTTTAAAAAAATCTTCTCCTCTGAAACTTCAAGGCCTAGAGGTATTATATTTGGTATGTAACATTGTGTTGTGGTCCTCTACAAAAAGTGTTTAAATGATGCCCCTGGGGTCAGAACTGGCTACACCTCGTGGCTCATATGGTTTATATAGATTTAAATAGCAAAATGACTTTAAAAATCTTTTCTTCTGAAACTGCAAGGCCTAGAGGCTTCATATTTGGTATGTAACATTGTATAGTGGTCCTCTATAAAGATTGTTCAAATGATGCCCCTGGGGTCAAAACTGGCCACACCCCGGGGTCACAATGTTTATATAGACTTAAGTAGGAAAATGACTTTAAAAATCTTCTTTCCTGAAACCGCAAGGCCCGGGGGTTTCATATTTGGTAAGTAATGTTGTATAGTGGTCCTCTACAAAGATTGTTCACATGATGCCCATGGGTTGAAAACTGGCCACACCCCGGGCTCACATGGTTTATATAGATGTAAATGGCAAAATGATTTAAAAATTATTATCTGAAACCACAAGGCCCAGAGGTTTCATATTTGGTTAAAACATTATATCGAGACCTCGATTGGGATTGCATATGGGATGGGTGGGGTCAAGGTCACTGTTACTAAAAATAGAAAAACCGGTTTCCGCTCAGTAACTTGAGAACGAATTTAGATATTTTAATGAAATTTAATACATAGATACCTTATATTGACACCTCACATGGGATTGCATGTGGGGTGGGAGGGGTCAAGGTCACTGTAACTAAAAATAGAGAAACGGTTTCCACTCAATATCTTGAGAACGCATTGAGATATTTAAATGAAACTGAATACATTAATACATTATATTGAGACCTCGATTGGGATTGCATATGGGGTGGGTGGGGTCAAGGTCACCGTTATTAAAAATAGAAAAATGGTTTCCTGCTAAATATCTTGAGAACGCATTGAGGTATTTTAATGAAACTCAATACATTAAGTACCTGATATCGAGACATTGCTTGGGTTTGCATATGGGGTGGGTGGGTTAAAGTCACTGTTACTGAACATAGAAAAACGGTTTCCGCTCGTTAACTTGAGAACGCATTGCGATATTTTAAATATTTTAATACATATATCTTATATCGAGACCTCACTTGTGTTTGCTTATAGGGTGGGTGGGGTCCAGGTCACTGTTATTAAAATTAGAAAAACGGTTTACGCTTAATAACGCATTGAGATATTTTAATGAAACTTCATACGTAGATACCTTATATCAAGACCTTGCTTTACATATGTGGTGTATTTTAATGAAACTTCATACGTAGATACCTTATATCAAGACCTTGCTTTACATATGTGGTGGGTGGGGTCAAGGTCACTGTTACTAAAAACAGAAAAACAGTTTTTGCTCAATAACTTGATAACATATTGAGGTATTTTAATGAAACTTAATATATAGATATCAGGTGAGCGACCTAGGGCCATCATGGCCCTCTTGTTTCTGTTATTTGCATAGTCTTCAAACATGACCAAGTTCAGTTTGTGTTGTAAATCAAAACCATACCTACATGAATCTGGGACAATGTCTTAAGCATACAAGTGTTCATAATATTTTTTTTTGCAAATTTGAGTATATTGACCTTGAAAACTAGTCAGTACAAGGTGCTTGGGGGGGGGGGGGATGAAAAGTGTGAGTAGTCTCTACATGTTGATGGGAAGGTTTTATTAACATGTTAAATACAGACTGACCTTGTATACAGTGTCCAGTCATTTAGCATTGTTGTTTCTGTTAAAGTGTTGAATTACTAGTTTACATGTTTACTATTATAACAGTATATAATTATGATAATAATAATGTGCAATAAATATAACAAATATGCGTGCTTTATCTTTTATTAATACCCGTCATTACCATGCATTATTAAAAACTTGTTCATTATGAATATATTAATGAATTGCTTATTTAGTATACTCTGGATTTCGTGGTTAGGAACAATTATATTCATCAACAAGTGCTGATGAAAAAGTTTGGTAATTTATTCATACCTGTAAATTACAAGTAGTCGGACAATTTTCAAATTTAATCAGCATACGGGGTATATCTACAAATAACGAAGTAAGAGTCGAAAACACATGGAACAAGATCTGGAGCACGTCAAAAACGACATTAACAACGTTTAAATTCGCTCAGATTTTGAAATATGTTAGATCTATGTTGCGCTTTTCTTTAATAATGTCTGCATTACATTTTTTCTTCATTCTCATTTTACTTCAATACATTGATGGTGCCTCTGTATCCAACTGTCAAACAAATCCCAATACAAGCTTTTATCGAATCTCGTAAGTATCTGCATTACATCTGGACTCGGATAAGTCAGTCTGTTAATTTGCTGACCTTGCAATTTGCATTGAACTTGTATCAAAATACCGTTAAAACAAACCTTTACTTTTTAAACTATATAATTGTTAGCTGATAAAATAATTATTTTCAAGTAATAGTGTCCAAATGAATTTGCAACTGAATCCAATTACAATGCCCGAGAATCCTGTTTGAATTTTTTTTCCCCGATAATAGTATTTTAAAAGTAAATGAACAAGAATGATCATTAATCTTGTAACCAACCTCGCACAAATACTACTCATTTCCAGTATCTGATTGAATACGCTGAAACTGTTCCAATCGCTCCTGCAAAGCCCCACACTATTCGTTGTTCACGATGTTGTGAACTGCCATCACCGATATGGCCGTTGTAGTGTTCAGTCAATCACTTTGTTCATCAACGCTCATTTGCTCTTCCATTTCTAAATCGTCTGTGCAATTATGAATGGTTGTTTTTTCATCACGCTATATTCGGTTGTTTGTTCTCACCTGAGCACATCATGCTCATGGTGAGCTTTTGTGATTGCCATGGTCTGGCATCCATCGTCAACATTTACCTTGTTAACACACTAGAGGCCACATTTATTGCCCAATCTTCATGAAACTTGCTCAGAACATTTATCCCAATGATACTAGTATCTCAGTCAAGGTCGAAACTGGGTCATGTGGGGTAAAAAACTAGGTCACTGGGTCAAATTGAAGAAAAAGCTTGTTTACACCCTAAAGTCACATTTTTTGCCCTATCTTCTTAAAACTTGCTCAGAACATATGTTCTTACGATATCTTGGCCAAGTTTGAAAATGGTTGCCCTCCGTTGAAAAACATGGCTGCCAGGGGGCGGGGCAGTTTTCCTTATATGGCTATATTTAAAACTTTTAAACCTTGTTAACACACTAAAGGCCACATTTACTGCCCAATCTTCATGAAACTTGCGCAGAACATTTTTCCCAATGATACCTCAGATGAGTTCGAAACTGGGTCATGTGGGGGGCGAGCTTCTTTTGTTAAAACACTCAGGTGAACGACCTAAGGCCACTTTGGCCCTCTTGTTTACGTTGGCACTAACAGATTAGCTTACAAAATATGCTGTTGCCGTAACCTTGTAAATGTATCTATGATTAACTGTTACAAAATATGATGCAGTGAGCCAGGGCGTAGGAAGTTGCAGTGAATTTAGTGAAAATTTGGAATTGATTTAACGACAAATAAGAGTTATGGAAAAAATTGATAAACTTTTTCATTATCCCTTGTATATGTATTGATTTTACGCAAACTTAATGTTCACAGGAACACATAACATATTTGGTATTTTATTAACAATAAATTCTTGCACTACAGTTTACAATACAAATAATAAAGAAACTGAAAATAGCCACAGTTGCTTTATAAGGGTGCATCACATGTACAGAAATACTGAATAGTTTTAAACCATAGTCAATGACAATGCTTAAAAGAAAGAATCAAAAGAAACTTTGTAGGAAATGCAGCCTTATGATTCTTTTTAACAGTTATTTTTGAGCAGAAAAAAATTCTGCTACAAGCTAAATTTTCAGTTTAACTACTAACATATACATGTATACTGAAACAAAACAATAATTATAAACAAAAAGCCATGATTTCTCAAAAGTATATTTAAAATATACAAAACACTGTTTAAATGTAAATATAAAACAACAACAAGTTCATGTCATAAAATGTAGGTATTAAATATGAAAACAAAACCTTATTGTATATTAATGAAATTAACGATCAACAAACAGGTGACCATAAGTGACCGAAGTATAAATAAATGAAATGTTTCTATTTAATTTGTTAAATTTTTGTGAAATAATCTGGCAACCATATACTAAATATAATAAAGTCCATTAGAAATGTAATATCTTACTAACAAATCAATTAAGACAACAATATAAAAAATAAAATCTTAGCACAGATTCAATTTTTGAAATTTTAATGAAATATTTCAATGGGCTAAATAAACCTCCCTACATGCTTTTACATTAACTTTAAGTGTCTATAAAAAGCCAAGATAACCATCAATACTATCAAGATTTGCTCCTCGGAATCCATGTTCACTTGTATTATCCCTCCTGTGAGCGGACAAGTCACTCTTAAATGTGTGGTTTTTCAAGCTCCGACTGTTCTAGTTACCAGGTTTTTTGTCAGATGTCTGCGTATTGACAGGTGATACATTAAGTTTTTCATTACATTTCCCACAACTAAAATCTTTACCTCTACTCTCAGTATTTAAAATCTCAGATTTATGAGATTTATGAACAGCATTGTCCTGACAGTTCTCTGACACTGTCTTGTGTTTCTTTGATTTCTTATTTAATTAATTTTTTTTTCTGCCAGTATTTTCACCATTTATGGTTTTGTATTTGTCATTTTCATCAGTGGATTGTCAAGTTCTATCATTCACTTCCTTTGAACAAGTTTTACCAAATTCCGACGATCCATCAACTGTGTCTATTGTTGGCTTCTGAAATAAAAGTGACACAATACATTTTCATAAAAAATGGTGACACAAGTTAATGAATTCATTTCCTATTGTACTATGAAATATAAAATGTTCGAACATTGAATTGTCCAAAAGATATGTTACGTACTACATTAATTGTTCTTATTATACTAATATTCTGAAGTTTTGAATAGACAACAATCAACAAGTTAAGACTGCAATTAAATTTGAGAAGAATGTTTGAGTAAATGTTGTTTGCAGAAGAAGCCAATGTCTGCATTGGGCTCAAAGACTTTTACTTATAATTAAATACAAACTCAAATGCCACAGTAAAAAAGAAGCAGAATTCCCATCTAAGCACCCATGAGCATCATTCTACGTTTAGTAATAATGGTAAATTGCCCATGAACACACAGTGGTGAACGATATATCTTACACACAATTTTTGTTACGTTTTCTTCTGTTTTTTCACCTTTTTCCTTGGCTGATCATCATCGTCTATCTCATCTCCAATAACAAACTTTACATCGCTGGTATCATTTACTTTACACTTCTCCTTGTTTCGTTTCTTTGACTTCTTTTTAACTGTTCCATCAATGCCAACATTACATTGTACTTCAATATTGTCACAAACACCATCTGTTACCTCCTCCTTCACTTCTACTTCTTTACTTTTCTTTTTGGATTTTCTTATAGGTTCATGAGAATTGTCTGGTTCAATGACATCAACTACTAATTCCACTGCTGCTTCGTTTGGATCCAATTTCACCGTTTCATCTTTCGACTTTTTAGACTTTTTTTTCTTTGACCTTTTTATATTTAAAGACTCGTTTGTTTCATCCACTGGTTCCTGATCCTGTTTACTGAAACCTAAACCATGTACACTTTCCTCACAGTTGCTCTCGGACATGTTATTCTGCTGACTACCTGTGGCTGTTTTGCTTTCATTCTCTAGTCGGTTCTTTCTATCAGCCATCTTCTTTTTGAAGTATTGCTGTATGCTGTCAGTGCTGGTTACTGTCTGGATTCCATGCAATTTATCTTCCTCCTCAGAGCCTGACTGTAACAACATAGGAACAAACATTTTGCAACTTTAATATTAATGCTGAATAAATTCAATGAATGCAATACATATGAGGAGTGTCGTGAGAAAACCAGGCTTAATGCTAGAGTGTAGTGTCATACCGGATTAGCCTGTTTAGTCATCACAGGCTAATCAAGGATGGCACTTTCCGCCTACAATGGATTTATGTTTAGAAAAGACTTCCTGGAAACAGAAAATACCATAAAATACCACAACACGCCTCATAACAAGGCCGAAAATAAAATATTGTTTGTTACCCCTCCCGCTACCCATGCTAATAAAGGGTAGGTTGGTAGGTCAGAAAATTATTTTATTTTTATACACAAAAAGTCATTTTCATTCATGTTTTCCTTATGTTCGAAATGTTAAGTTAATAGTATAAATTCATAATATTTTCGTTGTAGTAGATTAGTAACGTCCTGCTTATTTACGTAATACTATGTTCTAATTACCTTACAATAATTTATCAAAATTGAACAAACGATAACATAAGTTAAAAAACAAGAGCGTTAATAATAACAAGAGGGCCATGATGGCCCAAAGCGCTCACATGAGAACTGGTACAGATAAAGACCACACTGTTGTGACAGGTTTAAACATCAGTAAGTGCAGTGGGCTAACTAAATTACGAGTTGGGTAGTGGATGTGCGTATTTTTGCTAATGGTTCTCAAATCATTTTTCTTGATATTCTTACCTGACCCTTTTTCATTAAGTCAGTGAAAATTCTGGAAAATGCACAAAAGTAGATTTTGATGTCTTTTTCGCAAACAGATTTGGAAAACTAGTTGCAATGCGATAATTGCGATGGCTGTGCTATAAGGTGAAGTTTTGCTTTTTCTTTGATAATTTTCTTTCCAATGATGATAAATGATGTTAATGCAGGCTCTGAAGACATCAAAGTTGCATGTACAAATAACTGCATGCAAGTCAAATTTTATCAATCAATTTTTATGGTCATGCGCAAACTGTGTAAGTTTGGTTAACATTGAATAAAAAATCGTGTGTGCAAGCCAATCATTGATAACTTGTAAATGTTTTTTCTAAACACAAGGGACAATAACTCTGGAGTTTCTGGCCCGATCATGCTTATATTCTACTTCACCTGTAGTCTTACGTTCATAGACAAACTGTACATGATTGATAAAGATTGGATGAAAAATGAAGTCTCTACCCTGTATAATGTCCATTTTTGCATATTAATTTCACAAAGGGCAATAACTCTGGTGTTTCTAGTCCGGTCTTGCTTATATTCGACTTCAACTGTAATCTCATGGTAATAGACAAACTGTGCAAGATTGGTGAAGATTGCATGTAAAATGAAGTCTCTATCCTGAATAATGTCCATTTTTGTATATTTCTTTAATAAACAAAGGGCAATCTGGCCCATGTTTGACTCTGCTGAGATCTGATGGTCATACACAAACAGTGAAAGTTTGGTTAAGATTGGATGGAAAATAAAGTCTATACGTTGGAAAAGGACACTTTTGCACTTTTTTTGCGCGAAAAAGGGGCAATAACTCCGGTGTTACTGGTGTGATCTGACCCAATAACAATCCCATCCGAGATTTTATGGTCTTACACAACTGTGCAAGTTAGGTCAAGTGAATGAAAAATGCAGTCTTTATCGCGATAACAGTCCAAATTGTTGACGGCACATTGACGACGGATGACGCTGGAGAGGTCCCCTATACCAATAGCTCACCGAGCACTTCGTGCTCAGGTGAGCTAAAAACCTGTTAAAACTAAGGAGTAATAGCGTGACATTGCAATTTGCCGGGCATCCAAAACAGAACGCTGTTAGCAACAGCCATAGCAACGGTGACTGTCAAACTGCGGCTAGCAGTTTGTAGCTGAAAAGTGTGTTACGCGCTTAGCACGTGGATAGTGTTTAAAAGCATCAATCTGTAATACTGTATCTGAGCAATGCAAAGCTAGAGCATAAATGAATTAGCATTCTATGGAAATATAAACAAATAAAACTTTGTTCATTAATAAAAAGAAAGCAACAGACCATTTTTTATAAATTAAAATAAAAAGAAAAGGCGCTGAAGTTTATTTACTTTCATTTTTGACAAGGACTTTAGTTCTGCCAACTTTCATTCAAATGTTGCCTCGGCCAAAGTGTTTGCATAATTCTAATCCGTGTGCATTAATGAGTTTGAATAACACTTTCGTTAATTATTACTAGATCTAGTAATTGTATTTTTTTTAACAAAATAAGACATTTAACGCAATCAGTTTGTCGAGTTACATGATGTTGTAATTCATATTCTTAGTTAACGGTTCCTTGTACCAAAATTCACCATAATAATGATATTTATTTATAATTATTTATTTATTTACTATTTTAATTTTTAGTAATTTATTACAAACGCGGCTGTTAAAAACATGCATATCTATAACAAAACACATACCTAACGCATATGTGTTACAAATGACTTGCACCTTTACTAATTAAAATTAGAATGAGGGCGTGATAAACTTTCTAACGACAACGCACATTTGCATGTTGGAAATTTTATGTGTTCTCATTGGCTGACTGTTTGGCTCTTGTTAAGCTGACTCCTACTGTGTCAAGATTTTATCGATAATGGACACTTGGTGCATAAAGGTGAGTTTGTTAATTGCCGGTGGGCGTTCTTTGTCTTAAAACAAACATGCATATGCGAGCGGAAATGGTTGCGCCCTAGAATCTGACACTGGGTGTTATGGCGTCTTTTTCATAAAAGCATGCGTCAAAATATGTTGAATTACGCGTTACAGAGAACTGTCTGTTTAAAGTCATTTTATAAGCGTCTTTTGACAGTAAGATTGTACACGCTTTTGGATTCTTTTTAAGGATTCGCACCCCGCATTTTCACACACAAATAAAATAAAATATTGTTTTCTTTGGTTTATAACATGTTTTGGGTTGCGGCGATTTTGCTGGGTTGGTCGCGGAAGGGGAAACAAACAGAATTATATTTTAGGTCCAAAGCACTATTTCTTATCCAGAATTATTACGCAACAATATTTGTATTTTACTCCCAGGACTGATTTCCATTATAAATACAGGATCAAAACTGACGTATGTGAGCTGTCAGACATCTCTCATCACACTTTATTCTGGAACCTTTGTTGTGGACAGTAACGTCCAAAAGGAATGATAATTGTGAAAAAGTAACAAAGAAATCTGCAAAGCTTAAAATGCATTTAATTAAAAGTTGACTGTTCACTGTAACGAAAATAAAATGAACTACTTTGGAAATCAGAAGCTCTTGTCTAATGACTCTAATCAATAACTATCACATTTACAGTTTCACTTATATGAAACTCATACCTCTGAGCAAGGCTGTGGGGTATTAGTTCCAGACTGTGATTTCCTCTTGCCAAATACACAGTCCAGGTCATTATCTGACTTCAAGGAAAGGTCTTTGCCCTTTGTAAACTTCTGGTAACTAAAACAGCAGCATAAGAAATAAAGAAAAATGTTTCCGTATGTTTGTTTTTTGTTTTTTTTATGAAATTGTGTGATTTTAGAAAACTATTATTTGCAAAACTTATTGATCGTGGTTTTACACAATGTAGATTAGTTCTATGCATGCACATCAAGCAGTCTAGGCCATGTGAACATTCCAGCAATAACACTATGTTCAATGGCATTTTAACACGGTTGAGGCATTTAATTCATTTTATTTACAGCTTTGTCTTACTAACATTTAGTTGCTCAATAAATGAAAAAACATGCATGGTTTTGTGCATGTGAATCATACTTTATTGGTAAATCCTATCCAATTAATATTTGGTGCATTGTTGGCATCAATATGGCCAAGAAAATGATAACATAATGTAATGCTAATTGGTACAAGTTACATGATACTAGTGAGTGAGTAACAGCAACTTACTGCAGCCTTCCTTTAGATGTTTTTGACTTGTGTTCCAAACTGATAACCTTGTCTGTGTCACTGTCAGGGCGTTTGTTGTTCTCCTGATTGAGAGAAGCTAGAAGACTGTTGAAATCATCCTGGTGAGCAATCCAGTTGTCTGCATGATTCTTTGAACACCCAACACCTAGAAATATCAAGGCAATTACCTGTGTCATTAAGTTGGGAGTATGTAAAATGCAAAATTTGATTTTGTAATCTTACAAAATGTTCTTAATTTCTAGAGGGAACTTTTTATAAACATGTTTAACACAATTTCTTGAAACACTATAATTCGTATTCAGAAATGTTTATGACACTAGTTTATTCATTTTCATATGACACATATGATTTTCTACATATGCAAAGACATACATACTAGTAATGGTATACAGCTTTAAAGAATTAATTAGAAAATACAAATAACACATATAAGTAGCAGTATTAAATTGGATAAAGTTGACTCATATGTGCCATTTGTGGTAAGGCGTAAACAAAATCATGTTTGATTCAGGTTACCCGACCTACCCTAAAAAAATGCCCTAACACTATAACATTTTTTGAGTTTGTCAGATAATTTTCTGTTTTAATTACCTTTTTGCCAATAATTAAATGATTTTTGGATAAATAAGTTATTTGTTTTGATAGCATCCACAATGTTTTGGGATATTACTGATATGTTTTGAATATATATTCAGTTTTAGAATCTTCAAGTTGACCATTTACCAAAAAAAAAAAATCCCTACCAACCTACCCTAATTTTTTTGGGCATGCAGCCTGAAACAATTTTTATACACCTAAACAAAACACAACAATGCAGTGGTACTAACCTCTGTTGTCATACTTTACACTAACTCCAACATGCTCTGTTTTACCATCTTCATTGGCACCTAAACCTTTCCCTTTGGACCACCCCATCCTTTCCATTAACTTTTGACCTATTTTGGAGTCATCTAAAATCAAAAATATCAAATAAAATTAACATATTGAATAAGCCAAATGTATTGTACGATATCAAATAAAACAGAATATCACATTAATGTTCCCAATAACCCGGCAATAGGCTCTATGAATAACAGTCTAAAAATGATGTCTGAGTAAAATGTCAAAATATTAGTGGACATTAGCCTTACAACATGCTGTTCGAGATAAAGTTGTTTACTGATATAAACTAGTCGTGACACTTTACGACAATAAGTCGAAAATCACTTTAACACAAAACTAGTTTGTTTCTTATATAAAATATGTACCATTGCTCCAAGAAACGTTACGAGGGTCCACTGAAAACTTTTGTTTCCTTCGTGGTTCAGCTAACATCGCCATGTTGCAGTCGAAATCAGTAGACGCTTACAACCACACAAATCGTATAATCGGCAAGCTCCTTGAGGCAAAGATCAATGATAAAACTATTTCGCTTCTCGATTGGTCATTTCGCTATATTTAAACCAATGAAAATCCGCGAGACATAGTTTTAATAGACGGGCATAAACAAGCTCGTTGTGTGGCGGTCTAAGCAACCAATGAAACTGTTTTAAATTTAAAACCATCCAATCAACGCTTTGTTTATAAAACATTCACAATACCTTAGAATATTTGAAAATCAATCCGAACACGGGATGGTGAATTGAAAAATACTGCTTTTTAAATGTGTATATCTTTAGAAACTATTTTAGTTATTTATATAAAAAATAAACATGTCAGCTGCAGTAGTAAAAAAAGAAGACGTTCGGAAAGAACATATTCCTGACTTGATTGCGAATCCTGGAGCTGGAAAACGTTACATTAAAGGTCGTTTTCTTGGGAAGGTAAATAATGCACATGAACAAGATAACTCAAATAACATTAATGTACAGCTAGTATTTTAATGACGACTCGTGGTAATATTGACATCTATTATACAGTTAATGATTTGCACATTTTCAATTTGAAAGCATGTTTGGACTTGTCTGTTCAAAATGGCTGGCCTAGGTTGTTAAAAAGCAGCTTCAGGTGTAAATTTAGCATCCCCAACTAAATTTTTTTATTCCAGATGTATTAATTAAATTATTATCACATTAAAGTGCAAATGAAAACAAACTCAAAACATTTTGAATTATTCAAGTATCTCTTATTACTTCCAAAGTTATGAGGTTTTGAAGTTGTGAAATTTTCGCAAAATTTTGCCACTTTTTTGGCAGGTTTTATTCTGTAGAAGACTGATTTCTCTGAAATTTGTGGCACCGACGCCGCTGATATTTTATTATAAATCCTTATATTTGTTTTATTTATTGAAATATCTTCATGAAAATTGGTAACCATATGTAAATTGACATGCTCTTTTCATTTCTAAGGTCCATTTTGGTGTATCGGCAAGTGCAAACATTTTTATCCCATAAAAAGTGTGTCCTCTATAGTTTTTTTTCAATCAAAATGTTAAGTTATGTTGCATTTACATGCCATAATATTGTAATGTCACTCTTCAGTTGCATTCTTGGTGATTAAAATTCATAAATCTTAGTGAACTTATTTAACATTTCAAAGACATTAAACGAACATGTTGTAAAACATAATACTTTTATTACATATACACACATCAATGGCATAATGCAGATACATTGTTCACTGTCAACTGCTCTAGGACTGTCTGTAAATTGTTGAGCAAGGGAATTAACTTCCTCCTTTTGTGTTTCCTGGAACATGTGCTTCTCTGTTGGCAGACCTGGGAAGTTAAGATGATCCGATGCCATCCTGAATTCATCCTGTCGGAGTCAGACTGGCACGTTGCACTTTACAGGGAATAATAATGCACCTGAAAAATAATAAAGATACAGTAAGAAATGAAACAATGTAATGAAAAAAGAAATCAAATAATTTTAGAAAATAAAATAAACCTATTCAATAAATTTGTTAAACTTACTATTATTTACACAAGTATTGGTTATTTGTTTACTGTTGTCATGATTCCTATTCTCGTAATATGACTTCAGTACATACATGATACAACCAATATCCTAAACAAATGACATTCTTTACACATACACTTTACAGGTTTGTCGACTTCATAATATTAAAAAATATTAACAATATTCTGAATTATTTAATTTGTATGAATTTCGTGCATAACAATAACAATACGCTAGTGTAGGAGTAGATCATGTGTTTTAGAAAACGATGACCGAAATGCTGCCTATCCGAAACTATATGTACAATTGTTTACAAACATTTTAAGCTTTTAACGTATTTATTTAAAAAACAAAAACCTCTTAGTAACATGTCCAGCGAAATGGACAAATATATTTTTAATTACACATACCTTAGCGTTTTTCTTGTGCGTATTGGGGCTTATTTACTGAATATATCGTTCGTTTTTTGCTAATCGACAGAAATTCAAGATGGCGGCTATTGCATCGCCAGAATGTATTTTGGGTTTTTCCTGACCTTGGAACGCAAATGCGGTCGGGTAAACATAAACTGATTTAATCGTAATATATATCAAATTAAAGCTTAGAAAGTGTATTTTTAAATGCTATAACTTTCATATTAACATACCGATTCAGGATCCGACAAATTCATGTAGACTTTGGTCATTTGTAACACGCTTTGTGTTACATTTTTATCGAGTGCACCGGGATTCTCTCCCATATGGCCATCGCCCCCAGAAGACTTGTTAGTTGGGTTACGAGGGATCGTGCAAGATGCAGGAGACGCCCCGTTCCAGAGACGACCCTTGGTCTTTTAGTGCCCGGTGTGAAGCACCTAGTACACTGCACCTCGGTTTAACGTCTCATGCGAAAGACGAGTTAGTAGGTTAGGGTGTAGCGGGGGCTCGAACCTGCGACCTCTGAGTTGTGAAACCAGTGCGTGACCACTAGACCACGGATCTGCCACGCTTGTTTACAGTCCGATTTTAAGGAAGTTGTATCACCATGAAGGGAAATTCCTCCTCTGATTGGTTAATTTAACTTCATAAATATTCAAATAGATTTACATCACCGCATAACCTGCGGAAAATACCCACCGTCACCAAACCGTGTCCGCGTTGATGGACTCGATAGCGGAGGTGTGAAATCGTCGATAATCCCCATTGTTCAATAATTAAACAATGATAAACAACACTTATCCTTTATGGATTTTCATGAAATAAAAACCATATTAAACAGAATTTAATTGTGATTAATCTGATATATGATTCATTAAAATATGTTAAGTGCAAAGCACCTAATTCATCCGATGAAATATACGACTGTCAGAAAATCAATATCAGTTAATGGATTATTGGACTTTGCTGGGGATGCTAGTTAATTGCTCTAACCTCTTCAAAATGTATAAAATAACATAGCAGTCATTACATTTAAAATCTGAACTCCTCGTATCATTATCATGTTAAGGTACATTATCATAATTCAAAGTCTTTTTTTATTTAAACAAGTTTTTAAAATGAATGTCGGACAAAAAATACTAACTGGCAAACCTATGTGAATCATCCCTGTACAATGTATATATCTTGCATGCGCACAATAAATAAAATAAAGAAACTTAATAAACTACAAATGTCTTCATTAAAATATTTACAATATACTAGGTACGAGTTGACCAGAGGTATGAGTTAACCAAATAGGGTACAGGTTGACTAGAAACCCTTTGTTAGCACTACCCAGTGCTCCAGCTAGACCTAAATGACCGGGCGCAGTGCCCTGCTGCCCTCGACCCCCGCCCTGCTGCCTTTGATCCTGCCCTTTAATCTCGGCCTTGCCATATGTCTGTATTAATGTACATGTACTACGCGATTGACAAAACGGATACACGGTGCGTCCATTTAATCCCCTGTGCAAATACTGACCAATAAAACCCGTGTACGCAGGGTTTTCCCTTTAATTCTGAAAACGGGGGTCACACTGACCCCCATGTTTGGGAGTTGTGGGACATTTGAAAATTTTGGGGGTCATTCATCAAACTATATTAAATACACATTGCCAAATATTATATAGTGATGGATGTAATTGATATATTACGGTCCTTTCAGATGTGTAACTTTCAGTTTAAACAAAATAAAATAGGATCATAAAACAAAGTGCAGAAAAAACCCTGAGTTATTTCAGTCAGTTAACTGTTTTAATAATACATCAAAATCCACCTACATTTACTCAGGACATTTCTCTTATATAAAATACGATCTTACACCAAAATAAACAAATATCCTTTATATCTAGCACGTTTTCGTAGAGACATATACTGTTGCATGCAGTGTATTACACTGTTCAGTGCCCAGCATACTTTGGCTGCTTTCTCTGAAGTAATTTGTTTTTCATGGTAGCATAGAAAACCGACCCTAATACTTAATAATAACATCAGTCACAAAATTTGATGGGTTTTGAAAGGTTTCAGCCCACCACTTTTTCTCAGGTAACTAGCATGGTGGCCATGCATGACTGATTCGCTATTGCCTTAATCGCTCATTTCCTATACAGCGCTGTAAAAAATTAAATGTATAGCAAATTAAAATGATCTATTGCAGTTAACAAGATTAGTAAATGACCTGCAAATATGTGCTAAGACTTCTTACTTACCAACAAAACTGTGACATGTATTATTGCAAGATACTCGTTATTTGTGTTTTAGAGTACATACAATGTAGATCATATGTGCAAATTTTCTCCTTAAAATGTTTACAATTAAATGAAATATGGTTTCTAGAACATTGAACTGATCCGATATTGGTTATGATCTGCTAATGGTACATTGACTATATATTTTTCCTGTATATTTACCTTAAAATTCCCCTCAGAATGTAAGCTTTATATTGAAAAAAAAACTTGACCAAAATCAGATAAAAAGGACTAAGATAGAGGAATTTTGGTAAAGAATCTCAGCTATTTTTTGTAGTAAACCACGTTTGTTCATAATCCAAGTTATCATTTGTAGCAAAACAATTGATTAATGTTTTATAACAAAGTAGAATATGCAAATGTTATAATGCTTTAATACAAAAACAATTCCCCTTTTGCTGTAAAATTCCCCGTCTTAAGGGCCCTTCCCCCAAAGGTGAAAAAAAAACACATGACTATTTCTAAGTAACATCTATTTTTGCAAAAAAAACGTTGTCTACCTATTCAAATTCTTTGCGCCAACCTAGGAAACCCATGGTACAAGTGTGGTTAGCTTTGTCCTGGTACGACTATAAATAAACATTTGTTACGCAATAGTGGTCACTTAAACAGTAACAATTTATCAACATTTTTAAGTGGAACTTTACTATATCCTGGTATAAAACAACAGATAGCTCAGAAATTCAACTGGAAAAGCCAGGTTATCAAATTAAAATCTTTAATAACTGGGGAGATAGGACCCTAATTTGATGACAAATTGTCCATAACTACTAAAAAATAGAAATGAGATTGTTTGAACATTGTTCACAAATATTATTTGACAACATAAAATGCCAGTATCCATGCATTTCATAATCTAGTATTGAAATATGGATTTGAAAAAATAGCAAACCACATATTACAGATTGTATCAATATGTTATGTATCTTGTTAAGAATGTTAGCAGGTATATAATAAAATAAACTATATTGGCGTTTTGTAACTTTGTTGCAGCTCTAGTATTGAGGGGGTACACAATGTTGTGGCAAACTGGGTACTGGATTTTTTTTTAGGGCCAGGATGGGGCAGAAATTTGGCCCCATTCCCCTGCTTAAAAAGTATATATTTTTCCCCTATATTTACCTTAAAATTCCCCTCAGAACGTAAGCTTAATTTTGAAAAAAGCTTGACAAAAATTGGACAAAAAATGACTAAGATTTTTCGTAAACAATCCCGGCATTTGTTTTATCAAACCAAGTTTGTGCATAATCTTAGTTATCATTTGTAGCAAAACAATGTTTTATAACCAAGTAGAATACAAAATTTAATAATGCTTTTCTAAAAAACTATTCCCCTATGCTGTAAAATTCCCCGTCTGAAGGGCCCCGCCACCTTTCCCCCAAAGGTGGAAAAAAAAAACACTGTGGATTGTAGAATACATTTACGTGTAGCTTTTTATTTTTCAGGGAGGTTTTGCAAAATGTTACGAACTTCAGGACACAGATACAAAAGAAATATTTGCGGGGAAGATTGTTTCCAAAACATTGCTTGTAAAGCAGCATCAAAAAGACAAGGTATGCAACAAGAGAAGATGTAATAATGGGCACTGTATGAGAACTGTAGAAGGCTCAATTCTGTATGTTTAATTCTTTAATAGTTGTTACAGTTCTAATGATTGAACCTATTATTCTAAAATGTTGGTTTGTTCTACAGATGACTCAGGAAATCAGTATACACAGAGAGATCTCCTACAAACACGTTGTAAAATTCCACAGTTTCTTTGAAGACTCAGATAATGTCTACATTCTACTGGAACTATGTAGGAGAAGGGTAAGTAGACTGTTCAAATGTCTGGTATTAATGCAGATTTTTTTTCTCATTATTTCATAATGTCATGTTTTTAAAAGAATCTAATCCCGTGGAAAGTCTTTATAATTTATTATTATTTGAAAAGAAATTCAAATGCCTACAGGTATATGTTTTGTTAAAATGAAAGACATGTTGTATACTGTAATACTGGTACTGAGAATCCACTTCTTACAAGGAAAAACATAATGTATTATCATTATAATTACATAACCCAATAAAAATAATATAAAGAATAATTATTATTATTATCATGATTATTATTTTATTTATAACTGTATAAATGCATAAATTATAAAAATGTCATTCACTTTCGTGCGTCACATACTTAAATTTTATTTCTTTTCTATTTGGGACTCCTACTTTTTAGGGAGAAGGAGTCCCAGGACTCCTATTTTAAAATCCTAGTGAGATCCCTGGCATAGTTGATTGAAACTATGCATATGTGTAACAGTCTTTGAATAACACAGAATTGGCCTGTTGAATGTACAATATTATTTTTTCAAATGTTGACAACATCAGTGTTTGTGATCATTTGCAGGCATTTTTTGAATGTTTTAGTCTCTGATGGAGCTTCACAAGAGAAGGAAAGCTGTCACTGAGCCCGAGGCACGCTACTTTGTACGCCAGGTGGTCCTAGCCTGCCAGTACCTGCACAGTCGTAACATTATACACAGGGACTTGAAACTTGGCAACCTCTTTATCAACGATGACATGGACATCAAAGTTGGGGACTTTGGGTTGGCCACCAGAGTGGACTATGATGGAGAACGCAAAAGGTTTGAATTTCAGTAATTCCTAGTGGACTAAACATTAATGGAGAACTCAAAAGGTTCACTGTTCAGTAATTTATAGAGTACAAAACATTGCATTTATTAAAGTAATTAATAGGGTTCTTAATATTGATGGAGAACAGTCTCCGCAAAAGTCGTCAGACCTTAGACAAAAGCCAGTTTTAAACTATACAAGGTCCAGTTAAAATGACCAGAACACTGGCCCTCCTCCTGTCTGGTGAAAACTTCTAGTCAACTACCTTCTTGTTAGGTAAATCTTTTTGAGTGGCCAGTAAAATGGTGTTTGGGCCAGTAATAATTCTAAGATTACTAGACCTTGTGGCCGGTAAGGGATTTGGGACTTTCACGGACACTGGGAGAATGCAAAAGGTTTGAATTAAATAAAAATTTATATTGTAGTCAACATTGCTCACCGTTGCTTAAAATTTCCGTAAGGTCCATTTTGCCTGTGTCGGATCCCTTCCCGTTTAAAGTATTTTCTAGGATTTTAACATTTATAAAGGAAACATGTTAGTTAATATCAATGTTCTTTTTAAATTGTTACAATAACATTCATTTTGTTACTTTCCGTAATTAAATGTCATTTTTGTTTGTAGGGAAATTTTCTGCTAAAATATGTCTGATTTTGGAGAATGCAGTGATTTTTTTCCTTACATAACGTGGTCCGGTAAACCGACCCATTCCCAATGCCAAATATTGTTTATTTTTCCCAATTGGAAGAAAAACAATTCCCAAAACAGAATGCTTAATACTTAGGAAATGTGATTCTAAGCTGCAAATCATGAACTTACTTTGTATAGATAAACACGATTAAAATACCAAATTCAACCAATAAAACACCAGTTTAAGTTGTTTATTAATGATTTTGTTTTTCTTAAATTTTTCCCAATTGCAAGTTTTCACGTCACGAAATTCCCAATTTGATAGGTACCAGACCCATTCCCAAAGCAGTGAAAAACTCACTGGAATGACACTGAATCATTAATGTCTTTCAAATTGTTTGCATAATTTCTTTTGCTTGTTTTCAGAACACTTTGCGGGACCCCTAATTATATTGCACCAGAAGTGCTTGGAAAGAAAGGTCACAGTTTTGAAGTTGATGTCTGGTCACTTGGATGTATTTTGTAAGTCTTCTTACAATATGTGTGTTTAATGTGTGGTTATGTTATCATAATGGTAATGCTTTTCTGTATGTGGTGTATGTGGTCATTTACAACACTGCAGATATTTGTTTCTAACAAGATTTTGCTTTGCATTTGAAATAAGAATATAATGTTGTTGAATAGCCTATATGATGTATCATAGCATTTATTGTGGTTAATAAGAGTTTTATGAATAAATGAACTCTGATTGAAATGTGCACAGGGGTTCCTACATGGATACAGTATGTTCTAATTTTATTACAATGTACCTAATGCACAAAGTACATTCTAGAGTACAAAGAAGTTCTTTGATTATATGATGATTGTTAACACATCAATTACAGATTCACACTTTTAGTTGGAAAACCACCATTTGAAACCTCCTGTTTAAAAGACACATACACAAGAATCAAGAAGAACGAATACCATGTGCCGTCTCGAGTCTCCCCCTGCGCCAAAAATCTGATACAGAAACTGCTGCGAGCAGACCCATCAGAGAGACCTGGCATGGATGGTCTTCTGGAGGACGAGTTCTTTACTTCAGGTTGGGTTCAAGATTATATGTATACACAAGTAATGTTGCTATTCTTGGTATGGTTTACTGGGTAACTTGCCTCAGTCTAGCATTGTTAGTGCCGTTCAGTGTTTTAACTTTTGTGTTCATAATAAGTAGATTAGTGTGTTGTTCTTGATACCTTTTTGTAATAGTTTTCAACTATATTTGTGCCAGTCCTTTAATTAAAAAAAAACAAAACCTTTTTTAAGACATACTTTACTTGTGCCTCCATTTATTGTACTGATTGTATTTCATGGAGGACATGTTAATGCTGACAATGTTTTATTATTTTGTCTGATTTCAGGTTACTTGCCATCCCGTTTACCCACCAGTTGTCTCACTATGGCACCCAGGTTTGATACCCTGGCGAAGTCTGAGTCCCTGCACAGAAGACCTTTACTGGAGCTTAATGGAACTGAAAGTAGGTTCAGTTTAGTTTGTTAAAAAACAAAACAGTATAAGACCAAGAAATCCAACTAATCTAGTTTGATTCTTCCTTCTTTTATCCGATTTCCTTTATTTTGAAAGCCAAATCGTGTATAAAAATAGTGTTTAAAGTTCTAGATCTGTTTGGCAGTGAGGAATTATGGTAAATGGGGTTAGTGATTTTTCCTACTTGGAGTGTGTCTTAAAACACATTCTCAGGTAATGTTTTGTTTTATGCAATTTTTCTGCTGGTATTCCTTGGTTTCTTATTTGTACCACAATTCTTGCAGAGAGTGCTGTGCCCGCAACGGATCCCCGGGCCAAGGAACTGAAGCGTCCACAGTCCGAGGATGGCCTTGACCTGGAGAAGGGCAGTGGGGACAGTGAGCAGAAGAGATCCAGTGTGTATTGTTTGTAGCTTAGCATTTAAGGATACGTTTAATGCGTAGAAAGATATTTAGTTGAAACTTCTATTTTAGCTAGACTGTTGGAATGCATGAGGCTGTTTGGGACTCTTTTTGAGTCCATTTTATGGGTAGAACCATTATTCAGTGTCTGTTTGACACATCTTTTGAACACTGAGACTAGTAGTGATCTAAATCACCACCCATCTCGTCTCATCTATTGCACCATGGAGACATTTGTTGTCTTAAAATTCTCCACTACTTTGCGCATCAAAGGTGCTTTCCAGTTTCAGTACTGATAATGACAATTTGATTAAATTTACATAAAAAATGTATTGCCAGTTTCTACCATCGTTTGAGGTCTTCACAATTGTATTATTATAACTGTATGAATGTAATGGTTTTGCTTCTCTGTTTGTAGGTGATGAACCAGTGGATTTCTACCTCAATGATCTTTTTGCACAACTGTCAGCAGTTGTAGCTGCCAAACCAGCAGAACGCATCAACATTTGTGAAGGTATGTTCAAATTTGTACTTTGTAGTTTATTGAATAAATGGTATTTTGTTATCACTAGTGCTACTCCCTTCTCAATCAAGTATTGCACATTATAAGTTGCAATTAAACTTCAACATTACAGGATAGGTTTTTGACCCAGATGTATTTTATTTGGATAATGACAGGCTATAGCCACTTGTCTATAGATCGCTTGCTGCTTGGAAAATTGAAAATAAGTATTACTTACAGTGTTTTTTTAGGGCCAATTTGGGGCCGAAATTTGTCCCCATTTCCCTGCTTAAAAAGTATATATTTTTCCCCTATATTAAACTTAAAATTCCCCTCAGAATGTAAGCTTTATTTTGAAAAATCTGACAAAAATTGACAAAGATATAGACATTTTTGTAAACAATCCCAGCATATTTTTTATCAAACCAAGTTTTGCATAATCTTAGTCAGTGTTCTGCAGACGGAATTTTCTGTGCGCCTGTTATATTTATCATGCGCCCAAATGGCGCACGGACAGTATGTTTGTTGCGCCCATTTATTTTTCTTTAGCGGGAATCCCGCAAAGGTGCGGCCCAGAATGAACACTGATCTTAGTTATCATTTGTAGCAAAACAACTGATTAATGTTTTATAACAAAGTAGAATATAAATGTTATAATGCTTTTCTATAAAAACAATTCCCCTTTTGCTGTAAAATTCCCCGTCTGAAGGGCCCCGCCACATTCCCCCCCAAGGGTGAAAAAAAACACTGAATTTGTTCAATTTAACTCACTTCTCATCCTTTAACAGAGGATGCTGAAGACCCTGCCAGCATCCCGATCTACTGGGTGTCCAAGTGGGTCGACTACAGCGACAAGTACGGGCTTGGCTACCAGCTCTGTGATAACAGTGTCGGTGTGCTCTTCAATGACTCCACTAGGCTCATTCTGCTGGCCAACGGAGAGTAAGTTTCATGTTCTCATTTTGTGTCGTATTCATGAACAGAACATCAAGGAATTCAGTTTGATTGATGGCATTGATTTTGGAAACTGCAGTTTCTTTGTAAAATCCATTTGATTTAAGTAATCTCTCACAATTGCCATTGTTTGTACAGATTTGAAAAAATAGTAATGGAAAATAGGCTTTTGTCCGGAAAAATCATGGAATCTTGATAATTTGTATTTTTAAATTTGTATCCAGGAAGAGTCGTGAAATATTCAAAAGTTGTCATGAAAAGTTAAAAATTGTCATTGAATATGCCTATTAGTGCATAAAATGAGCAAATCCTTGAAATATAATTAAACAAAAAATCAAAATCAAGAGACATGGATTGCAGTGCTTCAAGCGATTCTATTCTATTCTTGAGGGCGGGAATCGGCCTAGATAACTAATTGTATTATGTGATCAAATAAACTGTCGCTATCAGTGTACTATTTGACTTTAGTATGTTCAGATGTAGATATCAGTGTACTATTTGACTTGAGTATTTTGAGATGTAGATATCAGTGTACTATTTGACTTTAGTATGTTCAGATGTAGATATCAGTGTACTATTTGACTTTAGTATGTTCAGATGTAGATATCAGTGTACTATTTGACTTTAGTATGTTCAGATGTAGATATCAGTGTACTATTTGACTTTAGTATGTTCAGATGTAGATATCAGTGTACTATTTGACTTTAGTATGTTCAGATGTAGATATCAGTGTACTATTTGACTTTAGTATGTTCAGATGTAGATATCAGTGTACTGTTTGACTTTAGTATGTTCAGATGTAGATATCAGTGTACTATTTGACTTTAGTATGTTCAGATGTAGATATCAGTGTACTATTTGACTTTAGTATGTTCAGATGTAGAGATCAGTGTACTATTTGACTTTAGTATGTTCAGATGTAGATAGCAGTGTACTATTTGACTTTAGTATGTTCAGATGTAGATAGCAGTGTACTATTTGACTTTAGTATGTTCAGATGTAGATAGCAGTGTACTGTTTGACTTTAGTATGTTCAGATGTAGATAGCAGTGTACTGTTTGACTTTAGTATGTTCAGATGTAGATATCAGTGTACTGTTTGACTTTAGTATGTTCAGATGTAGATATCAGTGTACTATTTGACTTTAGTATGTTCAGATGTAGATATCACTGTACTATTTGACTTTAGTATGTTCAGATGTAGATATCAGTGTACTATTTGACTTTAGTATGTTCAGATGTAGATATCAGTGTACTATTTGACTTTAGTATGTTCAGATGCAGATATCAGTGTACTATTTGACTTGAGTTTTTTGAGATGTAGATATCAGTGTACAATTTGACTTTAGTATGTTCAGATGTAGATATCAGTGTACTATTTGACTTTAGTATGTTCAGATGTAGATATCAGTGTACTATTTGACTTTAGTATGTTCAGATAGTATCATGGAAAAATCATGTGTGAACCTGTATCAAACATGTCTATGGCTTCTACTTGAAAATATAATATTTGTAATGTTCTATGTTTTTTTGCACAATGCATTTGTTTTGTGTAGCAATGAATCAGTTCTTAACACCAGACATGTTTTAGAGCAGTTGCTTTAAGAAAAATAACTGAACAGTACAATACTGCGTAAAGTAGCTATATTGAATATTGAAGTGCCACCCAGACTTAAACATCCTGTTGCTATAGCAGTGATCTATGTGTTCCAGCAATGTGCAGTACATAGAGCGAGACAGCACGGAACATTTCCACACCCTAAAGGTCTTTCCAGATTCTTTGACCAAGAAGGTTACTCTTCTTAAATACTTCAGGAACTACATGAGCGAGCATCTACTCAAGGTATGAGCTGCAATTTTGTTTACATGCATATTAATGTTTTATTGAAATTCATACCATTTGATATTTCATTGGAACTGATTATACCCCCACAAACGAACTTTAGGGAGGGTATATAAGAGTGCTCGATATTGTCGGTCTGTTGGTTTTTGGTTTCCGGATGATAACTCAAGAAAGGCTTGACATATTCATATAATTTTTGGTACACATGTCTAACGTCATAGAATACAGGTCAAGTTTGATGTCGGTTACAAACCACTAAATATTGACAGAGTTGTGGCCCCTTTTTGTCTTAAAATTCCCTAAAAACATGGTTTCCGGATGATAACTCAAGAAAGGCTTGACATATTCATATAATTTTTGGTACACATGTCTAACGTCATAGAATACAGGTCAAGTTTGATGTCGGTTACAAACCACTAAATATTGACAGAGTTGTGGCCCCTTTTTGTCTTAAAATTCCTTAAAAACATGGTTTCTGGATGAAAACTCAAGAAAGGCTTGACATATTCAAATTATTTTTGGTACATATGTTTAACATCATAGAATACAGGTCAAGTTTGATGTTGGGTACAAACCACTAAATTTTGACAGAGTAATGGCCCCTTTTAGACTTAAAATTCCCTAAAAACATGATTTTCGGACGATTACTCAAGAATCGTGTGACATAATCAAATAATTCTTGGTATACATGTGTAGCATCATAAAATACAGGTCAAGTTCGACTTTGGTTACAAACCACTAAATTTTGACACAGTGATGGCCCCCCTTTATTGACTTAAATTCCCGAAAAACATGGACAATAACTCATAAAAGGCTGCACATATTTAACTTATTTTTGGCATATAGGTGTAACATCATGAAATACAGATCAAGGTCAACTTTGGTTACAAACCACTTAATGTTGACAGAGTTATGGCTCCTATTGAAATTAAATTTTTCCAAATACACTGTTGACCATTCACAAATTAAAGCATTCTCTCTGTCCATTTCTTTCGAATGGATGCCATACTTTTGTGATAAGGCCATATTGTGGGGGTATATCCGTCACTCATGTGACAATTCTAGTTTGGCTAAAAGTTTTTGATACATTTCTGGTCATTTCTAAGGACATTTCAACTGCTGAATTTTACTCGAATATTCGAAGAATAGGTGAGCTTTCCTACTACCCGGTCCGCGTCTGAATTTGGTTAGAGTTTTTATTCAGAAGTCTTGTAACTTCAAAACTGCACATGTTATTTACTAGAAAATTGGAATATTCCTTTGTCATCGATTCCAGTATCAGGAGCAACATTTCCCATAACTCTTTAAGCTCACCTGAGCACGAAGTGCTCGGTAAGCTACTGTTATAGGGGACTTCTCCGTCGTCATTCGTCCTTCCGTCTCATGTCATCAAGGTGCCGTCAACAATTTGGAATTTTTTTTATTCAATCTTAACCAAAATTGCACAGTTTGTGTATGACGAGTTCGATAATTGGACCAGTAACACCAGAGTTATTGCCCCTTTTTCGTTTAATAGAATCGTGTAATAATTATAACTAATTGCAATTAAAATGACTGCCAAATAAAAAGCGTAATAAATTGTTACAAATACAATTTTATCTATTGACTGAACAGCATATGAATTAAGAATGGCTACAAATTGGCTCTTATTTTTTGAAAATGGCAACATATTTTTAAAAATAGCAAAAATGGTGGCGAAAGATTATTTTTTTCCAGTGAGAGCCCTGTTCAATGTTGACCAAACTTACACAGTTTTTGCATGACCATAAAAATTGATTGATATAATTTGATTTCCAACTGTTGCAAGACTTGCATGCAGTTATTTGTACATGCAACTTTTATGTCTTCAGAGCCTGCATTAACATCATTTATCATCATAGGAAAGCAAATTATCAAAGAAAAAGCAAAACTTTATCTTATAGCACAGCCATCGCAATTATCGCATTGCAACTAGTTTTCCAGAACTGTTTGCGAAAAAGACATCAAAATCTACTGTTGTGCATTTTCCAGATTTGTCAATGACTTAATGAAAAAGGGTCAGGTAAGAACAGCGAAAAAAATGATTAAAGAACCATTAGCAAAAAAAACGCACATCCACTACCCAACTCATAAGTTAGTTAGCCCATTGCACTAACCGATGTTTTAAATCAAAATTGATCCTATCCCTTCTGTGTATTGTTCTGATACCTTAATTTTCAAACCTGTCACTATAGTATGGTCTTCATCTGTACCAGTTCTCAGGTGAGCGTTTTGGGCCATCATGACCCTCTTATTTGTATTGTGACAAAGTTATGCCCTTTTTCTTATCGATTTTCTTGTTAAAGTTTATATTCCAAGGTTTTGTCACTTCAGAAGTTCACTTGAAACTTGGAATATACCTTTGTTATCAACTCCAGTGTCATGGGCAACATTCCCTATAACTCTGTTTTGTATTTTGTCAGAGTTATGCCCTTTTTCACACAGATTTTCAGGTTGAAGTTTATATTCAAAACTTTTGTAACTTTAAAGTTCTATAAAGTTTAGAACTACATAAGTTATTAACTCGAAAATAGGAACGTACCATTGTCATCAACTCCATTATCAAGGGCAACCTCCCTATAACTCTGTTTTGCATTTTGACAGAGTTATGCCCCTTTTTCACATAGGTTTTTTGGTTAGGTTTGTAACTTCAAAACTACAGAAGTTATTAACTACATAAGGTTTTAAGTTGAAACTTGGAATCTTTTGATGAAATAATTGCCACAACTCAGTTTTATATTTCAACAAATGTATGCCCCTTCCACTCTAAATTACCAACTGAAATACTTCGAATAGTTGAGTGCGCTGTCCTCTGACAGCTCTTGTTACTTCTGTTACTTGATTTTGTGGAAAACCTTTACTTCACCGGTTTTATTTTATACCAGTTTTGTTTTTGGCTCTGTTGGTTGCTTTTGTTTGATGTTCATTTGTAACTTTCAGGCTGGTGCGAACATCACTCCACGTGAAACAGACGACATGGTGCGTCTGCCCTTCCTCAGGACCTGGTTCAGAACACGCAGTGCAATTGTCCTGCATCTGAGCAATGGCACACTGCAGGTTGGCAAGCTTTTCATCTATTTAGATATGATGCGTGTCGTGAAAAACCCGCACATGCTAATCCAGGACAACACTTTCCGCTTTTATGGTATTGACTGTTTCAAGGAAATCTCTTCTAAACATAAATCCACTGTAGGCGGAAAGTATTGTCCCACATAGGCTAATCCGGGACGACTACGCAAATCCATTAAGCCCGATTTTCCCTTGACATGCCTCATATATTTTTATGATTTTAGATACTTGTTTATATCATTTTGATTGAATTGTCTGTTATAACATTTAGCAAAAGGCTGAAATGTTTATAAAATACATAATATTATTTACTTTTAAATGTGTTCTTGTCACAAACTGACAGTGCACAATAATCAATCACTGATTATTTAATCAACTCTTAGTTTATATTCTTAACAAATTATTAAACAACCATAGTTTGGAATTAAGTACAAATTTTGCCTTTTCCATCATTTGACAAGAATCCGATTTTCGTCCTAGTTCATGTTTTGTTAAACGTTATACTTACTGCTTTCCAAATACAAGAGGATTGCAAAGTTTATATGAACACCTCTATTAAGGATATGGTCTGCTTACAATAAAAAAACATATTTCTAACTTCATTTTTTTCCAGATAAACTTCTTCCAAGACCACACAAAGATCATTCTCTGCCCCTTGATGCAGGCTGTTACATACATAGACGAAAAGAGAGACTTCAGAATTTTCAAATACTCCTTGATTGAAAAGTTTGGTTGTAGCAAGGAACTAGCTAGTCGTCTAAGATATGCGAGAACAATGGTAGAGCGTCTGATGACAACTAAGTCTGGCTCTGGTAGAGTTCGTTCAAGTGCTCCTAGCGCTCAATGATGACGTCTCAGTGTGTAGTCGATAGTGTGATGGGGTTAGGCAATGTGGAGTGCTTTGTTGTGAACTCTTATTTTGGCATTGTTGAGCGTGTAGGGTATGTTGTTAGCTTGTTGTATGTAACCTACATGCCCGTTTCATGTCAGTCTCGGATGAGCCTCTGTTTTAAGTTAAACTTGTGCTCTCAGCGAGAGGTAATGCCAACTAACCCAAGTACTGTTGGCCTTGGTCATTATTGGAAGACCGACATTTGAATGAATAAACATAATTTATCAATGTACAAATGCATTATCGTACATGTACATTGTCGATATCAGGGTACCTGGGTTTCATTTAGATCAGTTAAATCATTCTTGTTCTGCAAAATTTGAAGTTTCATTCCGCAAAAGGAATGCATTTATAAACATTTATCAAAATATCCATGTTTTATATGAGAACTCCTCAAAAATCCGCTACAGCAAACGTTTATATAATTTGTTGAATTCATCTTGAAATCATGTTTTAATGCCTAGAAATTTTTCTGCATGATTTATCTCATTCAGTGTCCTGTTTGTGCTGGATTGTAAGTATTGTTCCTTTGTATTTTATTTAATTTTTCAGTGGCTGAATTTGTAGGAAAATAACATTGTCTAACATTTCATCGTCAGAAACTGTTTACAGTTAGAAACTGTTTAGCTTATTATAAACATCAATGAGGTTCTTGTTGGAAAACCAGTCTCAACGCATGTGGTTAAAGTGTCGTCCCGGATTAGCCTGTGCAGTCCGCACAGGCTACTCCAGGAAGGCACTTTCCACTTTTATGGTATTTTCTGTTTCAAGGACGTCACTTCTAAACATAGATCCACTGTAGGCGGAAAGTGCAGTCCTGGATTAGCCTGTGCGGACTACACAGGCTAATCCGGGACGACACTTTACGCACATGCATTAAGACCGTTTTTTTCACGACGCGCCACCAATGGTTTCTGTAGTGGAACATTTCTAACATTAACGTCAACTTTTACCCTTTGACTAGTACTGCTTTCCTTTTTCTGACACGGTACCGAGACAATTATTCGAATCTGCGCGTTTTTATATTGTCGACGTGACAGTATTTGGTTTGTTTTTGCTCTGCCTGATAACATTTTGTTAAGTTGTGTACTTTTTTTTGTTAAACTTATAAATGAAGTCTTCAATGTCCCGATTCCTATGGAATAATTGAATGCCACATAAATTTACATTAGTATTGGTGCAAATGTGTGAGATTGTTGAAAGTATCAGTAATTAAAATGGAGATGAATTGTTAAGTTAAAATGAGAATAGTGTGATTGCTATATTCTTTCTTGAAATAAAAGTTATTGTCTTTCTCCAAGTTATTGTTGTACATGTATGTAAATGCAAATGTGCTTCAACCAGTACATGAAATTATTAATACTTGATAGTAAGTATGCAGTGCCTTGATTAATACATTTAATACATTTTTTATGCTCCCCAAAAGGGGGGAGCATATAGTCGCCACTTTGTCCTTCCGTCCGAATGTAATTTTCACTGCAGTTCGGTTTGTCCGGGTGTGAAACGATTTTCCCCGATGATTTTATCCATCATATTTCATGTTTGTCCATCCGGTACTTCATTTCCACGCGAGATATTGGAAAATTTTGACCCGAATTTTATGAAACGTTATACGCAGCACCCCTATATGGTTGAAATGCACATATTGTCAGGTCGTTCTGGTCTGATGGTTTTCATGGAGTTACTGCCCTTTTATTAGAAATATGACATTTTCTAAGGAAATTTTCGTTTCTGCGCGAGGTCTCAGGAACTTATAACCCAAATGCAATGAAACCTTATATGCAGCTCCCTACCAAGGGGACATACGCATTTTTTCAGGGAGTTATTGCCCTTTTTATATAAAAAATAATACATTTTAATGGAATATTTTCGCTTTGGGAACAAACAACTCGAATTCAATGAAACTTTATATGCATCATTCCTACCATGCGCATATTGTCAGGTCATTACTGTCTGATAATTGTTTAGGGAGCTTGTGCACACTTTAACTTGGCCATGGATGGACGGATCTTAGAATTACTTGGCACAAATGATTACTGTAATGAGCTGGTGTACGATTCATAAATCAGGTCCAAAGGTCAAGGTCATACCTAGAGGTCAAAGGGCAAAATTTACAGTTTGTTTGTCTGTGCTTTAACTTGCCATGGATTAAAAAAACTACCTGGTACAAATGTTAACCTCAATGATTCAACATGATGTGCATATAAACCAGATCTATATGTCAAAGGCCAAGGTCACATTAAGAGGCCAAAGGTCAAAGTCAGCTTTTTGCTTGTCCTGACTATAACTTGGTCAAAGATTAAGTTATTTTCCAATTAAATGGTACAAATGTTAACCTAAATGAGACTTGTTACAAACATGAATTAGATCTGTAGGTCAAAGGTCAATGTCATGGTTAATGGTCAAAATCTTGATTGGCCTTTTGCTTGTCTGGACTTTTAACTTCTTTAATGGATTTTTAGGTCAAGGTCAGATTTATAGGTATAAGAGGCATCGGGGACCATCCATCAGTTCTACTGATATTCTTGTTTTTTACTACAAACGGAAAATATCTCATTTGCCTTATGTCATGTATGTTTAGTCCTTTTCTGTTCAAAGTCTAATACTGGGTTGAATTTGTCAGTTATTCTATATTTTCTTTACCTATTGTAAAATATTTACTTCTGTATATTGTATAGACATTCATTGCATTCTGAATTCATATTGTATCATTTGTGATAATTATGAACATTCATGCTAATAAAATGTTTGATATTAATTTGATCCTGTTTTAACAATACAGTTACAAATTGAAATGATGTAAAAAAAAAAATACAAAAACGTATTGCATCCGGGGTGAAAAACTAGAATGTAGATGATTAACTACTGCATCTTTACGCTTTTGCTTTGCTAAATACATTCACATCTTTTGAAGCTGTTACTAACTAGACAATAAGTATGTTAACCACACAACTCCTATGACTGCGACAGTAACGAGCTGTCAGAGGACAGCACGCTCGACTATTCGAAGTATTTGAGTTGGTACATATTTTGGACAGGGGAAGGGTAAAAAAAATTTAAATACAAAGCTGAGTTATGGCAATTGGTTCATCAATTTGTTTCAAGTGAATACCTTACGTAATTTATAAATTTTAAGACTTTGGAACACGTACTTTCACACCAAGATATATGTGAAAAGTGCACATACCTCTGTCAAAATACAAACCAGAGTTGTGGGGATTAATGCACCTGATGCTGGAGTTGATTACAAAGATGTATTCCAAGTTTCAAGTAAATACCTTATGTGGTTTAGAAATTAGAAGACTTAAATACAATATTTACACTGTAAATCTATGTGAAAGGGGGCAAAACTCTGTAAAAATACAAAACAGTTTTGTGGTTTGTGGCACCTGATGATGTAGTTGATGACAAAGGTATATTTCAAGTGAATAACCTGACAAGTTTTGAATTTATAAAACTTTCGAATGAAATCTGAAAATGTATGTGAAAAGGGACAAAACTATGCCAAAATACAGAGGAAAGTTATGGGGAATGTTGCACTTCATGTTAGAGTTGATGACAAAGGTACATTTTAAGTTTCAAGTGAATAACTTGTGTAGTTAAGTCATAAGACTTGAATATAAACTTGAACCAAAAAATCTAAGTGAAAAAGGGCATAACTCTGTATACAAAGGTATATTCCAATTTTCAAGTGAATAACTTATGTAATTTTGAAATTACAATACTGTTTAATATAATCCTTTACCAAGTATAGACGCCGATGCTGGGGCGAGTAGGAAAGCTCACCTATTCTTCGAATAGTAAAGCTATAAATGCGTGTGGGGAATGTTGTACTTGATGTTGGAGTTGATGACAAATGTACATTCCCAGTTTCAAGTGAATAACAGTATGTAGTTTTCAAGTTTTAAGACTTGAATATAAACGTTAACCAGAAAATCAAGGGCATAACTCTACCAGTCAAAATACAAAATATAGTTATGGGAAGCTATATACAATGACAAAAGTATACTCAAAGTTTCAAGTGAATTACTTGTGTAGTTTCGAAGTTACAAGACTTTAATATAAACTTCTACGACGTACAAACGCCTTCGCCGGGGCGAGTAAGACAGTTCATCTATTCTTCTATTAGTCGAGCTAACAATGCATGAACAAAGATCCCGACTCGGACCGCATTAATTTTTCACCTAACCTAATCGGTCAGCCGTTTTCGCCTTCAATTCAGAGTGAATTTGGAAAATGTGATAAACCAATTCTGCCAAAGGTACATTTTGACTAATTGTAGGTATGTTTTGACCAAGGACATTGTACGTTTTGACCACAATTTGGTACATTTTGACCATGTACGTTTTGGTCATTGTACGTTTTTACTAGATCCCTGGAAAACGGGAAAAGTGAGAAAAACATTCACTGCAAGGAAATATCTGGGAATTTTCATATTTTGACAATCAGGGAATTTACTAAAAGTAAAAAAAAAATTCTTAAAAGATATTCGGCGTCTATGGTAATATTGAAAATAAGGAATGTTGATTGAACTTTCTGCATAAATAAATTTAACCAGAGCTGTTAGAGGATAGCGCGCTCGACTATTCGAAGTATTTCAGTTGGTACATATTTTGGATAGTGGAAGGGGCATACATTTGTTAAAATACCAAAATTTAAAGTGAAGCGCTGTATAGTTTATTAATTTTGTGAACAACAACTTTTACCACAAAGTCTATGTAAAAAGTGGGCTTACTCTGTTAAAATACAAAACAGAGTTATTGGTAATGTTGCCCTTTATACTAGAGTTGCATCGTCGATTACCCATGTGTGATATGCCGTTACACTCTATAATGATAAATGTAGTATACGTAATGAATCAACCCTGGGTTACCGAGGATGCTAGAGTTAATGACAATGGTAAGTTTCAAGTGAATAACTTATGTAGTTTTTAAGTTACACAACTTTTGAATATACACTTTAAGCAGAAAATCTATGTGAAAAAGGAGCATTATTCGTCAAAATACGAAATAGAGTTATGGGGAATGTTCACCCTGATACTGTAGTTGATGACAAAGGTATATTCAAAGTTTCAAGTGAATAGTTTTTATAGTATTGAAGTTACAAAACTTTTGAATATAAACTTTAACTAGAAAATCCATGTGAAAAAGGGGCATAACTCGGTCAAAAGATAAAACAGAGTTATAAGGAATGTTGCCCTTGATACTGGATTTAAGGACAAAGGTTAGTTTCAAGTGAATAACTTTTGTAGTTTTGAAGTTATAAAGATTTTGAATATTTACTTTAACCAGAAAATCTTAGTGAAAAGGTAGCATAACTCTATCAAAATACAAAACAGAGTTATGGGGAATGTTGCCCCTGACACTGGAGTTGATGACAAAGATATATTCCAAGTTTCAAGTGAATAACTTATGTAGTTTTGAAGTTACAAGACTTTTGAATAAAAACTTTAACCAAATTCAGAGGCCGACTCCGACGCAGGGGGTAGTAATAAAGCTCACATATTCTTCGAACAGTCGACCTAAAAATGACAAATCTGCAACTTGGTTGTGTTTTCTTTTTCGAATTCTAGTTCACTTATCCGTCGCATGACTGACTACCCGTAGATTCGAACGGTACATTAATTTCATGCGAACTATACTATCATTTTTAGATTTGACACAAGTATTCATAACTTTATAAGAATCTATCCTCTATAATTTTGGTAATTGCACCCCTTTTTTTACCAGTGTAGTGCGAACATTTTCAATTAGCCGATGCAATATTAGGATTTATTCATTCGGGATTACGGGTGGAAAATTTTCACAGCATTTGATTGGATATTAGGAAAAAATGCCAAACGTTCGGTTAGACAGCTACGCCGAAAAAATCTTCGAAAAACAGTGAACATTGGAATTATACTTACAATACGAAAATTGAGTGATTTAACGATAAAAATATCATATTTATGTAGAATAACAAGTTATCTGGCGGTATTTTTTTTAGCTAGAATGGTGGAACGGAGGCATTGTATTCATTTCACTCACCTGTATGCACTAATCGTACAGTATACCTGGAAATTACTGCCCTGAAGATTCACTTTCCCCTCAGGGAAAAAGCAGAGAATTTTAATCTACAAATTCAGTGGCCACCCTGGTACTGTATCAATCTATACGTGTCGAAAAATTATGTTTGAAATATCAAAAAAAGACGCCTGCAACTATACTAGATGTACATTTCAAATATCGAATTTTGGTGTGTCTGTATGTACCGGCCTAATGCAACTAACCTGCATTCATAAATTTCGAATGTACTCCAAAATAAAATAAGTTTATATAACATTATGTAAATGTACTCGAAATCAAATCTTCCTGACATAAAAATACAATTATCCCAAACAGAAAAAGCATAGCTCTACGAAAAAAAAAAAACAACGCTGCAGCTGACAGAAATTAAGTAAAAATGTAAACAATGTAAATTATCGACAATAAAATTCATATTCAGGATTCGAGAAATCGGTATGCTTTGTGGTGCTCAACTACAGTTGTTGTAAATACTAATCGATAAAGAAATATGTACGTAAATACGTTCTAAACTATTTAACCTTTGCAACAAATCGGTTAATCGATCTATCGGCACGTTGCATTTATGCATGATTGGCAGGGATTCCACTGTACGCCTGGCATAACAGCAATTTCTAAACATGTGAAGAAGCTCCAGGTTCCAAGCTTGCATTAAAACCTGTACTTAAATGCAACAACATGCAAACTATTTAAGTTTAGCCACATATGTTTTGACACAGTAAAGTTTATAAATTAAAAGCGACTTATGGAGGAAATTTTGTCACGTTAATTTATAAACTAGAAATATTTACAACGGAAAATCCTCATGAACCCGCTGCGCAATCGAGTGTACTGTACGTATTATTACAACACGTAGGTCGATCATTATTAAGTTAAGCATTTAATATTCATTTTAAACAGACTATTAAGTGGAACTACGTATGGTAATTGCATCTCGGTTGCTTTTTGCACTAGTTTCTGGTCGGAAATATATAGAACACGCGTTTAGGCTGATCGGCATTGAAGATAATGTTAACATATATATGCAAGCCGCATATACTAGTACTATATTTATTTGTACTGACACACATGTAAACATGAAACAACATATACAGACATGATGGAGAAAGGAAATAATGTTTCAATGTATTGAATATATAATATAACGTTAATTTGACGCAAAATATCATTAGTATATTTAATGAAAAATGTCATTAATATATTTGGTATAATCATAATTGTCAATAAATGATTAAGAATATATATGCGGGAAAGTGATTGTGAAGGATAGCAATATTAGGATGCCATATAAACAAATACACCAATATATATCTTTATCGAAATAGATCTTCATTAATAATTAGACCAATCGCGTAGTTAATATGTTAACAAGTTAAATAATAGCAGACTCTCACGAAAGCGTGTACATTTTGTGAAAAAAATCAAGATTGTTGAACAGATTTCACGTGTTCGTCATCGTAAGTTTATAAAAATCATAGCTGCGACCGGACCTTACGACCACCTTTATAAAACGGGTACACGCTGGTCGCAGGTTCCGTCATAAAACACGGATGTCACGCCCGTCAGATCGACTCTGAGAGTATTGTAAATACGTGTTTTTCCATTATAATTATAATAAACTTAATCAAACATAAGATTTAATTGATAATTTATTATTATTTATTAATTTATATGAAGTACTGGCGAGCCTGATATCAATCCTAACAACGAATAGATCGTTAGCCGTTATGTGCTGGTCCATTATCATATGGCCGCGTCGACCCAAAATGGTTCCCCGCTTTTCGCTATTCCAAAGTAAACGGACTTAAGCCGCCGGGATCCATTGTTATGACTGACATTTCCGGCAATTAAACATTTATGTTAGCCCATTATTTCATGGTTTTCGGTGATTCACAATGGCAGGCGTTGTCCTAGAGACTCTGAGTTGGAAGAAACTGATAATCCTCGGCGTTGCATTGCTGGTTTTGCTGGTGACATTCTTTCTAGTTGGAGGTTTAGTGGGTAAATGAAACAATTGTACTTCTCTAAACAATCCAATATGATTCATAATGAAACTAGTCACCAGAGTTATCTTTTGTCAACATGCACGTTGTTTTTTTTTTACTTTAAAACAGTTGCAGGCGAGTTTAGTAAAGGGAAAAGTCAAAGCTTTTTTGTTTGTTTATATTAGTCAGTGTTTTTTTTATGGCCATTTTGGGGCCGATAAATAAACACGATGAACACGCAAAGGTAATCGAGAAAATAATGAGTGCCGTGGTTTAAATGCGTATACGCGAGTGGCTTCCCTTGTTTGTCTAGACGCTTGGTTTATGTGCATATCCTATAAGCAATGCAAGCGTTTCATCTTTTAAAGTTCGTGTAGAAGCTTTGCTTATCCAGTTATATAGCGATGCAAGCGTCTCGTCAACATTGACAAATCTACAGAATGTCGCACAACGCGAAATTTTACAAAAAGAAAATAGATAAAAAAAACACGGAAGGGTGCAAAAAATAGACTTTCTGTTCAAGCAGTCAGCACTGCAACAAACTACTTCAGGTGCTGTAAATGACCAACTCACTGTAAGATTATATGCAAAATGAACAGTTTGTCCACATTTCAGTGCACGTTCCTGAAACTTTTGAAAAAAATGGTTTGAAAGAGATGTTCTAAATGCATTTCTTAAAATAATACTAGGAGTCAAGCCCAGCACTGCGTCATGTATTGTTTATGGCGAAACTGGAGTTATGCCCCTACAAATTGATATTGAAACAAGAATGATTTCTTACTGGTCTAAATTAATTAATCCTTTATGTGTTAAACTTTCACATTTTGTATATAACATTTCATTAGAAATGCATAAAACAGAAAACTTCAGCTCTGACTGGATAGTATGTATACAAACTATTTTTATAAAATGCGGAATGATGAATATTTGGCAGTCACATGATTTTACTAACAGCATATGGCTTGTTAAAAGTACAAAACAAAAACTGTCTGACCTATTTATTAACGAATGGCACTCTGATGTGAATAACTCTAGTAAATGTAGTAACTATAAATTATTTAAAGATAATTTTGGTCTAGAACCTTACCTAATTAATACGCCAGATAGATATCTTAAATATATGATCAAATTCTGAACAAGAAATAGCAGATTACCTGTTGAAACTGGAAGCTGGCAGGGGATTTTAGCAGATCAACGAATATGCTCATTATGTAACTCTACCTCCCAAATTGGTGATGAATTCCATTATTTACTCGAGTGTAATGCTCTAAAAGATGTTAGAATATCGACTTATTAACTCACACTACTATGCAAGACCGAATGTTTTAAAATTTAAATCTTTAATGACAACTGATACACAAAACCATATTGAGTACAGAAAGTTATGTATTTTCATTAGAGAAATATTAAAACGTGTCTAATAAACCATTTACATTTACGATGGTGTACGTACATGTGTTACCTTTTCCTTTTTATTTTGATATTATACATTATGCATTACTCGTCATTCTGCTATTCTCTCCCAAATATTGTACTATCATTTTGCATTATTGAATTTAGCCCCTTCACTTATGTATCTCTTTGTTTGCTTGTATGTAATTTCTGCTCATATTGTCATGTTATGCATGAACTGAGCTTTGAAATAAACTTGACTTAATAACGAATGTAATTAAAATAGTTTTAACATCAAGCTTTGTACTATATTTTAAAATAGTTTTCGGATATTTTTATTTCTTAGGATGACAATTGTAATGAGCCAGAGTCACAGTCTTTTGTGAATACAAACCCAGAGCAACAGTCTGAATAGATAGAATTTGGAAGAATCAAGTATATCTGCCTTTTTGAAATAATTGAGTACTGAGTTATTATATTGAGTAGGAGGAATTTTGTTTCACTATTTACATTAATTGTATGTTGGAAATAACGAAACTTAGTAAAACTGTAACACATACATTCTATCAATATGCCTACCATAATTTTACAACCATGTTTAAAGGATGTAATAAAAATCCTATGGTTATGTGTCACAATAGCTTGCATTGAATTCTCATATTTTCACTATTATATTACTGTATTATATCAGTTAAACACTGACCAATACCAATTGCAAACTGTTTTTCGTTTTAAGTATTGAGTATATTAATTGAGTTTTGTCACTCGTTAAATTTGTGTTTAATTGAGCAAGATTAATGGTGTTTTAGAACTGGGTATTTATGTATGCACATGCCTTATCGGTTTATCAGATAAAATAAATACTTTGTGTATTCAACTTACTGTAGTGTAATGGAAAATGTTAGAGTGTATTAATATTAACACCTAAATGTGAGAACAAAAATATTGTTATAAATATATTATATAGGAAGGTATTGAATATGAATTTCCCCTTTTCGTCAAAAACGACGCGATTTTCCCCTCCTGAAGGGCCTCGCCACCATTCCCCTATAGGTGAAAAAAAACACTGTTAGTATCATTGTAATGGACATCTCACACTTGTGTAACGTAACTAATCACTGCTGTCACTGAACTGTGAAATTGGAAGTCCTATTGTTATTGGAAAACACATTGCTTACAAGGCTTATAACAGCCAGTCTGAATTAAAGCTCCGCAGGGACCTTCTGTAGTCGTTTATTAATCCAGACTTTGAGCCATACAGTCAGTCCCGTTTTATTTAAATTTACTTGACTAGTTTATAATTATTTTTGTCTGTAAAATCATTGAATTAATTATACCACTTATACTCCTGTGGCTAACATACTTCTCAAAGAACAAAACCCCAATATTTGACAGAAATATATAAAAGTTGTTTTAGCTCACCTGAGCACAAAGTGCTCGGTGAACTTTTGGTATAGGGGACCTCTCCTGCGTAGTCTGTTGTCCGTGTGCCGTCAACAATTGGGTTCGTATTCACACAGGAGACTTCACTTTTATCCAATCTGAACCAAACTTGCATTGTTTGTGTATGACCATAAAATCTCGGATGGGATTGTTATTGGGTCAGATCACACCAGTAACACTAGAGTTATTGCACCTTTTTCATGGAAAAAAAGTGCAAAAATTCATTTTTTCCACCAGAGTTATTGCCCCTTGTGTTTGGAAAAAAACTTTAACAAGTTATCAATGATTGGCTTGCACATACGATTTTTTATTAAATGTTGACCAAACTTACACAGTTTGCGTATGACCATAAAAATGGATAAAATTTGAATTCCAACAGTTGCAAACCTAGCATGCAGTTATTTGTATAGGCAACATTGATGGCCTCAGAGCCTGCATTAACAACATTTTTCATTATTGGACAGAAAATTATCAAAGAAAAAGCAAAACTTGACCTTATAGCACAGCCAGCGCAATTATCGCATTGCAACTACAGGTAGTTCTCCAAAACTGGCTGCGAAAAGGATGTCAAAATCTACTGTTTCTGCATTTTCCAGAATTGTCAATGACTAAATTAAAATGGGTCAGGTAAGAATGTTGAGAAAAATGATTTGAGAACCATTAGCAAAAACACTGCACATCCACTACCCAACTCGTACTTTAGTTAGCCCATTGCACTAACTGATGTTTTAAATCAAAATTGATCCTATCCCCCATTGCGTATTGTTCAGATACCTTAATTTTCAAACCTGTCACAACAGTATGGTCTTCATCTGTACCAGTTCTCAGGTGAGCGCTTTGGGCCATCATGGCCCTCTCGTTTGCATTTTAGATTATGCTGTTTTGAATCATCACCGTTTTTCGGACACATATCACAATTAAACATGTATATTATTGACAGACATAGAAATATATCATTTGATAATTGTATGTTACAAACCAATAATATGTAATCACCTTTCTTGCTAATAAGTATTTTTTTTTTTTATAGCACCAAATCCAACAAACTTTGTGCATACTATCGGAACTACCTGTCTCAACAAAGGTGGGAATAGAAATCTGACAGAATGGTATATACCGAGAGGAAAAGGCGCCTGTAGCCAAGTTGATATTCTGGATACTGACTTTATTGAACATGAAAAAGTCAGGGCAAACCAGGTATAGTTACACTTATTCTGCTGTTTTTGTTGAATTGTGAAATTTGATTGATAATACGTGGCGCGTCGTGTGAAAACCGGTTTTAATGCATTTGCTTAAAGTGTCGTCCCAGATTAGCCTGTGCAGTCTGCACAGGCTAATCCAGGACGGCACTTTCCACCTACAGTGTATTTAAGTTTAAAAGAGACCTCCTTGAAACAGAAAATACCATAAAAGCGGAAAGTGCCGTCCTGGATTAGCCTGTGCGGACTGCGCAGGCTAATCCGGACGACACTTTACGCACATGCATTAAAACCGGTATTCTCACGACGCGCCACATACCAAGAACTGGACACATATTAAACACCCCTCTTTGGGAGAATGTTAAGCCCCTGTGGGCGTTTATGAGGGAATATACAGTATAGGTTAGAACAATTTGCTTTTTAAATTGCTGATAGTGGCTTGCATATTATTGTATGTTCTGTTCAAATTACTCACAAATGAATTGTTATTGATATACAGTGAAACCTATCCAAACTGAACCCTGCGAAAACTGAATCCTTGTAATAAACCAAACGGCTGTTTCAGTCCTGATTTGTTTTCTTCTGATTTTATATATACAAAAACCTTAGTAAACCCAACCCTGTCTAAACCGAATACCGAATGCTTTTATCAAATATTTGATCTCATTCAACCTTAAAAAACCTATAATAACTTAACTGTGTATCCTGTCAGGTGTCACTTTGCGATACCGCAGAAGTGTGAACCCGATAATTGGTGACACAATTATACAATAAGGGCAAATTCACCATGGTGATGATGGGGCAGTGGTGCAATTAGCGATCATCATGCTACAATAATCAACTTGGGAAAATCAGGGGCCATATTCACCACTATATTCTTAGACTTAAGACTAAGAATAAAGATTATTCTTGGAACGGTTCTGTTCTATGAGCGCTGTAAATTTGAACTTTCTTGGTTTTCACCCACTCTAATTACAACATACTTTGTTTAGAAAAATTTGCTACTGACATAAAGAACATCATTTCATAGCATCTGTGAATACAGAAGTATTTTTCTTGAGTCTAAGTATATTCTTTATTCTTAAGTCTAAGAATGAGTTGGTGAATATGGACCCAGATTAGTCTGTCATGTTTAATGTTGAAATTTACGTTAAGTGTAAAATTTGAAATGTTTCACAAAAGTGTAATTAATGAATATCAAAATATGCATTTTGACATGCAGATAATTAAAATAATATACACTAAAACATGTGTAAACATTGATTCGTTGTAGTTTTATTATGTACTCGAATAAACAGATAAAATAGAATGTACATTTATTGAGGAAAATAGAATGTACATTTATTAGGAAAATTACTTTTAATAAAAACTGGGTAAACCGAACACCTGTGAAAACCGAATGATCGGCCCGGTCCTAACGCCATTCGGTTTAGACAGGTTCTACTGTATTTGTTGTTGTAGGTTGTCTTCTCATTTTGGCTACCTCAACCTCGGGAGCGTGAGCAGCTGGATTTTAGTCGGTGGCAGCAGTTTTTGATTGGTGTTCTGCAGTTGGACATATCATATGATGAGAGAGTAGAACTAAGTAAGAATATGCATACAGAAATGCTGTTTTACAGAGCAGTATCAATGTTCCACTTGAATATCTAGCAGGAGTAAAATAATTGGTCAAAGCAAGCAACCTGATTTGGTAGCCGTAAATATATCTCTCAGAGACTCTTGCATGTACTAAACTCACATAAAGTTAAGTTTATTTTCATGTGTTATGGTAATAAGGTAAGGATTTAAGCAATCGCTATGGAACAGAGCTAATTAACTGGCAAAGCAATCACAAATCAACAAACACTTTTTGTAGTAAGTAAACATATTTTCTTTTCAGTCGATGGCTCAACACTGACACTGGATACTCGCATAGGGTACCGTAATAAGGAAGATGACCCATTGTCATGGAAACTGCTGGCAGAGTCATTGGAAGAGAGGAAACTGAGCTGCTTCCTGCCAAAGGTGGGTTTGAAATAAATGTCAGAAACAGGCTGTACCTTAACGACAGACTTCTGAGTGTTATTTACTTAAGAATTGTGCGAGATTGGAAATGTTTTTGTTTTACAAATAAATACAGTCAATATGGTACCAGAAACGTAATGAATAAATAGTGAGAAATTGCCAATTCCATCCTTAGGTAGTTGTTACGTTTAACTAGTTGGAATAAATTCACTATTAAAAAAATTGAACCCCATCAGTGGCCTGTGAAGGCTGTAGAGTGTGCTTTTGATATACCATGCCATTGTAGTCATTGATGGTAGTGGTGGTGTTTACAGAAGGAGAAGGACTACCAGTATGACTGTGAAATGCTGTCGTTCTTTGAGCTTGGCAGTCTCCACCATGACTATTACCTCGTGAACATTCGGGTGCCGGTGGATGTCTATACAGGCATTAACATGGACATCGGGAAATTGAAAGATATCCATCTTGTGGTAGGTATACAAGGTTTCACAGAAGGCATTCTATTTGCGTATTTGCGATGTCAACGAACACCAAAATAGGTATTTGAATATTTGATTGGCCTTCCGAACGAATATTCGAATGAAATATGATTTATTTTACAAAACGCTTTAAACACTAAACGATAAAAATTTTGCTTTTGGTCAAATTTCACAATATCTATAAGAGGTATTGACTTGAAACTCAAAGTACTTGATCACAGTGATAAACATATTCTGTAGACAAGAGGAGGTAACTATATCAAGGATTTTGGTGGAGTTATTGCCCTTTTTCAACTTAGATTTTGTTTGCTTTAGGTCAAATTTTCATAAGGGGTATTGACTTGAACTTCAAAATACTTAATGACAGTGAACAAAAGCCTACAGTACTATCAAATATGAGAATGTCAAGCGTCCAGCACACGTAATGCTCTTTTTTCAGTTATATAGTTGAATTAATTTTAATAAATAATTCAAATACCACAACTTTAAATGGATAATAAAAGTTATATGTGTTTAATGATACTATACGATTAGAGACATTATGTAGATTACATTCTGTTTTCTTTTGGTCTGTTTTAAATAAAGTAATCAAAAATTTGAATCCCAAATTCTAATATTCGTTTACATCCCTACATTATATGTATCAGTGGCTTTACTTTCAATGAACTTTATGATTCCACTTACATTTATAGAGTAGAATTGCCAGCATTGTTACACTGCTTCAAGTTATTCTGTATGTGTTTGTTTATGTATGATTATATCCATGTCTGTTTGGAGTTTATAGACTTACCTCTGTTTCAAGGCAATATACCAGAATGGAGGATTCACAAAAGTGTGGGTGACAATCAAGTCTGTGATGTTTCCGCTGATAATTGTCGTACTGGTCTGGTTCTGGCGAAGGATCCGTATGCTTTCACGGCCCCCAAACCTCCTGGAGAGAACCCTGTTTGCTCTTGGCATTGCCATTTCTGTGCTGAACTGTAAGTGTTTAGTATTGGTGTGTAATGTTATTTATTCTATAGTACAATTTCTTTTCAAGGAAGAGTTTTCAGGTTATAGAAACAAAGAAAAGTATACAGTATCTGTGCTGAACTGCAAGTGTATACAAGTCTGATGCTATTGTTGAATGTTATCCATTTTTTAAGGACAATTGTTGAAGGTGAATGTAGAAAAAGATAGGATTATACAGTTAAATAGTGAATTGTTAATGCTGAATCTTTACATAAATGTTCCTAAAATATGGGTCTATGTAATTGTATTTGTTGCTAAATAGTTGTTTGTCAATCAGTAAGTATGTGTGTTTTTAAGTGTTCCATTTGAGGCATATATCTGTCTGTAGGCACTTTGTATTCATGGCATAAACATTGTACAATACCACCTCTTTATGCATTTGTAAACCAAACAACAGTAGTAACTCTATGTCTATCAGTAGTAATTGATACTTGCCAAATTAGAGAAAACAACAACAAGGGCAATAGTTCAAAGTAGGTGCTTGCATGTTCATTTAAGATACATCAATGTGTGTATGGTCTTACAATAAATTGGTAAAAGGATGATGGCAGTTTTATTAAATGAATAAATGATTGTTGTTGTTTTTTCACAATTGTAATTGGACTTATTTCATAATATTTCCCACAGGCCCACTGGAGTATCTGACCCTAGCGTTCAACATGCCCTACATGCTACTGATCACTGACATAAGACAGGGTTACTTCTATGCCATGCTACTCAGCTTCTGGATTATCTTCACTGGAGAACACATCATGGTAGGTGCATGTGACCTTCTGGTCCTGGATTATCTTCACTGGAGAACACATCATGGTAGGTGCTTGTGACCGTCTGGTCCTGGATTATCTTCACTGGAGAACACATCATGGTAGGTGCTTGTGACCTTCTGGTCCTGGATTATCTTCACTGGAGAACACATCATGGTAGGTGCTTGTGACCTTCTGGTCCTGGATTATCTTCACTGGAGAACACATCATGGTAGGTGCTTGTGACCTTCTGGTCCTGGATTATCTTCACTGGAGAACACATCATGATAGGTGCTTGTGACCTTCTGGTCCTGGATTATCTTCACTGGAGAACACATCATGATAGGTGCTTGTGACCTTCTGGTCCTAAGATGGAAAGGCTGACATACCAAATAGACACAAACATTATGTCATGTGTTTCAATCAAATTGTTTCTATGTTGTTATGGTGTATGTTTTAATGTATATCTGTATTTATCAGTTCTGCATAAAAGTTATACTACTCATGTTCTGTTTTCATTGACTAGACTAAAATGTGAATCCCAGTCTGTTTCATACATGCAGTAAAATACTAACATAAAATATTGCTGATGAAAAGCCAAGGTTAACCAAATGTACAATGTTCAATAAAGATTCTTGTATATCTTGTATCATAAATAAAAGCAGAACAGATGTAATTTCTGAAGTTTTCTCCCCTTGCAGGACCAGACAGAGAGGAACAGACTGGTTCTGTACTGGAAGCACCTGCTGGCCGTTGCCATTGGATGCTTCTGTCTGCTGCTCTTTGAACTTGCGGAGAGGTGACCTTGACACATAGTCAATACTAATATATTTCTAGTTTATTGAAAGTTCTCTTGATAACGATCATTTTGTTATAATAATCAGATTTATCAATATAGCTGAACTTCATTATCTTGAAATCACTTAAGTTGAAGTTCCCTATATGTCAAAGTGGAAAATAATTCCAATTTTCCTTATAAATATCCAGTATTTTTTTTCGGGCCAATTTGGGGCCGAAATTCGGCCCAAAAGTATATATTTTTCCCCTATATTTACCTTAAAATTCCCCTCAAAATGTAAGCTTTATTTTGATGACAACTTGACCAAAATCAGAAAAAAATTGACTAAGATATAGCTGAACTTCATTATCTTGAAATCACTTAAGTTGAAGTTCCCTATATGTCAAAGTGGAAAATAATTCCAATTTTCCTTATAAATATCCAGTATTTTTTTTCGGGCCAATTTGGGGCCGAAATTCGGCCCAAAAGTATATATTTGTCCCCTATATTTACCTTAAAATTCCCCTCAAAATGTAAGCTTTATTTTGATGACAACTTGACCAAAATCAGAAAAAAATTGACTAAGATACAGGAATTTTCATAAACAATCCCAGCAATTTTTTTATCAAACCAAGTTTGTGAGTTATCATTTATGGCAAAACAATTGATTAATGTTTTATAATAAAGTTGAATATAAAAATGTTATAATGCTTTTCTACAAAAACAATTCCCCTTTTGCCTTAAAATTCCCCGTCTGAAGGGCCCCGCCACCTTTCCCCTAAAGGTGAAAAAAACGCTGATATCTAAAAGTTTTAACTCGAATTTGCGTTTATGTCAAAGTGGTTTTCTTTCGCCTTATTTTAGCCCTTATTTCTATCCGTTAAACTTGAAGTGTTGACGCCGTGCACCCATAGCAAACATCTTCAAGATAACAAAGTTCAGCTGTATTTTGTGTGTAGACAAGCAATTGTAATCTTACAACTTTGTATTATTATTTTGTATTACACAATCTCACAGATGTAAAGTGATTTGTATTGCCCATCAAAAGAATTATTGTTTTATTAATGTACAAGTCACATAATTTCTTACAAGGCAGTATCACAATGAAGCAGAATGTAGTATCTTAGACATTGCTTTCTCATTTCAGGGGCGTTCAGTTGACAAATCCATTCTTCAGTATCTGGGTGACAAGCGTCGGGGCAAAACTGGCTGTATCCTTAGAGCTGGATATTTATACCACTTATGTTCTTATATAGCTTGCAAACATTAACCTGACACTGGCCTTTATGTATGAATGTATAAAGAAACTGTTGCTAAGCATATATTAGTTAGAGTAAAATTGTTGAGTATTCCATAGAAAATGCTGTTATGGTATTGTTAAACTTGTGAAACATGTGCAAGGAATAAACCGAGTATAAATATAGGAAACAATTTGAGCGCGTAATTTATGCTAATAGAGTTCACAAGTGTCAGGTTATTGTTTTCGACCTATACTGAATTTGCTTCTACGTATACATTAAGGTGAATTGTTTTCTACACATTCATCTATCACGAATGTGGAAATCTGCCATAAAGTTTACTATTATACATTTATTTATTAGCAATTTATTCACATTAAGGTTAATAAAATGAATATCAAATAAATACATCATAATTGTAAACAGTGTACTAAGTTAAAACCTTGACTTAAAGCAGTTGTCATTCATCATCATCGCGGGAATTGCGGCCGCTGGTTACTTCTTCTTCCTGTGCTACATGATCTTCCTCGTGTTCCGGAACATCAGCACCAAGAAGAGGGCCCTGCCTTCCATGAGCAACAGCAGACGACTTTACTACATGGTACATCTATCAGTCCGATTTCCTGAAGTGTAAAAATTATGCCCGACATAATAAATGAAGGCCTCATTCGGTCTGACAAAATCTCATAAATTGCTGGACCAAAATTTTGCTGGACTGACAAAATGTTTTCTATTTAAAAAAATTTGAAACCTTGAAAAAGCTGTCTTGTCGAGAGAAATTTCTTTCTTCAAAAGAGACTTTTGTGTCATATCTTTGGGGTCATTGATTACTTTTTTCCACAAGTCTTTTTTAGACTTATTGTAAATACACTAAGTATAGGGACACCCTAAATATTGGTACACCCCTAATTTTTGAAAAAATAATTATTTTTTGTGTCCCTAAATATTGGGACACATTTGAAAGTGGAATTGTTTTGTGTCCCTAAATATTGGGACACCAAAATATCACCTTATGTTTTCCTGTACAAACCTTCTATACCCTGCTAATACACCAGTTGCTTAGCGACTTGTGGCACGGTATATTGTGATCGCTAATCTATACACCATAATTAACACAATGATGGGTCTGTTTAATTGACACCTGGTGCAAACTGCGTACTCTACTGGAGCATGGTCTTCACACTTAAGCCTCTCAATAAATTACCATTAAGACCCGAACATCAAAATAATTGATCTTATGCTGGTAATCATCAGTCTACTAACAAGCATTGCTTTAAATTAACTAAACTGGTAGTTAGATATTTTGTTATCTAAAGCTAAGTGAGTAATATCCCAAAGTTTGAAAAGGTATTAACTGGTACAAAACACAGATATATGCAAAATAGACTGTATAATATATTTCCCAGGGACTCTCAATTTTTGGACATAATTTGAGAAATATTTTTTTATTGGGATATTTTTTTTTTTTTAAGTGTCCCAATACTTAAGGTAATTATGGTACTTCTTCTTTTATAACTAGATCTTTTCTGTTCAGTACTGTAGACTGTGTTGCCACCTGTGTGTAATGTGAAGTTCTGTTCTAGGGAAGTTTCTTACTTCACAAGAGCCGCTTCTTGCATTTCAGGGTCTGATCTACAGGTTCAAGTTCCTGATGCTGCTGACGCTGGTGTGCTCGGCCCTCACCGTGGTGTTCTTCATCCTCAGTCAGTTGGGAGAGGGGCAGTGGCAGTGGATGGGAGAGAACCCCTCCATACGCTACACCAGCGCTTTCTTCACAGGTAAGTGCCTTTCTGTGGTGAATTGCACTGTATGATTGTAATTCAAATTGTTAGAATAATTTGGAGAGATTGTTTTATGATTTTCTCTGTCAGTGTGTTTGCCATATTTTCCTACATGCATTATATCTTTTATGTCTGAAGTAAGGATGTTTAATACGTTATTTGAGACATGTTAACAATTTGAGGCTTGTTTGCGAGTTCATTTGGGACTTACTGAAAAAAAAGCCTTTTAGGGTTCTGACTTTTGACAATGCACACAAAGTGAAATTCTGTTAACATATACAGCTGCAGAATAATATAAGTAATTGGTAATAAATGTATCACATACAATTGCAAATACATGGTTCTCTGTCTCATTAATTAATAAAGAATACAGAAACACTCTTGTAGTCTTGCTGTTTATTACTGACCTTTAAGAATTCAAATAGAAGTAGAAAAGTTGCCCTATTGGCTAGACTAGGTAATTCTTGGCAACTACTGGTTGCTAGTTGATGTGATTAGCATAAGATGCTTGCAGTGTTATTTTACACATGTTGACATGCAAAATAAAAAATATAGCATTGATAAAGCCATACGATAAAGTCATAACGCTAATAATTATAAAGAGAAATAGTGATTACCAAAGTGGTATAGAAAAGTTGATGCTGATTATAACAAAGGTGATAGTATGAGAAAAAAACTCAGTGAGGACTTATAATTTAATTCCAGGAGTGTATGGTATGTGGAACGTGTATGTATTTGGTCTTCTGTCTCTCTACGCACCATCCCATAAGCAGTTTGCACCACAGAGTAAGTACCCAGAGTTTGTTAAGGTTTTCATTAAGGGAGGTCATTTGTGTTTAAAATGGAATGATTAAATAATAAAAATAAATATGATATTTATATTGCTGTGCACAAATATTAATAGTTTGATGTATGAGCAAGTTTTCAAAGAAGGCATTTTAGAAAACTGGTCATAACATTTTTCGAATACTTCTTTAATCTGTTTAAGTTGCAGTGGAGTAAATGAAGTCATCCAGATCATTATTTGTGGTCTCATGAATATTGTAGCCAAATAATGTCATGCAATATTTGAAAGAAGAGTTTTCACTTCATCAGCTTTATTGCACAGCAGCCAATTGCATTGTTCAATAACATTGGTAATGAATGTAGTATTTGTTAGGACATAGTGGCCATATGAAAAATCAGATTCTGTATTCCAAGTTGAAGATTTTAAGGACTGCTTCAATGATATGTGATTTGTACGAATGTACAGTGGGAGTTTTATTAGGAACCATAATAGCGTTGTGTCAATGTATAACACGCATCCATGTTTTAAATAAAAACTTGGGGTTGTAACTGGGGTTATAACTATGTTACACAAGGTCTTTCACAGTTACGGCCCTTGAATTTTCTAAAATTAGCCTTTTTAGCCGTTTTTGCGCGCTAAGTAAATAAGTTTTCATCTGATCTTCACCAAAACTGAAAATGTTTGAGATCACTATATCTAAGCGAAGTTCGACAATCAACCAAACTGCCCCAGGAACTGCAGATTATAGCCCTTGATTTATCTGAAATTTGCCTTTTGGGCTGTTTCTGCCCTCTCGATTTCCAACAGTTTTAAATTTATTTCCAACAAACTTGATATTGTAAAGATTGCTTTTAGCGTAGAGGGTACATACCTGTTTTACAAACAGCTCTTGTTTATTTCAGCGTCTGATGAGAACAGTCAGGAAGAGGAAGTGCAGTTGACCTATCTGCCCTCGAGTTCCGAGGCATCAGCCCTTCAAAACTTTGTCGCCAAGGTTGCAGAGGACTAGATGCAACTGAGATGCCAGGAAATGAGAGACTGGTGATAGCTGTACCTTGTGGAGTATGGCACTGTGCAGTTGAATCTGATGTGATTCTGTTGGTTTAATATCAAAATGAACATGATACATCGTAATATATTTAGCAGATTTGTTTTCTTTGTTTACAGTCTTGAAATCTGTACAAGTGTACATACACAGTTTACATCATAGCCGAATACCCACGTGTGATAAACCGTTACACTCTAAATGTAGTATATGTAAAGGAATCAGCCCTGGGCTACTGAGGATGTGTGTACACGCGAATATTCCACATTCATTGAATGTAAGACATGTACTGTTCGTGTCGAACTTGGAACAAAGTTAGGCTGTATACATGTTTTGGAAATTATTAGTTTTGAACCATGGGTATTTGTTTCAATTTGTGGAGGGCTGAAGTTGTTCATTGGCAATGTTACATTTTCCTTACATTTGGAAAAGTTGTTATTTAACAGGCCAGTAAAGCTGTGGGTACAATTGCCCAAACATTGGGTATACATGTACATAAATATTTGTTGATTAATATCATGTAATTTTTATTTAAATGTTCCTGTAGTTGATAGTTTGGTAGACTGGTACAAAAATACAAAGCATATTTTGATTCTTGCTCGACTATAAACAAATACCAGGTAATAGCACTGGTTTTCAGTAAGCATTGTGCTATTGAATGTATGCAGTGTCACCCTAATTTCGTGGGTCTTATTTACGATTGTGGCGCATGTGCGTTAAAGATTATGTTATCTCACCTCTGAGTTGGATAAAACAAAATTTGCAACGTGCTCGTTGCAAACAAAGTAATTAAAATACCTATTTTTGTTGCTGTATCATGCATATTTATGTTATTGTACCTGACCCTACTGATCTGTATCGTCTGGAAGCTTCTCATAATTTCGTGGGTTCTGATTGGCTGGCCTACTTTGGTTGAAAAAGAATGTTTACAGCATCAATTTAGTTTCACTTTGTTTTTGCTGGAGCACTTTTTTTACCGAAAATAGCAAAATTCCAGTGAGAAATAAACACAAGGGAGATAATCATACATGCAATTATTCTTGGAAAACTGTACTAAATATATGAGTTTTTAGAACGAAATTTCATGAATTTAAATCAAACATAGTTGTATGATAGTGAATAATTTGTGTATTTAATGTCATTAATTGGTGATTTAAATTACCAAGTCACTTACTGGTTGACATTTAGTAGGATTTCCTTTTCAGATACTGCAAAAATATATAATTCCCTAAACAGTTATAGTAAGTCCGACCATGTTTTCGGATGCACGAGCGAAAATTCTATTAGTTTTAAATGGCCACGAAATTATGGTAACCCACGAAATTATGGTAATTAGGCATAATGGTTTCAGTACCCAGGATTAAGAATGAAAAAATAGACAAAATGCAAATAATTTGAATTGATTGTTATGTGCTTATGGGCAATAATAAATCTGGAAACAACTGAAGAGCTGGAGACTTCTAGAACATAAAGAAAATCTATTTATTATTGAAATCTGTGATTTATGTTGTTACAGACCAAATATACACATTTTGTTAAACTTATTTACCTCTTTTTTACTCGAGTATAAGCTGTACATACATGTATACTTTGCATTGCATGTTCAATTAAACCATAAATTAACTGCTGATTAAAACCAAAAAGTCGTGATTTTTCCTATGTTCATGTTATTTGTTTGCTGTTTTCATTACTGCAGTTAACTTTTACTGCATCTTGATCTTTATTTTACAATTTCATTGATATATCTAAATTCTATGTACATGCTCTGTGATTCTTTAGGTTGTGAATACTTTTTTACTTTATATACAATTATAGATGACAATTTTATTTATAAAATCAAACATATTATATTTTTCATTATCCTGAATTAAAGTCAGGAATTAAATCCATAACACATTCACACACTTTTCTTTATAACAAAATTATATATTCTGTGCCATATGTCTTTGTACTAGACTATGATGTAGTGAAAATATAACTGATATGTACTAAAGTAAAACAGAATGAAAACTTCAAGGTATAAACAAGAATCCATATATCTGACAAACAAATGAGGCAGGTTAACCCAGGGTGGCACTTTCTGTCGACAGTGGAGTTATATTGAGAAGAGAGACTTCCCTGAAACAGAAAATACCATAAAAGTGGAAAGTGTCGTCCCGAAGTAGCCTGTACGGACTGCACAGGCTGATCCAGGACAACACTTAACGCATGTGCATTAAGCCAGGTTTTCCCATGACACTCAAATTTGTGTAAGTTTGGTATAGTAGATGTTGTCTTTCGTCCCATAGGGTGCTGTACATATATGCAATGTTGTATATTTAGTAGATGTCAGAAGAGTTCTTGTTCTTCTACTGTTACATTTCATTTCCCATTTCTATTGCAGACTGTTATTTCACAGTGGTTGGTATTAGTAGAATCTTAATTATTATGATGATTATACATTTGTACTTTTCATGTTATTTACATTTACAAATTGAAGCATCTGGTATGCTGTTTTATTATATACCTGTTTAAAATCTTATATCGAAATTCATGATTTATCAATCAGTGAAATACATGTCGACAGAAAAAAAATTATTATGCTACTCGCTATTTTTCCGATCCCGTATTACCATACTAGCTGGACTACTTTTTTAATGTCGTCATAGAGTATGTAAACAAATATATAATCTATACCTACAATGATTAGTCATTATTGTAGTTTTTTAAACAAAACATGTAAACAAATATATAATCTATACCTACAATGATTAGTCATTATTGTAGTTTTTTAAACAAAACAAATATAATGCACATTTGAAGTTTATCGTGGTATATAATAAAAGGAATATGACACTTGTTAATTGTTCCAAGAGTATGTATTAGTCTCGTGGCTTGCGTTATTTCGTATCACACTTGAGGGGCTCCGTCTCTCGTGTGATACGTCATCACACAAGCCACTCAACTAATACATACTCTTAGAACAATTGACTAGCGTGATATTCCGTATGTATTTTAAAATATCATTATGAATTTTGAAAAATGTAGCCAACATTTTTTAATTGATGGTCTAAAATAGGTCTTGTATATTACATTATGCTTAGTGCTTATTAATTATCAACGGTGTTATTGACTATTGTTGACTTACCGTGAAGAAATTCAAAATGTATGTGTAGCTTTAGAAAAATTACATTTCATAGATTAGAACTTAAAAATATTCAAGGTTAACTTACGATACACTTCAGTTGTTTCTGGAATACAGTCTCGAATGTTGCAGCTAGTAAACAAGTATGAAATCCAGACCTGCTGGTCTCAAATGTTTATTTGTACATGAAATGTTCATCTAACGTTATTGGTTTTACAACTGATCTGCAGTAAGTTTCGCCTAACAACCAATTTTGTATTATGGTGTGTAAAAGGTTTTATTTCAATTTATTTGATACACATCTGAAACATACTTATTGAAAAAATTGTATCGATAAACGGCCAGTTTTCATTAACTGTTACATGTGCTTTCTATATTTATAGTGCATTGAGTTTACAGAGTGATTCTTTGCCTGCTTAAGATTACTGGTTTTATTAAGACTTTGCAGTTGGTGTCCAGTTTGATTAGAACAGTTTGCTTTATAAAATATGTAAAACCTGTCTTTATATTTAAAAAAAGTACATTTTTTTGCAGTAGAAGCAAGTCAGAGTTTGTTTTCGTGTGTTTATTTAAAGAAATCCATTCAATTTTGGTAATTTATTCCACATGTGCTTCCAGCATTTTACAATAGCTTTAATGGATATTTATAAGATTTATGACTATATGGAGTGAGGAATCTCAGTAAAATTCAATCTAAATTTACATGTATTTCATATAAAATGCATTTCAGATATTATAATGAAATTTATTATGCAATATTCACTGTTTCATGAAACAAATCATGTTTGAAATTACATTTTTGTTAAGCAATTTAGTTATGTCTCATGTACGTATATGTATGTTCACTGCAATAAATGTAGAGCTAGTACAGATTGTTTGTATTCAATTGTTTATCAGAACTGCAGTGATTTAGACCTGTTTTCTTGGAAATGATCCAGAGCAAAACAGCAGAGTGCTGCACCCTGCCCCTTTTTATTCCCCCTTGCTGCCCCTTTGAAGTAGTTAATGATGAATATCTATTTGAATTTAATAATATTTTTTTGCAAATTTTCAATTATAAATGAAAAGAACAATTATTTAACAACCTAAATGATAGTGTTGTGCCGATTAATCATGTCGATTAATCAACAACTAATAGGTAAATATTAATTAGTCGATTAAGATTTGGGATTCGTCGATTAATTGAAGATATCTATGCATACGTTGCCTTTCTTGAAAAATGTCCCATTCCTTTATATTAAATTGCACAAGAGAGCCGATTTATTTATACGTTTCAGTGACGAAATAATATATAGATGATATTTTTTTCCGGTGTGATAAAGCGTGATATCATCACCGGAAAGGGAGAGAATTAATATTTTTCAAGAGCGCTATGTTTGGACCAAGGTGACCAGCTCCAATGCATTGTGGGTAAAAGTTGTAACCGCAAGACATTGTCTGTACTAGTCTCCTTGGCTCAATACGACTGAGGAAAATCCAAGAGAAAGAAAGAGGAAAGACAGTTCAATATACTGGAGAGGCATTCTTAACATTTGCTGTTATTAATCTTAACTACTTTTCTTTTTGGTAAAATTATGGTCTTTGTATTCAATTGTCTAGCTAGTTAACTGTCATATTTCTATGTCATATATTACACTTGCTTATCAAAACTAAATAATTGCCGTTAACGAGTAGGGACTCATGTTTATTTTCTTTCCCTGGTATCCAAATGAAGGCACTCAGTTTTGGAGGAATAGTGTCAATGCTGCAGTTCAGAAAGATAATGGGGATGGCTGTGCAAAGGTCAAGTCATGCTTGCCGTCTTGTTTTGCTTCTTTCATAGAGTGAATCTATATTATCATCTACAATTACTATATTCAAATTTGGTTTGATGGTCATCAACAAATAGAAGACGTTTGGTACTGAATGGGCGGAAAATGAAGTACTGGAACACATCTTGCATTAAGTCCATTTTTTCATTTATTTTTACCTCGCTAATAACCCCGGTGTTATTGCCTGATCTGGTCGATTTTAAAACTCTGTTGAAGTGATAAGCATGATGAGACGGAGCGTCGCGCGCAAGAACCAGTTGCCTAGGTCCAAGGTCAAGGTCACAATTCAAGGTCAAAGGTCAAATATAAGAAATCAATCCTTACCACATTGTCCGGAGCATATTTTTGTCAAGCATGGATGGATTTTCAAATAACTTGGCAGATGTGACAAGCATAGTGAGACGGAGTGTCACGCGCAAGAACCAGGTCCTTAGGTCCAAGGTCAAGGTCACAATTCAAGGTCAAAGGTCAAATTTAAGAAATCAATCGTAAACACTTTGTCTGGAGCATGTCTTTGTCCAACATGGATGGATTTTCAAATAACCTGGCAGAAGCGACAAGCATGGTGAGACGGAGTGTTGCGAGCAAGAACCAGGTCCCTAGGTCCAAGGTCAAGGTCACAATTCAAGGTCAAAGTTAAGAAATCAATCGTAAACACTTTGTCTGGAGCATGTCTTTGTCCAACATGGATGGATTTTCAAATAACTTGGCAGAAGTGACAAGCATGGTGATGCGGAATGTTGTGCGCAACACCCAGGTCCCTAGGTCCAAGGTCAAGGTCACAATTCAAGGTCAAATGTCAAATATCGAAATCAATCCTTAACACTTAATCCAGAGCATATCTTCGCCCAGCATGGATGGATTTTCAAATAACTTGGCAGAAGTGACGAGCATGGTGGTGTAGAGGCAGGCGCAAGAACCAGGCCCCTAGGTCCTAGGTCAAGGTCCCAATTCAAGGTACCTTGACCCCACCCACCCTATATGCCATCTAAAGTAAGGTCTTGCAATAAGTATGGGGTCAAGGTCACTGTTACTAAAAATAGAAAAACGGTTTCCGCTCAATAACTTGAGATATTTTAATGAAGCTTAATACATAGATACCTTATATCGAGACTTCGCATGGGATAGCATATGGGGTGGGTGGGGTCAAGGTCAAGGTCACTGTTACTAACAATAGAAAAACAGTTTCTGTTGAATAACTTGAGCATGCACTGAGATATTTTAATGAGATTTAATTATTATATACATAGATACTTTATATTGAGACCTCGCTTGGGATTGCGTATGGTGTGGGTGGGGTCAAGGTCACTGTTACTAAAAATAGAAAAATGGTTTTCCCTCAAAAACTTGAGAACGAATTGAGATATTTTAATGAAAATTCATACATAGATACAAGACCTCGCTTGGGATTGCGTATGGGGTGGGTGGGGTCAAGGTCACTATCACTAAAAATGGAAAAAGGGTTTCCACTCAGTAACTTGAGAACAAATGGAGATATTTTAATGAAACTTCATAAATAGATACCTTATATTGAGACCTCGCTTGGGATTGCATATCGGGTGGATGGGGTCAAGGTCACTTTTACTTAAAATTTAAAATAAACGGTTGCCGCTTAATAGCTTGAGAACACATTGAGATGTTTTAATGTTTTAATGAAACTTCATACATAGATATCTTCTATCTAGACCTCGCTTGGGATTGCGTATGGGGTGGATGGGGTTAAGGTCACTGTTACTAAAAATAGACAAACAAGTTTCCGCTCAATAGCTTGAGAAGACATTGAGATATGTTAATGAAACTTTATATGTAGATACCTTATATCTAGACCTCAATTGGGATTGCATATGGGGTGGGTGGGGTCAAGGTCAAGGTCACAAGTTTTAAAAACATTATTTTAATGCATTTTTATTCAAAAAATTAGGTTTTCGATTAATGTCAACGTTTCTTGTTTATTTTGGCATCTTGATTATAGATTTAAGAATATATATTGAATAGTTTTGATACCTCAACTCACCACTTAGAGAGAGGATTTGGAGATGAATAAGATGCATGAATGCCATGTCTCTACCTTATTAGTTTTTGAATTGTTTTTCTTTAGTCATTGAATCTTAACCCCACAAAAGCTTCTTTGACGGGCATATCTTTGTGACAATGGCACTCTTGTTGCATTTTCTTTCACAAACAAAGGGTCATAATTCCATATTTCTAGTATGATCCACATATAAATTATGGAAGTTTTGTTAAGACAAAGGGTCACAACTTTGATGTTTATGATTTTTTGGCGTCATCATGTCATACTGTCACACACAAACTGAACGATTGGTCCAGATTGGATGAACAATGAAGTCTCTCTGTTTGAAAAATGAAATTTTTGCATTTCCTCTGAAAATTTAAGCAAAATAACTAGTTTCTGGCCCGATTTGGCCCATTATGGACTCATGATGACGGAAGACAAGACGACTCATGATAGGTCTCCTATACCAATTTCTCACCAAGCATTTCATGCTGCGGTGAGCTAAAAAATAACAATATTAATAAAAGGCTGAACAAATCTATATGTATTGCTTATTTCTTAAGACCCTTAGCATTACATGTTGATTTATCTTTTGTATTTTTATGCCCCCATTTGAAGAAGTGGGGGAATATTACTTTGCACCTGTCTGTCGGTCGGTCGGATGGTCGGTCGGTCGGTCTGTCCGCACGATATCTAGAGAACGCTTTGACCTATGATCATTTAAGTTGGTAGGCTGGTTACATGGGAGGAAAGAAAGACACTTTTGATTTTGAGGTCAACAGGTCAAAGGTCAAGGGGCTTGTAACATTAAATTCGTTTCTGCACGATATTTAGGGAACGCTTTGACCTACGATCATGTAAGTTGGTATGCTGGTTGCTTGGGAGGAAAGGAAGGCGCCTGTCAGTTTTGAGGTCAACAGGTCAAAGGTCAAGGTGACAGAGGCTTGTAACATGAAAACTGTTTCCTCTGTAGACCATTTCGTTTCCGCATCGTATGTAGAATACGCTTTGACCTACGATTATCCTAGTTAGTATGCTGGTTACTCGGGAGGAAAGGAAGACGCCTATCTATTTTGAGGTCAACAGGTCAAGGTCACAGGGGCTTATAACATGAAAACTGTTTTCTCTGTAGACCATTTTGTTTCCGCAGGATATCTAGAGATGTGTTGGCCTATTTGATGTTTAAATCAAACAGAAAACAGGTATCCTTATGTAATAGACTGTAAAAATAAATCCATAATTATACTCTATCTTTCTTTCAGCTTTATATTTACTTATTAAAGCATCAACTTTAATTTCTTCCCCACGTGTTAATGTGAACATACAATATTAAAGAAATCTCTTAACAACTGCACATATTGACGACTTGGCTGCAAGTCGGGGGGCATACATGTTTTACAAACATCTCTTGTTTTTTTAATAAATTTTGAATTTTTGTACTCAACACAAGATACAGATTTATAGTGTTGGTGTGGTTGCTTAGCTTTTCAATAAATAAAATAACTTATATGTATCTTGTCAATAGTCCAATGGTAGGATAATGCAGTTCACAAACTGTACTTACAAAAACATGTTTATGCCTATTTCCTTCACAATCGCTATATAACTCAGACACATATACTAGTATAATGCCAAACTAGATAAAACAACGTAAATGATTAAAATGTTGCAGTCTATGGTGTATTTCCTTTACTTTCAAGAAATCTGATTAATCGGTTATTTAGTCAAAACTTGTTGCTGATTAATCAACTAAAAGTTGGAGACTGATTAACAACACTACTAAATGAGAAACATTATACATGTATTGAGTAAATCCCTTTCTTAACCAATGTTTTAGAAAATGTAAAAGAACTGGTAATGCTTTTCCCGCCACAGCTATTTGCGCAGCACCCTGTACTTTTTCTGATCCGAGATCTTTCCCTCAGGCACTACATGTATGTGTTCAAAAATTTGGGTCCAAGCGTTGATGACAAACAAGAAAGTGTACCAGCATATACATGTTTATTGTAATGGAGTCGTTTTCTATAGACATAAGACCCAGCCTCAACAGAAACACAAATTCTCAATTTAAAACTGAACTTAACAATCTAATCTGTTAAATGACAACTCCTGGTACATGTAAGTCTTTGTTACTGGTTTTCATGTATATTTCAGATTAAGAGTTGGGTCAAGCTTAGAAGTATTTGAAGACTCTAAAACATGACTTGAGTGTAATTCAGCACTTCAAATAATTCAAAACAAAAAAAAAAGTTTTGGAAAGTTTAATGTTTACTCTGATAAAACATATGAAATTTTAGCTTAACTGAACTTATGAAATAAATAATTAAAATAATTAAAATACATGTAGTTTTATCAATAATGTTATACAGCTGACACAATAATACAACAACTTTACACTAAAACTGCATTTTAAATGAAATTCACAATAGACTAATTGACCAACGTAACCACGGGCAGATACATGTATTTTGTGTATGGTATTATCATGCAAAATATCTTAATGGAATGCAAGAAAACAAAAAGGTAAGTTTATTATGTCAGTTATACATACATGTATTTTTGTGAGATTATTGTCACTATAATGAATTAAAAACACAATTCATACATCAACATTTAATCAAGCAGTTATTTGCAGATATGAATATCAGTACAACAATCAAGATTTTGTCACTGAAAGTGACAAATGCCCCCTAAGATGTGTTTTGACTCTGCATTTTCTATCAAAGGCCTCTATAATTATATGAAGTATCAATTGAATCCATTAAATGCTTTTCGAGTAATGCTCCGCACAAGAAAATTACGCTATGTAGTTATGCTCTGCACAAGAAAAATAAGCCATGAGCAATAACTCCAAAAATATTAAAGAAAGAGTTATGGTTCTTGTACACTGCACTTCCTGTCAACATCTTTTATTAATATATGTGGTTTTAATTTAAATCCCTCCAATACTAACGGAGTTATGTTCCGCACAAGAAAATTAAGCAAAGGGTAAGAAATCCATAAATATTGAAGACAGAGTTATGGTCCTTGTTCTCTGCACATCCTTTCAAAGCCCTGTATCATAATATGAAGTATCATTTGAATCCCTTCAATACTTTTCAAGTTACACGCCACACAAGAAGCGGGACAGACTATGCGATTACTATATGCCCCCAAAGCTCCCTTCAGGGGCATAAACATCACAAGTAAAGTAGTAGTATTACACCTAGAATCCATCCATAAACATCATTGTTGTAAAACATTGGTACTAGTTGCCAAAGTCGTGACAAGCTTTTAGACCTTCTGGGTCACATATAAAATGCACAGAATATTATATGCAGCCTCATTTCCTACATGCTTCACTGAAGTCTTTGCAAAGTTCTTCATTGCCTTGGTAGGTTTAAGTTTAGTATTGTGATAATTTGCCTGCATTTTACAAGCAGAAATACTAAAATTGTATTCAAAGTCATGTTCTTGGGCACGTCTCAATGTCTACAACACATATGCAACATATATCATGCACTTTTCAGAGATCTATCTGCTTCCCTATGACTCTTCTATCCAAATGCTCTAAGATCAGTACAAATATTAAATACTGTCAATTGTTTCAGTATATTTCTCTCGAAGAAATCAATGACTACACAAAAATATTCCTAGAATCATAGTTGTACATCTTAAAAACACATGCACCTATGCATTATTCACAGACTTAGTCTGGTATCTGTATGAATTGTAATGAGGCTCAACTCGCTGATTTCCTATCAAGTGTAAAGTCATATTTCCAGATAGATTCTTTAAAATTGTACATCTTACATACACATTCCTCTTTATAGGGGCTTTATTCACATACTTGGTCTGCAAGCAAGACTCAACTCCTACTTGTGTGAAGTCATGTGAACGCTTCAAGTTCTAATCAATCGTGAAGTCGTACTTCTTGAACGCGTCCTTGAAGTCTGCTGTGTACGTCTGCTCCTGGACCTTGGACATGCTGCACACCTTCCAGTCCACTCTCTCCGGCATGTTGAGAATACCCGGGCTGGCCACCACCTCCCTGCCACAGACAGTTGGAGTCGTATTACAGAAACATCTTAAGTAACATTCTAAACCTTAAAATCTTCAGTTTTAGTAAACATTTAATCCATGTGCGCATGAAAATTTGCTTAGTGTTCACTTATTATAAACTTTTTATTAACTACTATTTACTGAACTGTAATATTATTCACTAATTTATATGCAGTTTTAATAATATTACCTTACATTAATCAGAACTAAGGTGAAAATATTTAAAGGTCCATGTTAGATGTTTTTGGAATATGGCCCCAGATTTTTCTCTTAGAACTACATGACATACCGGTATCGGTAGCTGTTAGCAGAGTTATGGTTCTGAGCTGTTATATGTCATTTCACATTTCTACACATGGAGTGATGACCACTCCCTTCCACAGAACAGCAGGTATCTCTCTTAGAATTACATGACATACTTGACTGTAGATACATATATATGCAATGTGGTATATTTAATAGATGTTAGAAGAGTTAGGGTTCTGAGCTGTTACATTTCATTCCCATTTTCTATACAGCCAGGGGTGGCCACCATGTCCCTACCACAGAACAGCATTCTGTCTTAGAATTACAGGACATACTAGATTGTACATACGCTATGTCGTCTGTTAAGTAGATGTTAGCAGAGTTATAGTCCTTAGCTGTTACATTTCATTTCCAATTTCTACACAGCCAGAAGCGACCACTTCCCTGTCAAATAACAGTAGATGTCTCCCTCTAAGAATTACTTGATTGTAGATATATGCAGCAATGTGGTATATTTAGTATTGTTAGCAGAGGATAAGGGTTCTTGCTGCTACATTTCTTTTCCATTTTCTATACAGCCAAGGGTGGCCACCATGTCCCTACCACAGAACAGCGTATCTATGTATGAAGTCTCATAACAATAGCTCAATTTGTTCTCGAGTTAGAGAGTGGAAACTAAAAGTTGACGCCGCCACAAAATTTAGTGGTTTGTAACCATAGTCAAACTTGACCTGTATTTTATGATGCTACACATGTGTACCAATAATTATTTAAATATGTCAAGCTGTTGTTGAGTTATCATCAGGAAACCATGTTTTTAGGGAATTTAAGTCAAACAAGATTCTGTGTTTGATAAACACACATGCCCCCGGTAGGTGCTGGGTAGCCCATTTCTTAGTCCAAATTAGGTCAAGGTCAAGCTCAAAGTGAGGTTAAATGATATTTGTGGATTGGGAAAGGTCATAAGTAACGAGGCTTTGATTGTATTGCAAGCAATACAGGAGTCCCCTACCGTTGAAAACTCCTACTAATTAAACATTGTGCAATACCGTCAAATCGCCCTTTATCTGTAGATGTTCAAAGTTTCATATTCAAATCCCATTTGTCACTGCAGTATTAAGTTGTTGTTTTTCCTATTTTAGTAACATTGACCAGACATTCAAGTTACTTTTTGAGTTATTGCAGTACTAAACTGACAGAGGGCAATCATATAGTCCATTCTGTGTATCAAGTTTCATGATCGTATGTTATGTTCTTTTCGAATTATTACAGTATTAAGTTTATTTCTATTTTAAGTAACAGTCACGTCACCTTTGACCTCAGGTGAAATATAAAGGGTCGTGTATAATCCTCACCTTGCTCTTTCTATGTATACAAAGTTTCATCAAAGTATCTTCAGTACTTTTTGAGTTATCGCAGGATCCAGGTTTTGGGGACAGGACAGACAGACTGAGTGAGACCGATGGTCGAACAGACAGACAGACACACACAGATGGAGGGCAAACCCATAGTCCAATCTGTGTACCAAGTTTCATGAAGTTTCATGATCATATCTTATGCACTTTCCAAAATATTAAAGTATTAAGTTTATTTCTATTTTTAGTAACAGTCACATGACCTTTGACCTCTGGTTAAAAATAAAAGGTCGTGCATAATTCTCACATTGCTGTTGCTATGTATACAAATTTTCATCAAAGTGTCTTCAGTACTTTCCAAGTTATCACAGGATTCAGGTTTTGGGTACGGACGGACAGACAGACATACAGACGAACAGACAGAATGACACACAGGCAGATGGCAAACCTATAGTTCAATCTCTGTACCAAGTTTCATGGTCATATCTTATGTCCATTTCGAATTATTACAGTATTTGGTTTATTTCTATATTTAGTAACAGTCACGTGACTTTTGACCTCTGGTGAAAAAAAAAGGTCATGCATAATCCTCATATTTCCACATTGACGTTTATATGAATACCCAGTTTCATCACTTTTTGAGTTACTGCAGGAACCAGGTTTTGGGGACAGACGGACAGATGGACGGACAAACATATGGAAGAACAGATAGAGAGATACACAGACGGATGGCAAACCTATAGTTAAATCTTTGTACCAAGTTTCATGGTCATATCTTATGTACTTTTCGAATTATAACAGTATTTAGTTTATTTCTATTTTTAGTAACAGTCACGTGACCTTTGAACTATGGTGAAAAATAAAAGGTCTGCATAATCCTCACATTGCCGTTCATATGTATACCAAGTTTCATTGAAATATCTTCAGTACTTTTTTAGTTATCGCAGGATCCAGTTTGTTTTAGTTTGTTTCTATTTTTAGTAACAGTCATGTGACCTTTGACCTCTGGTGAAAAATTAAAGGTCGTGCATAATACTCACATTGCTGTCTATATGTATACCAAGTTTCATCGAAGTATCTTCAGTACTTTATTAGTTATCGCAGGAACAATATTTTGCGGACGGATGGACTGACGGACGGACGGCAAACCTCTAGTCCCCTCCAGTGAAACACCGGTAGGGGACTAAAAACTGTAAATATCCAAGTGTTGTAGTAAGCAGTTTTGGTGCTAGACAAAATGATAAAATCTTGTTAACCAAGAAATGGCACTATTGAATTATTATAAGTCCAAATTAGTTCAAGGTCAAAGTAAAGTTGGGTGATATGGGTGGATTGGGGATGGCAATAAGCAACAACTGTGTACGTCACCAAGTGTTGTAGCAAGCGGTGTTGGTGCTAGACGAAATGGTAAAATCTAGTTAACCAAGAAACAGCCCATTTGAATTAGGTCAAGGTCAAAGTGAAGTTGGGTGATAGCACGGTGTTGGTGCTAGACGAAACAGTAAAATCTAGTTAACCAAGAAATGGCACTTTTGAATTATTATAAGTCTAAATTAGGTCAAGGTCAAAGTGAGGTTGGGTGATATGGGTAGATAAGGAATGGTCATAAGCAACAACTGTGTAAGTATCAAAGTGTTGTAATAAGCGGTGTTGGTGCTAGACGAAACTGTAAAATCTACTTAACCTTGTCACGGACGGACGGAAAGATGGACATCCTAATGAGATGATACTTAATTGGCTCCCTTACGAAAAAAAGATAGTTAAGTGTCTTAAAATAGCCACCTAAAAGCATTTTTAAGCCACATAAAAGACTAACCCTAACCCTAATCAACTATTTTCAACTAAATTGTCCGTAAACATAAACCACTTAACTACTCTCCCGTTAGTGCGGAAGGACGGACGGAAGGACGGACAGGACGATCACTATATGCCTCCTGCATCAAGATGCCAGGGGCATAAAAAGGGTCATCACTCTGTCAAAATTTAGTGGTTTGTAACCAAAGTCGAACTTTACCAGTATGTTATGATGCTACATATATATACCAAGAATTATTTGAACATGTCAAGCCATTGTTGAGTTATCATCAGGAAACCATGTGTTTAGGGAATTTAATTCGAAAAGGGGCCATAACTCTGTCAAAATTTAGTGGTTTGTAACTTAAGTTGAACATGACCCATATTTTATGATGCTACACATGTATACCAAGAATTATTTGAACATGTCAAGCCATTATTGAGTTATCGTCAGGAAAACATGTTTTTAGAGAATTAAAGTCAAAAAGGGGCCATAACTCTGTAAACATTTAGTGGTTTGTAACCAAAGTCGAACTTGACCTGTATTTTATAATGTTACACATGTATACCAAAAATTATTTGAATACGTCAAGCCCTTCTTGAGTTATCATTCGGAAACCAAAAAACAAACAGACCGACAGACCATCAAGCTCGCTCCTATATAGCATCCCAAAACTTCGTTTGTGGGGGTAAAATTAATGCCAGAAAGTAAGCATAAAACATTACAGTATTAATCTCAATAAATTTTAATATTGAAATCATCCCTTTCACACACACACAACTAAATACAGTCCAATAATACGACTGACATAATTAAAAATTATTAGTAATATTCCTGTAATAAGTCCATACTTAATGGACCAAAAAAGTATTTTTAAACTAAGTAAAAATACAACATAAAATCATGGACAAATGTACAAAATCACCTGCCAAACTGCAGAGGGAACTTCTGTGAGGCCTGTATCCGACAGTACATTTTCTCGCCCAGAGGTAGCTCTGCGTAGAAATATGGCACACCAATCTGTACAATCTAATGAAAGAAAGCACATTCAATGTAAACAAGAAGGATCACACATAACATCAAAGGAATTCACTTAAGTATATACCCGGTAATAATGAGACATGTTAAACATGTCTTGTACAGTACACAACCCCTTTGCAACCCCTAACCCCTGTCCGAAAACTGACAGGTATGGGGTGACAGATATTCAAAACTTGTAACATCCAATTAAGTTAATGGCCACTAACTTTAAGTTAAAATAAATTAATTTCTGGACAACTTATTTTTTTTAATAGTTTTATAAGTACTGGTAAGTAATTATTCACCATGAATTAAATTTCAGTATTACTTTACTTTCCATAAATAACTTTGATTCGGAATAAGCAAGACCTGGTTTTCCCATTTAATGGCTCAAACAAATTACAATTGATTAAATAAACATTTTACTTGCTGTCGTGGAGTCAGAATTTTCTATGCGAATTATTACTCAGCATATTTATTGGTGGCTGAGGCCTGCCATGAAATCAAGTGGAGTCACTCCACTTATGTGAACAAGTGATAACGGATGCAGAGTGATTAGCATGCTACCGGTATATCTCGTGCATTACAAAGGCTTACTACGAGTCCACTCGCCTCGGACTGGAGCGCCCAAACTCAGAGCTAGAATCACAAAACATGTTTCGCATGACGTAAACTGTATGCCACAGCAACTGACCTGTTTGATGTCCGAATGCACAGGTATCTCGTTGATCTCTATGCCCACGGCCTCGGCACACTCTGTGAACATGTCCTTCAACTCCTGGACGCTGTCTGCAGGGACCGGTACGGCCTACAGCAGAGAGAGACATAAGATTCAGAAACAATACGAGGCGTGTCATGGGACACATGGGTTTAATGCATCTGCATTAAAGTGTAATCCCGGACGACACTTTCCGCTTACAGTGGATTTATGTTTAGAAAAGACTTCCTTGAAACAGAAAATACCAAAAAGCCGAAAGTGCCGTCCTGGGTTAGCCTGTGTGGACTGCACAGGCTGATCCGGGATGACACTTTAAGCAGATGCATAAAGCCTGGGTTTCCCACGACACGCCTCATAAATATAACTTCCGTTTTCGAATACTGCCTTGAAAACTATGGCACTAGTATGCAAAATTAAACTTTCAAAAGAAAAGTAAAAACGGTCGGTTTCTAGTATTCAGTTTTGTTGCTTTCCAAACATTAAGTACAATTCATAAGTTGATATGACAGTGTGTTTAAGTGCTAATACCAGTAATGTCTCAATTTATAGTAGCTTTTTCAAGAATGAATGTTATCGATACAAATGTAAACAGATATGTGTATTATTGTACATATTTTGTGAGGTTTATAAAAGAAAATCCAATGAAAATACATAATTATGGACTTCACATGGAATCTTTAAGGAATGTTTTTTAGATCTGAATGTTCAGCTCTTTCATCAGAAATTTTACCCACCTGTATTTGTAAATGTTGTGTTTTGAAATTTCGCTCAAAGAAGACAACAGCCTTTCCCTGCTTCTTGAAACATTTCTTCAAAGCTTTTTTGTACCTGAGAGAAGCAAACAGGTACCAGTATATCCCATGTTTTTCACGAAACAAACGAAGCTACATTAATTCCGCATACAGGGTTTAAAAATGCCATTAAATAAGACAATACCTTGCAGCACATGAAGAAAAATTACAACACACAAATACACAATTGTATTCTACTCCTAAAATAAATGTGCAATGCTTGAAATATTTCAGATATATAATTTGTACCAGAAATATCAGACTTGAATTTATTAACTGACATGAGTTGTATGCCAGTATTTCATGTTAGGTGCAATTAAAAAAATATCTAACCCTAACAGGCTCACTTTTCAATTTCATCCATCACCTCGTCCGGGGCTGTCACACTCGACTGGTAGTGACCTATCGGTAGAATCAGTATATGGTCCGGGACAAGTCCTCCTTTCGCCAAAGCTAGATACGTCTGAGAAAATATTGAACACCATATAAAACAATATTGATTGAACGAATATACATGTAGTCCTCAATCAATTCAATAGATTCCATAATTAAATCAATTAATCAAACGACATAATAATTATGTTTTTAACAGAAGCATGTTCCCAAATGGTACCAAAATATATTGAATTTAAAGAAGCACTATTTTTCATTTTCATTTGACACTACATGTTATGCAATGTGATTCAAAAATTGCAATCATTTTCAATGATACTGTATGTTCCCGAAATAAATTTCCCTTGGTAACAGACCTGCTCGCCGACACTGACAACTAAGTGTTTCTCCACCTCTGGACTCCCAAGGCAGAACCAACAAGGACCAGTAGGCACAGCTGATGTTTAAGAGAAAGACAAACATTGTAGCACTGCAGTTGTGTAAGAGTTTTATAAAATAATGCAGAAATAACTTAATACCAGTAAGTAAATTACCATACAAATGTACATCACTTCATTTATATTTTAACAGGTTAAAGGAAACCATCGAAGGGCAAAATATTAATAAGCATTTGACCTCAAAATATGAATGACTTTAAAAAAAATATTTTTGTAGCAATTAACACACTTCAGAAAGTAATCTAAACAATTTCATCATTCACAGAGATACCCAATAATACTTAAGAAATATATTTGAGGCGCAGTCCGCACAGGCTGATTCGGGACGACACTTGTCGCTTTTATGGTATTTTCTGTTTCAAGAAAGTCTCTTCTAAACATAAATCCACTGTAGGCGGAAAGTAATAAATGCATATTGGCAACCCTCATCTTATCTCCACCGACTCACGTTTGTGTTTCTTGTGTTGTCTGTCCTGTCCACCCTCACCCTGCCTCTTCTTTCCTCCACTGCCCGACTTCATGTCATAGAAAAACTGCTGTTCCTGCATGCAGTGTGCAAAGTATTAAATGTATAAATAAAATAACACATGTGGGGCGTCAAGGGTAAATCGGGCCAAATGCATCTGTGTAATTCAGGATAACAATTTCCGTTTAATGCAATTTATGTCTCAAGGAAGTCTCTTCTAAACATAAATCCACTGTAGGTGGAAAGTGTCGTCCCGGATTAGCCTGTACGCACATGCAGTAAGCCCGGTTTTACCACGACACTCCACATACTATGATGTTTGGAAATGGATGAAACACATTATAATGTGAAGTTGGAATAAGACGTCAAACATAGAATTAACTGTTTTATTACAGCAATGTTTTGTATGCAGTTTACCATTTGTAATTTCTGAATTTTGCAGAGTAATTAGTGCAATAGACACCTGCATATATAACTGCATAAGTTAAATTGGTTTTGCCACAAAACTGTATACTTGTATGCATTTACAAAATATTCACATGCATGAACACAGTTTATAAATACAGTCAAAATAATCAAAGACTCAATTAGTTTTAATGAAAAGGTCCTGTACAAATGCTAATTATAACAAAATTTTATTGACAGAATGAAATGCTCAGTTTTATGTGAAAAAAGAACAAAAATCGTGTCCATTTTATGTTTGATGTCTTATTCTAACTTCACATAATACAGTATTAATTTTAGTTCAAGCCACAATAGTTACCAGCACAGGGTCGGCGAAATCAATTGTCTGTATTGTCCAGCTGGCCTCAGAGCATTTATACATGTGACATTTTGCCAGAATTTAAAATATAACAACTGTACGGACAAATGGACACCAACAGTTGTCAAAATTGACCCACATGTCATTATTGAATACATGAGAGTACACATCCCCTGAACCATTATTATGGGGAATGATTTCGTGCAGTCACACTTTACATAGCAAGCTTTTAGAGAAAATGAATAAAACATTAAGACCTAATACTTTGTCATCAATAATTAATAATCCACATGAATATGTTAAACATCTGTACACAAACAAAAGTTACATAATCAATTCTATGTGACACAACAAATTTGTTTAGAATGATAAACACAGTGTTTACCACAAAACTGCACCTAATTAAAGGGTGCAACAATTCGGCAAAACCTGTATTGCAATATATTGCAAAAGTTACCATTTATATTCCAATACACTAAAAGTTTAAATGTTCCTGGAGAAAATACATGTACAAGTAAGCCTCAAATGTGCTACATCAATACTTTATCATTTTTGTGTGTCAGAAAACTTGTAAGAAATGACTCATAAAAGCATGTATTATCCCTACATTTGCATCTTCCTGTTGGATCTGAAATGACTTGCTCTTGTATGGGCATTCAGTCACGTCCTGCGGCTGGGATACTAGTTCTGACTGCTCCATTCGGCACAGTGGTACAATGTTGAAGGCATACAGGTACTGAAACAATGAATATTAAAATTAAATGTGAATACCGGTAAGTCTAGAAATACAAAAATGATTATATAATAAAAACATATGCAAACAAAAAAAGCCTTTTAGCTACAATGGGGTGTTAGCAAATTAATTTATTTTATTTTGATGAATCAATCCAAAAAGTGGTATAATTGATATAATGACATGTCTGTCAACACTAAAAACTGCATTTTAGTTTCACCATACTTTGACGAGACATTATTAAGTAACAAGTCATGATGAAATTGGAGTAGTTTGTTATCACCTTGCTTTTCTTTGGATTGTCCACCTTAGCCAGAGCTATAAACCTGGACACGTGCCTGGCCCCCTCTGCAAGGACCTTGTGATTTCTGTAGGGCTGTCGCTCGTAGTGGACCCCCTCCAGTCCACAGAAATGGTAGCGGGGTCGTAGGGCAAGGGCAAGCTGGGAGATGGCCTCTGAGCCGACACTGTCGGACTCAAACCCTTCCTGTTAATAGATGTTTACTATAGTACTCAAAATAAAACTTCAGCTATTTACCCAATCCAATCATTTACTTGGTCATCAGCTGATTAGTTAACTTAGTGTACACAAGAACATGTAATAATGCTAGTGATCTGATTACTTAAGCAATGAATGGTAATTAACCAATGTTGGATAGCACCTTGTTTCCCGTGTAATACAACCATCAAGCATATATTTCTATCTTACACATGTGTAAGATAACATTTTGAGCATTTTCATTATATATTCTTTGACTGACCAATCGGATGACGTTATTTTGGTGAAATGACGTCGTCAACATGAAATGAAGTAACGTCAGTACACAACTTTTTGGATTTATCAACACGTTTTGGCAATATTGGAAGATTTTTGTTTCGTTTAAAAAAAAGATCTGCCACTCGTTTTTGTCATTTTATACCATATTTTATTAAACTCGTCCAGGCAATTCGTTAGTAAGCTCGCCAAAGGCTCACTTACTAACACAATTCCTGGACTCGTTTAATAAAATATGGTATGAAATGACAACTCGTGTCAGATCCTATATATTACATTCAGTACACGCAGCAACAAATTGAACACTCCAAATGAATGCATCCATGTAAACTTAATTAGTTACCAGCCCAACATACCACAGCTATTCCATATTTTTCCACACCCTTCGGCCACTGTGAGGTGATAAGTATGTCAACACCTTTGAACTTGGTGTCATTCTTTACTGGGTCTGTTAAGGCTGAAATGTCCACGTTGTTAAAGCTGGTCTCATCTGAGATGATGTTGGACTCTTTCCCACTCAAGTAGGCAACCTGCAGGCCTGAGCTACCAGTATATATGCCTTTCTTTCCTGAAAAAAAAGAAGATTTTAATTAACCACATTTTAACAAGGTTTTTAATGATGTTTCTATACTAAACAGAATACTGAAAATTGAGCTCCTATGACATAATATTAAAACTGCTATATGGGAATACAGAACACATAAAGTTCATAATGGCTAAAGTGATTCTATTTATTAACATTCCATGTCTTCTTTGAGTATGGATACTGCATGAGAATTTGTTTTCTAACTATTACCATACTATTTATAATATATACCAGTAGTCAGTAGTTTTTTTATCGTAGTAATGTCACAAAATATTCTAGCTTACTTAGTTCTTCATTAACACCTGTAATTTGTTTAGAGTTCTTAGCAAGTTATTTAAATGACTGTACATAGGTACATAAGCAACTAAACATTTACATTAGTTCCTCTGCACTCACCAAGGTATGTGACATTGTGACACAAATCGCCTCCCTGCATGTCCTTGAAGTGGGACACATTTTCAGATTTGCTGGGCCCCAATACCAACACTGGCAACGGAACTACAAAGGTAACAAATCCCATGGTATAGTGTACAATGTCTCCACCACGTCTTGTACAAGCATTTATTCAATAAATGGAGCTCATCATTGTATCATTATGATAATAACTGCTATTAATAGAATATACCAACACTGGCAACGGAACTACAAAGGTAACAAATCCCATGGTATATTGTACAATGTTTCCATCACGTCTTGTACAAGCATTTATTCAATAAATGGAGCTCATCATTGTATCATTATAATAATAACTGCTATTAATAGAATATACCAACACTGGCAATGGAACTACAAAGATAACAAATCCCATTATTAGGGCTGGGACCGAATACTGAAATCAATATTCGAATATTCGTTTTAGCTATTTGAATATATTCGAATATTCGTTTTGTAAATACAACTATATACTACTATATACAGCACCGTGTCAGAATATTTACCTATCCGAAATATGTATACGACGTGTACGACGTGTACGTAGTTGTTTTACCTTGTTTCAGTGGTAAATGAGCGATATAACTTTGTGAGTGTTCGGCAAATATAAAGACATGTACGATATTGTTAAATGTATTGTTATTTAATTTGTTAATCATTCGGGTTTTTTTCAGAACCATGAAGCTTGTATCTGTTGTGCAGATTACACATTGCCTGGGTTTTGTCTAATGACCACATAAAGTACTTCCAAGCACTTAATGGTGGCATTGTTTAATAATAAAGACTCTTGTATATACGGTGTTGATATAATGGAAAATAATTTACAAGTGACGTATAGTAAGATTGACCAGATCATGCTAATTTTGTTAAAGAAATTGATTGGCTGATAATGAATTCATTTTGATTGGTTTACATAGAAAGTTATTGTAATTTACTGTAAACAAGTTAACCGTTTAGATGTCACTTAAGGATAATAAACAACAATGTACGCCTTGTGCAAACTGTGAAACCGTTATCACAACATGGCCCAGTTTTGTTATTTGTGGATACAATGCGTCATATTCGCGCCTGCTACAAACCGTTGACTCGCGGCCCTTGTACAGACGTGGCCCCCCCCCTGCCAATTATCAATTGTTGTTAATTGGACATGTTTAGCATGTGTTGTAAAAACGTTACACTGCGCACGCCCACATGCTAGGCAGGAAATACGACTGGAATTCATGTTAACTTTGCAATCAAACTGGAAAAAAACTTGATTTTTTAAAGAAATTTTGTTCTTTAAATAAATGAGAAAAGCGAATATTCGTATTCATTTTTTTATATTAGAATATTATCCAATATTCGAATATTTGAATATTCGCGTATTCGGTCCCATCCCTAATTATTATGATAATAACTGCTATTACTAGAATATACCAATACTGGCAACAGAAATGGAACTACAAAGGTAACAAATCCCATGGTATATTTTACAATGTTTCCATCACGTCTTGTACAAACATTTATTCAATAAATGGAGCAAATCATTGTATTATTATGACAATAACTGCCATTAATAAAATACATTAATAAAACAATTCAGTATTAAGAGTACCTTTTGATTTTCCTGATGCATAGGCTTCCCATTCACTAGTCCTGTCTCCAAAAAACTCTCCAACACATATCAACATCTAAAACAGAAACTAACAACAATGATCTCTGTTGTGAAATTTATAATTTATAAGTAAGAAATACAAAAGAATTTTAGGAGACTTAAACAAAATTACTGGTAACAAGTATCAGACTGCTCGGTGTTCATTTACTGTATAAAATAACTTTATATCTTGGATACAGATGTGATTTTTTTTTAATTAATACTTGTGTATTACAAAGAAAAATTGATCAACTGTCATACAATATTCTTACATCAAATGCACTGCTCTTTTTCTGAATGCTGCTCACTCTCGAAAACAACTGGTCATATCTGCCATCTACATCACCACTCACCAATCTAAAGTTTAAAATTTAGCCTAGATTTATAAATAAATGAAATGACCCTGAATAAATATGAACTGATCATGAAATGATGGAATGAAAATGACAAAATTTTATCACTATAAATCAATTAGAACTCAGCGAGTCGGATGTGTCGCATGACGCACAATAGCTTCAGTAAATCCAAATGAAGAAGCACTTAAGGTTAGTACTCAAATTTAACAGATTTATTGAAATCTTCAAAAGCACTACTCTCTGGCTAATTGCAAAGAGAAGACTTATTAAAACCAAAAATGCGACACAAAAATAAGAATGAAAATTTACAAAGGGCAATAACTCCGAAAGTATGAGGTGCAGAGTAACGGGTCTTGTGCACTGCACTTCTCCTCAATGAGATCTATCTACCGATGAAGTTTCAAGTTGACAGCTTTCATAGTCTTAGAGTTATGCTCCAAACAAAAATTAAGTATGAAAATAAACAAAGGGCAATAACTCCAAAAGTATGTGATGCAGAGTAACATTTCTTGTGCATTGCACTTCTGCTCAATGAGATCTATCTACCTATGAAGTATATAATATACATACTGACATATTATGTCAGCAGCGCTCTTGATAAGGATTGAGGAAATGAATAACGGTACTCTAACGGTACTCTACAAACCTTGACAAAAAGGAGTAACGCAGAAATATAAAGGATTATTAGTCATCTTTGTTTATAAACAATTATGGGGTAAACATATTGTTTTCTTTTCTTTTTCATGCTCGTAGCAGCAATTAAAAATGTATTAGGTTTTTTTTTTAAAGAAAGATGCCAACATGTACTTTTTTACTACATGTAAGTTAATTATTTTTCAAGATATTTCATCTGAATCTGGAATCGCTTGTGTTATAACCTATTTTACATGCATATTTATTTTGTATATTACATTTTTTTTAAAATTTAGATTAAATTGCAGGAACATAATGCTATTATTGTATATTCAATATTGAATGCATTCTGAAATATCAGGAATGAAATTGCAGCAGATATTTTCCTAGTCTGTACAATGTTAAAAATTGTATGGCGAAATTTAGCCTATTAAAAAAAGTCATATTGTAATAATATAACTAGTCCATTTAGTATTTCATATAGTTGCAACAATGATAGAACGTTTTGGTCTGCTTGTTTAGCCACCTTTTAACATAGCTCACAATTCTTTTACTTCTTTTAATTTTGAAATTTCCAGCCATAGAAATAAACATTTCCAATCACGAAGAGTTTTTTTTTGTTTACGTTTTGTCCATCGTGGTTTTAAGAACAATATGCTTATACACATTTAACTGCTCATTAATGTTTATGCTAAATTATATATACAGTGAAACCTGTCCAAAATAAACGGCGTTGGGACCAGGCCGATTGTTCGGTTTTCAGAGGTGTTTGGTTTATCCAGGTTTTTTTATAAAAGGTTATTTTTCTTATAAATATACTTTATATTTTATATGTTTATTCGAGTATGTAATAAGACAACACAATGTTAATGTATACACATATATTTTATTGTTTATTATTTTCATTATTTGCATGTACAAAATGTATATTTTTTACATAAAACAACACACTAATCAAGCATGTGCATGTATTCTAGAACAACTTATTTGCATAAAACGACGCTCAAAGTATTCAAACCATCAGCAAACTCGTGGTTCGTCTTAAGGTCGATTCGCTCTCTAGCAGGTGTAGTGGTGGGCTCATCTGGCTCATCCGTTTCACTAGCATCGGCTCCTTCATCAGCGCGAGAGTAACTGGCAATCAGTTCGTTGTCCCAGTGGCCCCCGGTTTCCTTGGTTTCCAGATTCTCATCTATTGACATCAGTTCTTCCAGCTGGAAACGAGCCTGCTGTACAAGATCTGCAAGCGGGACATCATCGTCCTCGAACTCCTCGTCTTCTGCTGCATCCGTAGCATCCACACCGAACCCTGTGGCCTGGAAGCACCGCACAATTGTTGTTAATTTGATGTCAGTCCATGCTTTAGTTATCCAGTGGATAGAGTTCACGATGCTCACAGATCGACACAAAGCCGTGACGTCTTCCGATATTCCATCTTGGAGAGGTGGGACCGAAGGAGATATTTCCGGTAGATGGCTTTGAAGGCCCAGATGATTCCCTGGTCAAGTGGTTGAAGATGGGATGTCGTATTTGCCGGCAGGTACGCAAGCTTGACATTAGACATAGTAGCGTCAAGCACTTTCCGCTTTTATGGTATTTTCTGTTTCAAAGAGGTCTCTTCTAAACATAAATCCACTGTAGGCAGAAAGTGCCGTCCAGGATTAGCCTGTGCAGACTGCACAGGCTAATCCGCGACAACACTTTACGCACATGCATTAAGTCCGGTTTTCCCACAACACGCCACAATATAATTATATAATTATGTATGTGCTAAATACATGAAATTGTCTACACTTCATGCCAATGTTGTATTGAAAGTTAAACAGCATATAGCAAGGGTTCACAGGTAATGATTTGGCATTCGCTACCCTGGTAATTTCTCTACCCAAACTGAATCCATTTGTACTCTTCCAATACCTAGATTCAGAAAGTAATATTTCTTGAAATTAAAACATTTACCTAAAACATATAAATATCATGTTATTTAATAACAATTATTATTATAAACAAGAACACCGCCTACAGGTGATGGACGCTCGACTTTCTCATATTTGACAGCATTCTGGCGTTTTTTTTAATAGAATGGGTTCAACACTGTGATGAAGTGTGTTGAATTTCAAGTCAATATCTCTTATAGATATTGAGAAATTTGACCTAAAGCCTAAATTCTAAGTTGAAAAAAGAAATCCTTCATAGAGTTACCGTCTCTTGTCAACATAATAAATTCATCTCTGTGATCAAGTACTTTGAGTTTCAAGTCAATATCTCACACAGCTATTGAGAATTTGGACCTTAAACGAAAATTTTAAGATGAAAAAAGGGTAATAACTCTAACAAAATCCTTGAAAGAGTTATCTCCTCATGTCTGCATAAGGGGTCAGCACCATCAACAAGTATCTTGAGTTTCAATTTAATGTCTTTGATAGTTATTGAGAAATTATATATTTAACAACAATAATGTCAAAATATTCTAATTTGTAAGTGCAAACATGGGCAGATAACTCTGGAAATACAAATAACAGGGTACCTGCCTTGTTGTAATGAATTACATTTTCTAATTGAACAAGTACTGCAAATTTCAAATAGATACCTTCGTTAGTTCTTCCTGAATACTTTGAGCAAATGTGTTCATTAATGTACAGCTCAAAGTTCTTCTCGGTAAAAGGCAAAAATAATGCAAAAGCAATATCTATTGCCATCGATGTCAAATTATACGTTCTTTGTGAAGAAATGTTCAAAACAGCTACCGGGTATTTATAACAAAACTTTAAGTGTGGATGTTTTGAAATGATGGTCAAATCGAAAGGAAAGTAAAGGCTACACTGCACGATGTTTTTCACACGCAGCTTCTACTGACCAGTGGGGGTGTCAGTTATTTAAGTTGGCGGAGTAGTATTCAAAGAAGTGTCTAAAAGTAATGTATAAAGGCAAAGGAAGACACCTGAGTATCTGAAATATTATTTAAACAAAGGTATATTGAATAATTTCAACCGAAAATAATTTACTATATAGACTCAAATAAAACGTTTACAGTGTGTTGTTGTTCACGCTGTTCGATAGAGAAAGTATGTCTAATAATAGTATAGCCATATGGGCGCTCCTTTGTGGGCAATGAAGGAAGGAGACATTTAAAAGCGATGAGTGTTATCAGCAGTGTGGAGACTGTTTTGACTGATCAGATGGATGCAAGTGTAGTGTGTGTCAAGGGAGGTTGTATGTTCAAGGAGTGTTTAATGCGTGAGTGTACGCTATTTTTAGAGACTTATGAAAATAAATATGGCCTAAATTAAAATTAAGTATGTTTGCCCTTTACCAACTGACCCTCAAAAAAGCTGCAGACTCAAAAATTTTGTTGCAAAATCTGCGGTAATTATTTTTTTATTTAGTTATTTTTTCTTGCTTTAAATTTCGTATTTGTTAACTTTCATAGGCTACAATTTTGATCGTTAAGGCGCTTGAAAAAAGTGTATAATGCGTTTGAGTGGGAAAACAAGCGACTAGTGACCAGATACTAGTAAACATGGTGTGTTTCACGTTTTGTTGTGTACACGCCAGTCGACGTATAACGTCATCATCTGTGTATAGAATTACGTTTTGTTTCAAGGTAAGATACCAGTAAATAGTAGGGTGGTCCCATTGAAAGTTGTTCCTATATAAAATAGTTTGTTTTTTCTTTTGTCAAAAAAAAGAGACATTTCGCCTAACGGACACTGGTTTAAATGGTTATTTCCTGAAAAGACATTTTGTGCAATTTTGATGTATCATGACACCGAATTACTTCACATTTGAATATTCAAAAGTTTATGTATAGGTAGCATGTGCTTTTGTCGAAATCGTGAGTGTTTCTTACAGGTGACTACAATCAAGTGAGATGAATTTTCTTAAAAGTAGTATAACATATCTTTTTTTACTTTAAATTTTGAAAGCAGAGCGAACCATCTTTCCAAAGAGATCAGACTCGCAATATCTGAATCAAAGAAAAGTGGTGAACGATGCCAGGAGATGTTGCTGTTTTACAATGCGACAATATGGGGATTTGATTTTCGTGTTTCTTACCTTCAGGGTGTTTGTTGAAATCAATACATACAAAATTCATAAAGTTGAAACAAGTAAAACTTGGGTTGTATTGTATAATCTATTATGCGTGGTAGACCAGAATAAGAAAATTACCAACAAAGTTTCGATTTCAGTTAGCAAATCAGCAAGTGGAAGTGCAAAAAAGTTTCACCCTGATATTAACAATCAAAACGCTTACAGCGTAGAAAGACTGTTGGTGACAAAAGAAATTTAAATCATGTGTATTATGAGTGCATTTTTTGCTAAAAAGGAAACATTTGTTTGAATGAAGTTCAATTTCCCACCTTTAAACACTATAATTTGGCTTTTATTCAATAGTATACAACATCATTATAAAACTAATTTGTAAGTAATGAACACATATTTGTTTCAAGCTAATTATCTTTTGCAAACGATGTATTTTCTTGTTACTGTTTTGTGACGAAGATTTTTGTTTTTCATTACTATTAAATTTTAGATAGTAGTGGGGAAATATATTGAGAAAAGTTTAATCCAGATATGGCATTCTGACATATGTGCTATTTAACTTAACTAATTAAAAAAGAAAACAAACAAACAAACAAACAAGAATCATTTGAAAGTTTGAATTGTTGACTTACAAACCATGATGTACCTTAATGTTGTTTTTAAACACATATTTGAACTATATATTTAACTTGACAATTGCCATTTTTAACACGAACTCTTGCCGCAAATATTGACACATTTTTATATAAAAATAAGTTAATTGTACACGAACTCTTGCCGCAAATATTGACACATTTTTATACAAAAATAAGTTAATAGATGCATGTTTATCAGTTGTTTGAAGCAATAATTTAAATAGTGATCATTACATACCCTGTAATTACAAAATCGTCCTTACCGTTAATAAAGGACTTTTTTGATAAACGACATTCAATTGAATTACAATACTTGTTGAAAGGGTATCATAAACCACAGCAAATCAAAATATGCAATTCAAAATTTCACAGTATACTCTTTCCAAGCATAGTTTGACTGTATTTTTATTATGATTTTGTTTGAAGGTTTAATTATAAAACCCAAAACCTAATCTCGATGACGATTTCCATATGATTCATTTTTGATTTTTTTTTTATATACCCAGTATACTATCATTATCATATTGGTATGTGAATTGAATTGACCAAATTTCAACTGTTCACATATTGCGGTGTATAAGTCCTTGAAAGGCACTTGATGAAATCTTCGTTACGTGTTACTCTACCAAAATATCCGGCAGTAAGCCTTACAATGTTACACTAATGTTATTACAAATATGCTAAAATTGTCTAAAATGGTTGCATATCTTTCCATAGCAGAATTATAATCATGCTGTTTCGACGGTCACACAGTTTATGTTCAAATTACAACTTTTCAAATTGGCATTACATCTTTAAAACAGACTAGTCAAATTATACACCTCAATAAAACATAACATATAAACTGGATTTATTCCAGCGTCTGTGTTGTAAGTCAAATATTTGACAGTTGTTTATAAATTCTTATAATAATCCTACAGCTCATGTTCCTTTAGGGTATCTCAAAAGTCGTTGTCAAACATTTATACTACGCACCTTCAGTTGGTTCAACTATAAATGTCAAGCTTCAAGCTCGTTTTCTATTTACTGTTCAAATAATATTTTAATTAATAACAGAATAGCTCTAGAAACTAGATGTGTCACCGACACTGATGCCCCCACGTACACAAGTTTGGACAGAGACAACAAAGGGCATGTTGCCAACACTATTTTTTGCCTCGACAAATTTATTGTCATATATATTAGATGAGGGGTCAAAATTCATCTAAAATTTGTCACAGCCAAAATTCCTTCCTTTACGATCATCAACACACAAAGGTTCTACAGCTGTAAATGTTGAGCGAATTCCACACAACAGTTAATGAGGAGTTGAGTCGACACAATTTCTGGAACTTCATGCGTACGTACGTAATGACGGTCAAGTGCAATAAATAATGCCTCCCACATTTTGGGTACATAACTATAAACAGATAATATGTAGGCCTATTATCTTTGTTCCACCAACATTCAGTCATATGGTGAAGGTACGTATATAAAATTATATATTTATGTTAATTTTTTATATATAAAATAAAACTGGGAGACAGTTTAACTATTGTTAACAATATTTTTAAAAATAAAATTCATCAACACACATATAACTACCAAAGAAATGTATCGGTTCATAAGTGCATGATTGTTTTGGTACAACATGCTGCTCAAAAGACGAAAAGGTCGATCACTGTGTTTTGTTGTAGTTTTTCTTTGGGTTAAATAAAATGATGTTTTCGATTTGGCACTCCTCAGCGGTTTTCATTGCAAAGGATAAAAAAATTTCGGGAAAATTTAGAAGTGTTTGAAACTTGGAATAATACAATTATTCTCAAAGCATCCAGTATCCAGTAAGCTGTCCTTATTGACGTAGTAAGCATAGCGTTATGATATTTTGGTGTCCATTTGAGCCAGAAACATTTTATTTTGATAATATTACTGTTCAAAGTTGCCGCCTGGATTCTAGGCGGCGTGTTGGTATGAAAAAGATCCATAACAATTGCAACTCCCAACGACCCCGAGGGTCATATAGCTGGGGGTTGTAATGTTGCAACTAATACCTTTCATAGTTTTTGAGAAATGGTCTCCAACAAAAAATTTAACCAAAAAACTTAACTAACGCAGACGCTGATGCAGACGACAGAGCGACGACAACTTCATTTCACACTGGATCTTATTGCATCCGAATAGTGAATCATCCGAACTACAAGTCCATATTTATTTCTTGTCAGTTATGCACTTACATTCGAAGTTGACTTGAAGACATTTTCATATCATACACATACAATCTAGATACTTTAAACTGTCCAACGATAATCCACAATTAAGACGTAACGATGTAATCAAACTAAAAAATCGACAATTGTCTTGAACCGGGTACAGTGTTGTTGTTGTTGTTGTCAATTCATGAAAATAACCAATCACAAATAACCCTTTATACACACCGGTCCTAGTTTGTTTACAAATGGCTGCTCCAGTCACAACACGCAAGGATTTGGTTTGAAAGTTCTGGAAATGACAGACGGATTTGGTGCAATTACTTGGTGGGGGTTCAGCCCTGTTTTAGATCTGCAGGATGGACATGATGGTACAGCTTCGTATTCCGCAATGACCCAGCTGAATCGTAACTGATCATAACATCGCATTAAAAGCTTTCACTAACTGTCGAAAATGAACACTCCAGTTAATAAGTTATGTCCAGTGATACGAAGCAAAGATCTGTTAAGAGATGTTTGTACCATATGCATATCCAGCTTAGGTCTAGTTTAACTGCACGTTCACAGACTTACATTTTAAAGGAGCCAAAACAACCGTAAAAATGTAAATAAACTTATTTTCTTTCTATAATGGGCCCATATTCACGAAGAGCCATAGGGAAAACTTAAGCAAATTCCTTAAATTCATGAAATTCCTTAAGTCCCTGACTGTTTCATGTATCGGTCTTTTAACATTAAAATGTTGTAAACTTGTAAATATTTTTTTTTTGTATAGAAATCAATGGATATCACATAGAAAATTTGATCTGAAATTTCGCTGAAGTACAACTTAAGTTAAGATTTGCCTTAGGAGCTTTGTAAATACCAGCCATGGTTAGGCCCCCCCCCCCCAAAAAAAATAGTCCAGTTTCTGGTCTCCCGACAGACCCTTTACTTTTGCTTCCGACCCTAGATATTTTTGGTCCAACAATAATAAAGACTGAAAAAGACTGTTACCATGTACAACACAAACCATTCTCCCATCATAAAAAAATGAACTAAAATAAAAAAAAATCCCAACCTACTGACCTATATTTTTTTGGCCAGGAGACCAGAAACGGAACTATGTTTTTTTTGGCCTTAGCGAGTATTTGTCAGACCATATATGCATTTATTTTGGGACAGTTTTAATTCATGAACAAACTCAACGATGAAACAGTAATTATGCTAGGTTCATCACCCATTTGCATATGAAAACAAAATAAGTGTCACAGGTGTTCTGTCTGCAATCATTGAGAACCACATTTTTACAAATATACAATTATTTGTTGGACACAAATTGTACATGCAGTTAGTTGCATTCCCATTCTACTTCCTCATAATTTATCCAACGTCTTCTTTGTTCACCATCATGCAGTAGGTTCCACACCACTATTAAAAGTGGTAGGATGTATGTATGTCTGTGATTTTGGTAAATGATAAATTGGTAAATTGATTCTATATAGCAATTGGTACCAGTAGTTTGGCCATGTGCATTAGTTGACCTGGCATATATATTTCTGAACATAACATTACCAAGTGTTCAAATTTTAAGAAGATAACACTACTTGAACTATACGAAACTTCTGGAAAAAAATAAGCTTACCTTTAGACAGATTTAATAAGTAACACAATGTTGTTGTTTTGTTTTTTCAGGCCACAACTCCAAGGTCTGGCAAGGAAATTATGAGAAAGAAGATGGTTTGTTTATTATTACTATTATTATTATTTTCTTTAATGTATACTACGAACACAATTATATTTATAAAATTACTTTAATATGGTATTCAGTTCTGATGACTTGATGTCGTGGCGACTGGCAAGAAAGCTTCGAGCTAATCAGAGTACCAGAATGTGTACTTTTACATGTTGGGGCTAAAATCCATATGCCTTTTTAGCTCACCTGCGCACAAAGTGCTCATGGTGAGCTTTTGTGATTGCCCGTTGTCCATCGTGCATGCGTGCGTGCATCGTCAACTTTTCATTCAAACAACATCTCCTCCTAAACTGCTTGGGAGATTTTCACCAAACTTCACAGGAATGATCCTTGGGTGGACCTCTTTCAAAGTTTTTCAAATCTTTCCGGTCCGCTGCATATGTAGGTCACCAGAGCTAAAAATATATTTAAAAAGTTAAAACTTTAAAAATCTTCTCCTATGAAACCGCAAGGCTCAGAGCTTTCATATTTGAAATGTAACATCCTATAGTGGCCCTCTACAAAGATTGTTCAAATTATGCCCCTAGGGTCAAAACGTGCCACGCCCCGGGGTCACATGGTTTATATGGTATATATATAGCAAAATGACTTTAAAATCTTCTCCTCTGAAACCGCTAGCCCCAGAGGTTTCGTATTTGTAGGTATCATCATATAGTGGTCCTCTACAATGGTTGTTCAAATTATGCCCCTGGGGTCAAAATGGCCCACGCCCTGGGGGTCACATGGTTTATATAAAATATATGGCAAAATGACTTTAAAGATCTTCTCTAAAACTGCAAGGCCCCAAGGTTTCATATTTGAGATGTTACATTTTCTAGTGGTGCTCTACAAAGAGTGTTGAAATTATGCCCCTGGGGTGAAAATGGGCCACGCTCCGGGGGTCACATGGTTTATATGGAATATATTGCAAAATAACTTCAAAAATCTCATCTGAAACCGCAAGGCTCAGAGATTTCTTATTTTGTATGTATCATCCTATAGTGGTCCTCTACAAAGTTTGTTCAAATTATGCCCTTGAGTCAAAACTGGCCACGCCCTGGGGGTCCCATGGTTTATATAAACTTAAATAGCAAAATGTCTTCAAAAATCTTCTCCTCTGAAACTGCCAGGCCCAGAGGTTTCATATTTGGTATGTAGCATCCTATAGTGGCCCTCTACAAAGATTTTGCAAATTATGCCCCTGGGGTCAAAACGGGCCACGCTCCGGGGGTCACATGGTTTATATAGTACATTGTATATATAGCAAAATGACTTTTAAAAATCTTCTCAGAAACTGCAAGGCTCAGAGGTTTCTTATTTGGTATGTAACATCATATAGTGGTCCTCTACAAAGATTGTTCAAATTATGCCCTTGGGGTCAAAACTGGCCACGCCCCGGGGGTCACATTGTTTATAAAAACTCAAATAGCAAAATGTCTTTAAAAATCTTCTCCTCTGAAACCGCAACGCCCAGAGGTTTAGTATTTGGTATGTAACATCCTATTGTGGTCCTCTTCAAAGATTTTTCAAATTATGCCCCATGGGTCAAAACTAACCACACCCCAGGGGTCACATGGTTCATATAGACTTAAATAGCGAAATGACTAAAATTCTTCTCCTCTGAAACCACCAGGCCTAGAGGTTTCATATTTGGTATGGAATATCGTATAGTGGTCCTGTACAAATATTGTTCAAATTATGCCCCAGGAGTCAAAACTGGTCACGTGGGGGGTCACATGGTTTATATAGACTTAAATTACAAAATGACTTTTAAAATCTTCTCTGAAACAGCAAGGCCAACAGCTTTCCTATATTTGGTACCGACATTGCATAGTGTTCCTCTCCAAAGATTGTTCAAATTATGCCCCTGGTGTCAAATCTGGCTGCACTCCGAGGGGTCACATGGTTTATATAGACTTAAATAGTAAAATAACTTTAAAAATCTTTACCTGAAACCGCAAGGCCCAGAGGTTTGTTCAAGATTGTTTAAATTATACCCCTGGGATAAAAATAAGCCACGCCTCGGAGATGCAAATTCCAATAGGGTTACAAGGTCTCAGGTGAGCATCCTAGGGCCCTCAGGGCCCTCTTGTTTCCAATTTCCAATTAAAGGGTATTCAGATGTTTAAAATGGTTATGAACAGACATCAAACATTTATTTATATATTTTATTAATGTTATTTATTTTAAGTTTGTAAAAGCTGTGAGATCAATTATTGTGTTTTCTCAACACTTGACACTATTCAAGCGCATATAATCTATTACGTACTTGATGTGACCCAAGCATGTTCGAGCCAAACAAACAATAAATGTGTGAAAACTGTTACTGGGACCGTGACAAACACTTCAAGCTATCTGAAAATTCGACCCTCGTGATTCGAGCCAAACCACAGAAGTTTATATGAATATATAGCAATGAAATATTGGTCCCTTGAAGAAACTTCGAGGCACCAAGAAATTGGAGACAAGCGAGTTCGAGGCCTCAGGACTTGACTGTATTATCATCAAGAAATGAAAAAACATCTTTGTGAATTTGTTAACATCTATATGTTTGATTTCATTGGTAAACAGTTGTACGAATATAAAGTTTATGAGTATAAAGTATATTAAAGAAAATGACATGTGTGCAATTTTCAACTCTTTATTGTATTGAGAATTATAAACTTGTTTGAAGAATTCTGACATTGAAAAAATAAAAAATAAACCATTTAACTGAGTGAACACAGTTTTACTTTTAACATTGCTTATGAGCACATAAGTTAGAAATATACATGTTATTTCATGTCCAATTAATTGTTCTTCTATCGATTGTGTCTTTATTTCTTCAAGGTCCGCTTCATATATTGTTGGTGGGAGCTGGTGATTTAAGACTTGTTTTATGGACCATAGCCAGAAAGTACAGACACAAGAAGAGGAGAGTATATGTAAGTCTCAGTATGAGTTATAGTTTCGTTAATTTAGCGTAATCGGGATCTTTAGTTGTTATCCTAAAACAATATATTAAATGATAGTGTGTATTCATCAGTTTATATTTTGTTTGTAGTTCTACATTCTGGAAAATAATCTTGAGCTGTATGCAAGAGACATGCTGTTTCTGACAATAGCGATGGAACCTCAGAATAGAATGGGTTTACAAGGTAACGTAGTCTTTGTTTATATCTCACCCAGTATGTTTAACATCCTCTCTACCGTATATGATAGCCAATCGATTGAAATGCTGTTATGTTGTTTTAGCCTGCTTTGAGACTAGCTGTTTCTTTAAAATGTTTTTTTCAGCACCAGTTCTTTATTGAATTTGAATATCCTGAATCTTTTTCAAAAAATTGGATAATGTATTTGCTGCCACTTGTTAGTTGGTTAAAAAGCTCCTCTGTTCTTGTGTAATTCAGAGAAAACAGAATTGTTCTTGGAACTGTATGGAAATATTCTCATCAGGAAGCAGTCAGCAGAATACATTGAGCGGATGTCGAATGAATTTATAAAGTAAGTACACAGGTCAAATACATGGTTATGCTATTTTAATGAAAAATCTAGTTACCGGTATTTGATTTGCTTGCAGTGTTTTGGAGTTAAAAAGTGAGAAATTGTTAAATAGTTGTTTTATAAAGTTTTATGTATTATATGACAGCTATTTATGTATGCTGTACTATACAGAGATATATTGTTTTATATTTATTTCAGAATGGTAACAGATTCAGACTATCTCCAAAAGAAACTACCCTTAGTTGATTTATCACAATTAAAGGTACAATTTTTACTATGTCTCCATATTACAATAATAAACATCATTATCGAATCTGGAGATGAAATATTTCTACGCATGTTTGATGTACTGTATATAAACTGAGGTTTACAGGGTTTTTTCGATCACCTGAGCATAAAGTGCTCATAGTGAGCTTTTGTGATCGTCCGTTGTCCGTCATCCGTCCGTCCGTCGTCAACTTTTCATTCAAACAACATCTCCTTTTAAACCACTTGGCAGATTTTCACCAAACTTCACAGGAATGATCACTGGGTGACCCTCTTTTAAAGTTGTTCAAATTGTTACGGTCCGCTGCATATGTAGGTCACCAGAGCTAAAAATAGATTTAAAAAGTGTAAATTTTAAAAAATTTCTCTGAAACCGCAGGGCCCAAAGGTTTCATATTTGGTATGTAACATCCTATAGTGGTCCTCTACAAAGATTGTTCAAATTATGCCCCTGGGGTCAAAACAGGCCATGCCCTGGGGGTCACATGGTTTATATAGTATATATAGCAAAATGACTTTAAAAATCTTCTCCTCTGAAACTGCAAGGCCCAGAGGTTTCATATTTGGTATGTAACATCCTTTAGTGGTCCTTTAGAAAGTTTGTTCAAATTATGCCCCTGGGGTCAAAACGGGCCACGCCCAGTCAAGTTAACGTGGTTTATATTGAATATATAGCAAAATCTTCTCCTCTGAAACCACAAGGCCCAGAGGTTTCATATTTGGAATGTAACATCCGAAAGTGGTCCTCTACAAATATTGTTCAAATTATGCCTTTGGGGTCAAAACTGGCCCCGCCCCTTGGGTCATATGGTTTATATACACTTAAATAGCAAAATGTCTTAAAAATACTTCTTCTCTGGAACTGCAAGGCCCAGAGGTTTCCTATTTGGTATGTAACATCCTATAGTGGTCCTCTACAAAGATTGTTCAATTTATGCCCCTAGGGTCAAAACGGCCACGCCCCGGGGGTCACATGATTTATATAGACTTAAATAGCAAAATGACTTTAAAAATCTTCTCCTCAGAAACTGCAAAGCCCAGAGGTTTCCTTTTTGGTATGTACCATCACATATTGGTGCTCTACAAAGAATGTTCAAATTATGCCCCTGGGGTGAAAACCGGCCATGCCCGGCGGGTCACATGGTTTATATAAACTTAAATAGCAAAATGTCTTTAAAATCTTCTATTCAGAAACTGCAAGGCCCAGAGGTTTCGTATTTGGTATGTAACATCATATAGTGGTCCTCTACAAAGATTGTTCAAATTTTGTCCCATGGGTCAATACTGACCACACCCCAGGGGTCACATGGTTTATCTAAACTTATGTAGCAAAAAGATTTTAAAATTCTCCTCTGAAACCGCAAGGCCTAGAGGTTTTATATTTGGTATGTAACATCGTATAGTGGTCCTGTACAAATATTGTTCAAATTATACCCCGGGGTCAAAACTGGTCAAAACTGGTCATGCCCCGAGGGTCACATGATTTATATACAGGGTTGCCACTTAACTTGAAAAGTCAGGGAAAAAATTTTTTTTTTCAAGGTCAGTAAATTGTCAGGGAAATCTGGAAAATGGTCAGGGAAAATTAGAATTTTAGAGAAGTCAGTGAAAAGTCAGGGAAAATTAAAATTCTGGGTAAATGTTAAAAATCTTCATTGGCTATGACAGTCATTTTGGTTTGGTTATGTATAAACATAACATAAATGTGTTTGAATCAATTTTGTGTTTATGATAAATTAGACTTTTGAAGACTGAAAGGCCTTGCAACCCTTGCCTCCAGATCAATCACATGCTTCTTACTTCTACAGTGTGTTAGTCAATAAATTTTAAACAGAAGATGAAATGGTTTTATATTTTAGAAATCAAACATGCATGCTTTTATTTTAAGGTTACACTTACTAATAGATGAATAAAAATACATCTATAGATATGAATAAATTTGAGTTTCAAACATGAGTAAACAACCAATACTTAATGATGCTTGGTTGACTGACTCAGAGTTTTCAGCAAAGGACTCAACAAATGTAAAAAAGCATGTTGTCTTCTGTTTTTTTTAGGACCAATTTTGGGCCAAATTCCTCTGCTTAAAAAGTATATATTTTTCCCCTAAATTTACAATAAAATTCCCATCAGAATGTAAGCTTTATTTTGAAACAAAAAAGACCAAAATCTGACAAAAATTGGCTAAGATAGAGGAGTTTTTGTAAACAATCCCAGCAATTTTTTATCAAACAAAGTTGTCTAAGTTGTTATTTGTAGCAAAACAATTCATTAACGTTTTACAACAAAGTAGAATATAAACATGTAATATGCTTTTCTAAAAAAAATTCCCTGTTTGCCGTAAAATTCCCCATCTAAAGGGCCCCAATACCTTTCCGCCAAAGGTGAAAAAAATGTGCTCATTATTAAGTTTCATGTAATTCTGGCGTATTCCACATTAATTCGGCGAGAGGCATGTTAGTATGCTAATCATATATGTATGTTTAGGCACATATAATATATGTGTTTAAAGCCATTTCAGGTCTAGCGTAATATCGTCACTGACTAATATCATTATTATAATATTTAATTTAATAATATATAAAGTCATATATTTTGGGTATTTGTTTTATATATCTGAAACAAAATATATATAAAACAGTAATTGGACGGCCCTCTTTCATTAACCAATTGCCGATCAAATTCATCGTTTAAAATCATGACAAAGTCGGTTGTTTTTTCAGGAACTTCAAAATCGTGATTGGTAATGTAATAAAAGGTGGCTCGTTAGAACCCTGGCCAAATCGCTTATATTTTGATAAAAAGCCCTGCCCTTGTGGTATTGGTCAGTGAAAAGTATAGTGTAGTCAGGGAAAAGTCAGTGAAAAGTCTGTGAATTTCATTCTCTCATCTAAGTGGCAACCCTGATATAGACTTAAATAGCAAATGACTTCAAAAATCTTCTCCTCTGAAACAGGCAAGGTCAACAGCTTTCCTATATTTGGTACGTAACATTGCATTGTGGTCCTCTACCAAGATTGTTCAAATTATGCCCCTGGGGTCAAATCTAGCCACACCCTGAGGGGTCACATGGTTTAAATAGCAAAACGACTTTAAAAATCTTTACCTGAAACCGCAAGGCCCAGAGGTTTGTTCAAGATTGTTCAAATTATTCCCCTGGGATAAAAATAACCCACACCTCGGGGATGAAAATTCCAATTGGGTTACAAGGTCTCAGTTGAGCATCCTAGGGCCCTCAGGGCCCTCTTGTTTTATTTGTTATATTCTTTTGTAGTACATTTGTACATGTATTTCTGAAAAAATAAGTTTGTTCATGTATTGTTTAACTTTGTTTTAAGAAGGCACTTGTTACATGATCTAATAATTAAATGTGATCCATGACATATTTATGTGAACATATCTTTGTTTCTGTTGACAACACCAATTTTGTTTTAATTAAAATTTTCTGCATGACACCTAATGTTAACAGATCTGCATGTTGTTAACAAGACTAACAAAGACTTACATGGGTATAAACTGAGAATTTGTTGCTCATTTCATTTCAGTTCAAGGAGAGAGATTTCTTAGATGCCATTTTCAAATTTTGGAGGTATCCAGCCATAGCTGGGGTTTTTGAAGTTTCCAAATACTGGTGAGAAAATAATATTTGAAAAAAAAATTCTACAACTGCAATAAAACTATACATATTTTTAAAAAACATCTCACTATCTTTGGGGCACATTTTGGTGTCATTAAAATAACAAACTTGATGATCTGAGTGCCAACTATAAGGTCATGCATTTATGGTATATCTACAAGATATATTGTTAGTGCTGAATTATTATCAGTCTACCTAATGAAGCCTAGAGAACCTGATCTATGAGGCATTCCAGTGCACTTTATTGTGTCGCCTGAAAAGGCGACATATAGGGGTTACTTTGGGTGGCATGGCGGCAGTGGTGGCGGCAGCAGCGTTATTGGCGGCGGTTGCGTTGTTGGTGTCCTTCAGTTTGTGCAGACAATAACTTAAGCAGTTTTTGTTCAATCTTTATGAAACTTTATGGAAGTGTTATTAAGTGAAAAGGAAGGTTAACTTCGATTTTCGGCATAATTGCTCCTATCGTTCTTGAGTTATGCCCCTTTTTACAAACAAAATAGTTCAAATAAGGCTTGTGCAGATAATAACTTGAGAAGTTTTTGTGCAATCATTACGAAACTATTAAGTGTTAGTAGGCATAAATGGAAGGTAAATTTTGGTTTTCGGCATAATTGTTTTTATCGTACTTGAGTTATGCTCCGTCAGTTATGCTCCGTACTTGAGTTATGCTCTTGAGTTATGCTCCGTACTTGAGTTATGCTGACTCGCCGAGTTACAGTATTATTTACCCTTTCCCACATGAGTAAGCATTTGAACGTGTCAGTATCACATCGCATGGAAATTCTTTACACATGTGGTCGTATTAACACCCAAATCTCCTCTTGTTGCAGGGACCTAAGGGTGCGGAAACTGCTGGGCACTAGGTACGACTCGAGAATGAACGTTTATGACTGGGACTACCAGATGAGACTTGCTCAGAGAGAGGTAACACCAATTACTATTAAAATGTGGGTGGGTGGGTACCATGACCAATAATACTCAGACCTAAAGGCATTTGACTATTATAGGATCCATTACTACAAGTTACCAGCTGATTTTAGAACTAGCATCTCGGTAAATGTGCAAAGTATTGTTGTTTTTGTTTTGGATACAATTTCTGCTCCATGTGACATTGTATTTGACTGTTGTATTCTGTACTGGTATAAATAACAGCCAGGTACTGTCAAAATGTTGTACTAGTAATTGGCAAGGAGGCGTGAATTAATCATTTATTAATTATATTTTTCATTGAAATAACGGCCATGATACATTTAGGATGTGAAATACTTACCCTAACCTAATAGCCATTAAAAAAGTGAGAGAGACCTAATCAACCTGTAACATTAGAATGCATATATTATGCACCTATCAATATTTTCCCCCAGGGGGAGAGTTGCGGGCATATATTAGACTAAAAGCAATTCCCGACAGGTGGGAATTCGACACCAAATGATTCTGGGGAATTAGACCCCCCAAAAACAAAATTAGTCAATGCATTCAGCATGTGTAAGGAGTCTTGTGGAACATGTTAAGATGATATCAGGCCTCACTCTGCTATTTGCCAAATTTAGCCAATAGCTGCACATTTTAACATTTGGCTAAAAATAAATGTCTAGGGGGTGCGTTCTTTTCATAGTGAACTGTTCTATTATAACATTATGACAATCAAATTTGGTATTTTGTATGTGTCTTCTTAGCGTAATGAACATGGGAATGTACATTCTTTCAGGCAGACATCATCAATATACACGAGTACAAGAACTGGCGGGAAACTGGTGTGGCTTTTGAGGTTCGTGAAGCAGACTATGAGATTCCAAACAAAACCATGGCATCTGGACTCATTCTAACACATGTGAGTATATGTACGCTCAACAAAAGTTATAACGCACCAAATGGAAATTGTTGTATTTTCTTTATTTATAACGCACCAAATGGAAATTGTTGTATTTTCTTTATTTATAAGAATTTCAACTTGAAATGTCATCTATGGTTATTTGAGTTAATGCATGTGTTCATACTAAAATATTGGAAAAAAGAATTTCGTCTTTTCCATGGTACAGCTGAAATTTGTAATTGTAAAGTTACAGCACTTTTTAGTCTGTGGTGCGTTATAACTTATGCCGAGTGTATGTTGGAGTTCCAGTCCTTTTGACAAAATACATATTATACTACTTTAAACGATCCCATTCAGTACAAAGTTTGCTTTGACTTGTGTTTCATAAACTGGTCTGATGTAGTGGTTTTCATATGATACATGTAGAGGTTATGTCCATATTTAGAACATAACTATGAATTCAGCCTTACTGTTTATAACTGCATTGTATAGAACCATGACGTCCAGTAAAACAATAGTAGACCTAAAAAGTAAATGACATCTGCAGTCAAATTTGTGCAAATTTATAAATCTTTAATAATATTGTACAGTTGTGTACTGTTGGTCATGCCTTCATATATTTAAAACATACTTTTAGCATATGTGAATGTCCATTTTCCTTTTTAGCTTGACTATTCGAAGAATAGTTCAGCTATCCTTCTATCCCCGGCTTCGGCGTTCGCGTCTGAATTGGTTAAAAAAATTATTTAAAAGTCTTGTAACTTCAAAACTACATAAGTTATTCACTTGAAACTTAGACTATACCTTTGTCATCATCTAGTATCAGGGGCAACATTACCCATAAAAACTCTTTTTGTATTTTGACAGAGTTATGCCCCTTTTTCACATAGATTTTCTGGTTAAAGTTTATATTCAAAAGTTGTAACTTCAATACTACATAAGCTTTTCACTTGAAACTTGGAACTAACCTTTGTCATCAGGACAAAACTCTGTTTTGTATGCAGACCGATGGTATCAGGAGCAACATAACCCATAATTATTTTGTATTTTGACAGAGTTATGCCCCCTTTTCATTTAGATTTTATGTTTACAGTTTATATTCAAAAGTTTGGTTACTTCAAAACTACATAAGTTATTCGCCAGACACTTGGAACTACCCAACTCTAGTATCAGGGGCAACATTACCCATTACTCTGTTTTGTATATTGACAGAGTTATGCCCCTTTTTCACATAGATGTTCTGGTTAAAATTTATATTCAAAAGTTTTGTAACTTCAAAACTGCATATGTTATTCACTTGAAACTTGGAACTAACCTTTGTCATCAACTCTAGTATCAGTATCAAGGGCAACATTACCCATAACTCTGTTTTGTATGCACAATTGTTACATAGATTTTGTGGTTAAAGTTTTTGTTTCAAAAATGTATAAACTATACAAGGCTTCACTTAAAAGTTTTGTATTTTAACAAATTTACGCCCCTTCCAATATCCAAAATATGTACCAACTGAAATACTTCGAATAGTCGAGCGCGCTGTCCTCTTACAGCTCTTGTGTCTTCTATTTGCTTTGTTTTCTGTATTATAGTCTACCAAAATAGAAACCTGACAGTGTATAATTTATTAATTTTCCTGGAAATGAATCAAGATACAGCATTAATAATGGTTGTTAACTAAAGCATACTGTTTTCATAACACAAATGTGCATTTTAATTTATCTCAGCCATGTATTAATAAATGGTTGTTTTAGGCATACCGTAGTGGTTGAACTCAATTTCACAAACGGAAAACATTTAACAAGTAATAAAGTGACCCTGATGTAATAGATATTGTGTCCTTCTTGCGATTGAGAGATCGTGAATTTGATCACTATTTAGGGAGTGTATATATGAGGCGCGTCGTGGGAAAACCGGACGTAATGCATGTGCATAAAGTGTCATCCCAGATTAGACTGTGCAGTCTGCACAGGCTAATCCAGGATGGCACTTTCCGCCTACAGTGGATTTATGTTAAGAAGAGACTTCATTGAAACAGAAAATACCATAAAAGCGGAAAGTGCCATCCCGGATTAGCCTGTGTGGACTGCACAGGCTAATCCAGGACGACACTTTAAGCACATGCATTAGGTCCAGTTTTCCCACGACGCGCCTCATATGATCTCTGTCAAAAGACACAAAGTACTGTTTCTTCCTAGGAAACAGACTCAAACGTGTCTCAATAAACCTTTGGTCTTCAACACGATTAAGCTTAAATCAATAAATTTAAACTAAATGACATAGTGTCAGGCTTGTTTTATGGCTGAGTATATTGTCTGTGATGTTCATCCCTCAGGAAGGAGAGAAGCATGCGAGGCGGGGCTACTGGGGGGATGTGCTTGTCAGTCCATACGTGCCCCTGGGTATCCAGTGTGAAGATCAGGACTTCTTCAAGAAGACGAACCAAATGTTTCTCAAGGTACACCAGTTTGATAGTCTGTATTTAGTGGGGATATACTGTAATCTATTGTAGGTAGTTATATCTGAGGCTCAACATTATCATGGTGGAAAGCCAAAGCATAATATTAGTATGTTAGACAAGGCATTCTTTTACAAAACATTTAAAACTGTACTTTGTTAGGAATTATGTCAGAAAAGTTGGTTATAAGTGTAATTCAAACTGTTTCATAGAAAAATGCAGTCCATAGTGCGTATCTCTTATTAACTTTGACATAGACTTTCAAAGAGTTCTGATGATCTAAGATTACAAACATGTATTTCAGACTGCAAGTAACATTGCTGAATATAACATAACTGCAATGCTTCATGAGATAGCCCACCAGAAGGTCTACTACCTGCCAAAAGAGAAGGAAGTCAAAGATCCAGGAGAAGACCAAGGACCCCAAATTACAGGTAGAGATACATAAGTCATGTGGTTCATACTGACATGTTTTGAATTGTGTACATGTTTCGGTTAGCTGGTTTTGTCATAATAGTTAGGGTACATTCTTTGAAATGTTCTATTTATTTTTAGACATAACTTCATACATTATTGTGTCATTAGTTTTTAAACGATTATCATTATTTTTATTATTCTATGTAAAGTTGTCTTGAATGTATAAATCTCGACTAAAACTTTTGAGTTTAGTTATAATACATTTTCCATTTGAATTCAAGTATTTACCAGTAAATAACTGTTCAGTAAATGTGTGTTTGATTTATGTTCTATTTATTTTTAGACATAATTTCATACATCATGGTGTCATGAGTTTTTAAACGATTATGATTATTTTTATTATTCTATGTAAAGTTGTCTTGAATGTATAAATCTGCGGCTAAAACTTTTGAGTTTAGTTATAATACATTTTCCATTTGAATTCAAGTACTTACCAGTAAATAACTGTTCAGTAAATGTGTGTTTGATTTATGAATACAGAAATATCTGAAGAGTCTGAGGCAAAGTCAGCAGAATATGTGAAGGAAGAAGAGCCAAAGATGAGTATGGAGATTTCTAGATTATTTTGCAGGACCAAAAGATGAAGTTCTGGGCCCAGTTGCTCAAACTTTTAACAGCTGATTAAGCTAACAGCCGGTAACTTCAGATGTAAATAAAATTCATATTACAATAAACTTGTTTTTCAATCATAACAATTTATAGAAAAAAAACTCACGTTGTAAAATTATAATGTTTCTTTTTACATAAATACATCCAAATTGTTACGGCAGTAAAAGCTTAATTGGCCGTTAAAGGTTTGAGCAACTTGCCCCTGTTGTGTAGAAAATCCTATGCCATTCTATTGTGATGAAACATTTTCATGTGGTTGTCATACATGTACATTACAACCGAATCCAAACGTCAGGAAAAGTTACTTTACCAATGTTGTTCCAAGTTTCAATTCCATATGCCTGAATAATTTGGATAAAACCAGGCTATAATTCCATGTACATTTACCTGGCACCAGTGTTAGGATAGTAAATGGTTCGTATTCAGGGTTCAGACCCCAAACTGTTGTGTCAGATTTCATGGAAAGCATAAATTGATAGAATTGCAAGAACATGTTAATGAAAAGAAAAGCAACAGCAAGAGACATTTATGAAAAAGAAATATATTCATACCTTCCAGAATATATTTCCACAAATACCAATCATATGCAAATTAAAAGTGTTTTATTAAATTATACCAGTAGTAATTGAATTTCATGTGTTTAGCTGTTAATCTACTTTACACACATGGTAAAGCTTGAGAAATGTTGGTGAAGATTGATAAATGGAAATTAATTCTTATCAAGAGCTGGAATGGAGCTTAAATACTAGTGACAAAAACGAAAGAAGCCTATTGTTTTTGTTGCACTGTTATTTGTCAGAGTACTCTTCTATGTACAGATGCAGACCAGCTAGCAGAGCTTGTGGAGAACGAGGTTACGGAGGAGCTAAAGAGGGCAGATCTCAGTGACAGGAGGCCCCCAGATGAGGAGTATGGTAGGTTGAGAATGAGGTTGTAGAGGGCTGATCTCAGTGACAGGATGCCCCCAGATGAGGAGTATGGTAGGTGGAGAATGAGGTTGTAGAGGGCTGATCTCAGTGACAGGAGGCCCCCAGATGAGGAGTATGGTAGGTTGAGAATGAGGTTGTAGAGGGCTGATCTCAGTGACAGGAGGCCCCCAGATGAGGAGTATGGTAGGTTGAGAATGAGGTTGTAGAGGTCAGATCTCAGTGACAGGAGGTCTCTAGATGAGGAGTATGGTAGGCTGAGAATGAGGTTGTAGAGGGCTGATCTTAGTGACAGGAGGCCCCCAGATGAGGAGTATGGTAGGTTGAGAATGAGGTTGTAGAGGGCTGATCTCAGTGACAGGAGGCCCCCAGATGAGGAGTATGGTAGGTTGAGAATGAGGTTGTAGAGGGCTGATCTCAGTGACAGGAGGTCTCTAGATGAGGAGTATGGTAGATTGAGAATGAGTTTGTAGAGGGCAGATCTCAGTGACAGGAGGCCCCCAGATGAGGAGTATGGTAGGCTGAGAATGGGGTTGTAGAGGGCTGATCTCAGTGACAGGAGGCCCCCAGATGAGGAGTATGGTAGGTTGAGAATGAGGTTGTAGAGGGCTGATCTCAGTGACAGGAGGTCTCTAGATGAGGAGTATGGTAGGTTGAGAACGAGGTTGTAGAGGGCTGATCTCAGTAACAGGAGGTCTCTAGATGAGGAGTATGGTAGGTTGAGAACGAGGTTGTAGAGGGCTGATCTCAATGACAGGAGGTCTCTAGATGAGGAGTATGGTAGGTTGAGAATGAGGTTGTAGAGGGCTGATCTGTGACAGGAGGCCCCCAGATGAGGAGTATGATAGGTTGAGAATGAGGTTGTAGAGGGCTGATCTCAGTGACAGCAGGCCCCCAGATGACGAGTATGGTAGGTTGAGAATGAGGTTGTAGAGGGCTGATCTCAGTGACAGGAGGTCTCTAGATGAGGAGTATGGTAGGTTGAGAATGAGGTTGTAGAGGGCTGATCTCATTGACAGGAGGCCCCCAGATGAGGAGTATGGTAGGTTGAGAATGAGGTTGTAGAGGGCTGACAGGAGGTCTCTAGATTGAGGAACTAGAGATGGCAGATCTCAGTGACAGGAGGCCCCCAGATGAGGAGTATGGTAGGTTGAGAACGAGGTTAGAGAGGAGCTAGAGATGGCAGATCTCAGTGGCAGGAGGCCCCTCGATGTGGAGAATGATTGGGGGAAAACAAGGCAAGGGAGGAGCTATAGAAGGCTGATCTCAGTGACAAGAAACCCCTCAATGAGGAGTATGGTAGGGATGGTCACAGCAATACTCATGCTAATTATCTGTAGTGTTTTGCTGTTTAGCCTCACCAGTGTAAAGTGGTATTTTGTATTAGGCATTTAAAAGTTATTTATCTTCATCACATAATAACAAAGTTAATATAAATACATGTAAACATGTTTATTTTATGGTTACCATGCTTTTAAAGAAAAAGAGAGCATACAAAAGAATAATTTCAGAGTAATATACCGTACATGTATATGCACCAGTATTTCATCTCTGAAAAAAATGATTTGGGAATCAGTATGCTTCCATCCAGGTTTTTCCATTAAGCGGCTCTAATACACTTCATTTCCATGTGGTTCTATATGGTTCCCTTCTATATGTTTATTTACGTATATGATTAATTTTCCAGTGCCCATACATGTTGAGAATGTGTCCATCACCTTTCTGCCACTTGGAACACTGTTAGACACGGGCAAAAAGAGTAAATACAAGAATCTCTTCAATGTGGTATACTTTTCGAATAGGTGAGATCTCTATTTACAGACACAAGAAGTATCTATATATTAACAGTACATAATTAACTTTTAGCAGATATACTGGTATCTGTAAATAATCGTAGAAAGTGTCATACTGTAGGGTGACTTGCTAGGCAATGATTTTTATGGCCCCGAAGGACGGCATATAGTAGTCGCACCGTCCCTCTGTGGGTGGGTGGATCCGTCCGTCCAGACTTTGTTTCTTCTCTGTAACTTTTTAATGCCTGAATGGATTTTAATATAACTTCAGATTATTATTCCCCATGACTAGACAATATGTCGCTTACAACTCCCATGCTGGTCGGTCAAAGTTCAAGGTCAAAGGTCATGAATTTTTGTTTCGGCTCCATAACTTCTAAATGCCTGGATGGATTTTAATATAACTTCAGAATATTATTCCCCATGACCTGACGATGTGTCACATACAACTCCCATGCTCGTCGGTCAAAGGTCAAGGTCACACACAATTTAAGGTCAAAGGTCATGAATATTTTTGTCCGCTCTGTAACTTCTTAACGCCTGGAAGGGTTTTAATATAACTTCAGATTATTATTCCCCATGACCAGACAATGTGTCGCTTACAATTCCCATGATGGTCGGTCAAAGGTCAAGGTCACAATTCAAGGTCAAAGGTCAATTATTTTTGTTTCCACATCATAACTTTTAATGTCTGGAGGGATTTAAATGTTACTTTAGATTATTATTCTCTATGACCAGACAATGTGTCGCATACAACTCCAATGCTCGTCTGTCAAAGGTCAAGGTCACAGGTCAAGGATTTCAGTTTCTCCACCATAACTTCTAAACTTCTAAACGTTTGGAAGGATTTTAATATTACTTCAGATTATAATTACCCATGACCAGGCGATGTGTCGTGTACAACTCCCATGGTCCTCAGTCAAAGGTCAAGGTCACAAATCAAGGTCAAATGTCAAGGAATTTTCTTTCAGCTCTATAACTTCCAAAAGCCTTGAAGGATTTTAATATTACTTCAGATTATCTTTTCCCATGACCAGATGATGTGTCACATACCAATTACATGTTCCTCGGTCAAGGTCTGTGGGTCCAAGGTTACACTTAAAAGGTCAAATATTAGAATGAACTTTTTGTAGGAAGCATCATTTTTGCCAACATGTAAGGAATGTAATAACTTGGTGGGAATGAAGATCATTATGTGGCAGTGTGTCTCAACAACAAACAGCTGTGTTGCTGAAATCTCAAGATATTTGTCCAGGGCATAATATTGTACTCTGACATTGTTTTACCTTCCTCTGACAAGCATATGCTTCGGGGCATATGTCACATCCTGTGACAAGCCTTGTTTTTCCTTATTTAAAAGTGTCCTGTAAAAGGACCCATTCCCAAAGCCAAATATTGTTTTTTCCCCAATTGAAATGAAAAAATCCCAAATTTGAAGTTACACAATCCTAAATATTTAGGGAATATGAATTGATGTAAATCATGTAATTGTTTGTATGGTTATGGGTAAATACCATTAAAATACCAAGTTCAACAAATAGAAAAATTCATGATGCAGAATTCCCTATTTCAGGGGTACCAGACCCATTCTCAAAGCAGGCAAATAAATTGCTGCTCACTCGTGAGCTTGTTTTGTGCTTGTATCTACTAGAAAGTCTTTTTGACTTTCATTTTGCCTAAATTGTTTATTGAAAACAATATGGGTTGTGTTCTTTCTGTTGTAGGTGTGTTTTGACAATGTGTGTACTTCCCATTGTTAGAAATAATTTATTTGGGCTTTCTTGCTGTAAACATGCATTGACATGAGCATAAGGAATTTTAGTTTCACATGTTCTTCTTGCAGCATGGTGCACTTGCTTAAGCCAGAGTTGAACCCAACATTTGCTGACACCTCCACGGTCATAATAGAATCTGCAAGGTAATTTCGCTATAAGTAACTACTGGTATTCACATGTGAATGTCTGCTAATAAATATTTAGAAATCTCAAATCCATGAGCTGCAACTGTAAGCTGTCTTTCATGTAGGACTGGCTGCAATAAAATTCAGGACATAGGACTATGGACCTTATGACTGTCCTTGATGCATAGAATGAGTCCTTGGTGGCTCGAGATATGTCTCTTGGTGTCTTGAGATATGTCTCTTGGTGTCTTGAGATATGTCGCTTGGTGTCTTGAGAAGATCAATTGAATGCTCCTGAGTAGAGATCAAGCTCACAATCTTTCTATTGCCATGTGGACACCATGCACTGTTATGTTATCTATTGAAAGAACATGTTGGACATTTTATCTATTGCATGTACATGTTATATATTCTAGGTACATGTTGAGCATGTTATCTATTGCAGGAACATGTTGGACATGTCATCCTTTGAAAGTACATGTTGGGCATGTTATCTATTGCAGGAACATGTTGGACATGTCATCCTTTGAAAGTACATGTTGGAAATGTTATCTATTGCAGATACATGTTTTATACATGTTATATATTGTAGGGACATTTTATATATTGCAGGAACATGTTGGACATGTCATCCTTTGAAAGTACATGGACATGTTATCGTTTGCAGGTACATGTTGGACATGTTTTCTATTGCAGGTACATGTTGGACATGTTATCTACTGCAGGAACATGTTGCACATGTTATCTATTGAAAGTACATGTTGGACATGTTATCTATTGGAGGTACATGTTGGACATAGTATCTATTGCAGGAACATGTTGGACATGTTTCCTACTGAAAGTACATGTTGGACATGTTATCTTTTGCAGGTACATGTTGAACATGGTATCTATTACAGGTACATGTTGGACATGTTATCTATTACAGGTACATGTTGGACATGTTATTTATTACAGGTACATGTTGGACATGTTATCTGCTGCAGGAACATGTTGTACATGTTATCTATTGACAGTACATGTTGGACATGTTATCTATTGGAGGTACATGTTGAACATAGTATCTATTGCAGGAACATGCTGGACATGTTTCCTACTGAAAGTACATGCTGGACATGTTATCTTTTGCAGGTACATGTTGGACATGGTATCTATTGCAGGTACATGTTGGACATGTTACCTATTGAAAGTACATATTGGACATGTTATCTATTGAAAGTTCATGTTGGACATGTTATCTATTACAGGAACATGTTGGACATGTTATCTATTGCAGGTACTTGTTGGACATGTTATCTATTGCAGATACATGTTGTACATGTTATCTATTGCAGGTACATATTGGACATGTTATCTATTACAGGTACATGTTGGGCATGTTATCTATTGCAGGTACATATTGGACATGTTATATATTTCAAGTTCATGTTGGACATGTTATCTATTGAAAGTACATGTTGGACATAGTATCTGTTGCAGGTACATGTTCGACATGTTATCTATTGCAGGAACATGTTGGACATGTTATCTATTGCAGGTACATGTTGGACATGTTATCTATTGCAGGTACATTTTGGACATGTTATATATTGCAGGTACATGTTGGAGTTGAAGCTGGAGCAGGTGAAGATGTTTGCAGAAAAGGCCATCAGCATTGGCAAGGATGCCGGCTGCAAGGTAAATGGGTTGTAGAGAATACTGTACACGGTTCGTGTTGAATAAATATAAGTTTATTTAGCAAGGCTTAGAAAACCTTCACCACAAGCCTTGGCGAGTGGTCAATATTTGTGTGCCAAGCAAATAAACTTATCTTTAATCAACACTTACCTGGTATTTTATTTATCCTATCATTTTCTGTCTTGATTTTTAAACTGAATAAAAGAAAAATAATAATTTACAATAAAAGAAAAATAATATATAAACAAGAAAAACTCAAAATGATGTCACAAAGATCAACCAAATGATGTAAGTATACTACACGCGTTTGCTATATTCCACAGGGTGGAAATACAGCAAAGTTTATCCCTCAAGGTGTTATGTCGTCCAAAGTTTATCCCTCAAGGTGTTATGTCGTCCAAAGTTTATCCCTCAAGGTGTTATGTCGTCCAAAGTTTATCCCTCAAGGTGTTATGTCGTCCAAAGTTTATCCCTCAAGGTGTTATGTCGTCCAAAGTTTATCCCTCAAGGTGTTATGTCGTCCATGTTGGCATAATGATAGGATTAAATTACTATGTATTCTAACATGGGACATATAATAGCAACGATACTCTAGTAGTGCATATAGTAATAACATGTTCTATACGTTTATAGTTCATAGTAAACAACAGTAGAGAAATTGAGAAATTACTGTGTTGGAGGTAAATTTGTGATTATTCATGATTTTTTTTTTCATTTAAATAACAATATTCACATTTGGCACAGAATTTAGGTTATACATTACATGTATAGAGTAGAATAAAAATGAAATGTGTGTGACAGGGGATTTTACCTGTAACTGATCAGGCTTTGATTTTATAAACATCTACTTTTAACATAAAAGAAGTAACAGAATAAAGTGATAAAGGCTTTACAGCTGTTACAGCGGGGTATTTAAGAAATAATTTTCACATTATTGTTGTTTATCGGCCAATAAACAACAATTTGGAGCTGTGATGCGTAGGAATTGTGGTTTAATAGCCATACATCAGAACGACAATGAGTTGTTTATTGGCCGATTAACAATGATAATGCAAAACGTATTTTGATTCTAACATATTTTGACAAATATTTTTGCACTTGTAATGAGAACTACATTTTGCTATGCTCCGCTCAGAATCGGGACTACTTTTTGCATTGCTTATTGGGTAGTTCAACAACGATAATTTTATTCTTTTTCTATGTAAAAATTAGCGAGTATCTGTGTAATTGTGCACTGCAACGAATGAATTATAAACATAACTTTTTAAACATATTATATTTCTAAATGCTTCTTCCGAATGTTCATTTCAGAGTCCAGAAAAGTGCAACCCTGAGACAGCAAACTTCATCCAGATGAAATTTGAAAGGAAGAAAGACAGTTAATTATTATGGATACTGTTACTATTGTATTCATGAAGAGTTGATATAAAAAAAATGTGCATTTGCCATAACTGCAAGATATGAGGCATGTCGCAGGAAACCCAGGCTTACATGTAATGCATCTGCATAAAGTGTTGTCCTGGATCAGCCTGTGCAGTCTGCTTTTATGGTATTTTCTGTTTCAAGGAAGTCTCTTCTAAACATAAATGCACTGTAGGTGGAAAGTGTTGTCGCGGATTAGCCTGTATCTGGGACGACACTTTATGCACATGCATTCAGTCTGCCTCATATGTAAATGTATACCGGTAACAACAAGTATGTGAAGCTGTGTTCATGTTATGGATACCAATATTATAACAGACAGATACGTATTCCTGTGTTCCAGTATTTATGAAAAGTGTGTGTCAGTGAAAGCTAGGTATGTTGTTGAATATTTCAGAAAAGCATTCCAATGGAATGGATCATGTTTATCTCAAGGTAATAAAACATAAAATTTAATATCATGTTTCTATTAATATTCCTTGGAACATAGGGCCAACTCATGGGAAATGTAGCTAGAGTGAACTGAAACTCTTAGCTGGATTACGTCTCACACCTATGCCTTATTTGGAATTTCTGTTACCAGTATCATCACAAGCTAATTATGGACTATCAGGCTATGTTACAATGAATCAGTATCCGTATCTTGGTCTTTATCTGCATATGTATCCGCAATTTTTTTTTTCGGAAGCATGTTTCCATGCATCTGTATCCATATATTTATTATTGTCTTTCTTTTTGATTCTGGCTTTCCAAATTTCAAGATTAGACCAGCATACTCATTTTTAATGATGCTTACTGCAGCAAAGTCAAAAAAATGCTCAACCATTTATGAGCATTTAATCAATTCCAACTAATTCCCTACATTTGACAGCATCCATTCAAATTCAACAAATTCCCTTCAATTTGTTAGCATTTAACAGAGTCCAACAAATTCCCTACTATTTAGAATATATAAATGAATATCTTTATTCTTTAATGTATTTTACACAGCATACAAATACAAGACCCTTGCTAAATATCATCCGTATGTATTTGTTTCCGCATAAATTCGCTCAGCGATATGGAACCGGCACAACAGTTTTCAATTTGTTTGATTTTTAAATGGATATGGATATACTGATATGGATAAGGACTCATGGAATAGCGGCCTTATACAGACTTCAAAATCTTAGCGATGCCATTTCACCAGCATTGAACAGGGACCATACCTGTACATAATTTGGGTGATGCAATTAGCTTTATTAACAAGAGCTGTCAGAGGACAGCGCGCTTGACTATTCAATATATTTCAGCTGGTGTATTTTTTTGAAAGTGGACAGGGCATAAATCTGTCGAAATACAAGGCTGAGTATTGGCAATTATTTTCTCGATTCTGAAGTTGATGACTATACTATATTCCAAATTTAAAGTGAAAAGCTGAGATAGTTTTGAAGTTGTAATACTTGAATAAAAACTTTTACCTAAAATTCTATCTGAAAAAGGGGCATAACTCTGTCAAAATACAAAACAGGGTTGTGGGGAATGTTGCCCGTGATGCTGGAGTTGATGACAAAGGTGTTTTCCAAGTTTCAAGGGAAAAACATATGTATTTTTGAAGTTATAAGACTTTTGAATAAAAACTTTAACCTGAAATTTTATGTGAAAATGGGGCATAATTCTGTCAAAATACAAAACAGTTATGGGGAATGTTGCCCCTGATGCTGAGGTTGATGATAAAGGTATATTCCAAGTTTCAAGTGAACAACTTATGGAGTTTTGAAGTTATGAGACTTCTGAATAAAAACTTGAACCAAATTCAGACGCAGACGCCACCGCCGACTCTGGGGCGAGTAGGAAAGCTCACCTATTCTTCGAATAGTTGAGCTAAAAAAATCGTGTATGGGTTTTGGTTTCAATAGATGGACAGATTAGTCCAATACAAGTGTTCTATAGGACAGCTTCACAGCAATATGTAGTTACTGTTCTGTTTTGGAGTCATACTTCATGGCAAATTTAAATTCCAACTACTAGTACTAGTATATAATATTGCATGTCATTGTCTTTTTTCCAAACAAAACAGATACAATCTCTTATTGCCAGTGTAAGGCAAGCATCTCACATACAGCTCCATATCGCACTTCTTCCCAAGGCTTCACAATACTTTTTTGAAGGACAAGTCATACAATTTCAGCTTGCTCGAATCTATTCTGAAAAAAATTACCATATCAGTGTACATTCCACTTTCATGGTATGTTCTGTTTCAAGAAACTTCTAAACATAAATGCACTGTAGGCAGAAAGTGCCATCCTAGATTAGCCTTTGCGGACTTTACAGGCTGATCCGGGATGACACTTTACGCACATGCATTTAGCCCGGTTTTCCGACACGCCCCATTTTTACTTGTCCCCAGCTTTGGGCATTTTGAAAACTGCGTACCTCACTAACCTTTGGGGCATCCAATTTTAAGATTCAATGTAAAGCTGTATGAGGAATGTCATGGGAAAACCCAGCTTAATGCATGTTCGTCCCGGATCAGTGTGTGCAGTCCGCACAAGCTAATACGGGACGACACTTTCTGCTTTTATGGTATTTTCTGTTTCATGGAAGTCTCTTCTAAACATAAATCCACTGTAGGTCGAAAGTAATGTCTTGGATCAGCATGTGCGGACTGCACAGGCTGATCCGGGATGACACTTTACACACGTGCATTAAGCCCGGTTTTCCCACGATACATCTCATATGAACCTTAGTCCATATCTAAGGCTACAAAAACATGAAAGTAAATGTTCTTCATGCTATTTACTTCTCTGGATATAAAAACAACACATTTATTTTGTTTGATGTTTTATTTTAATACATTGTTTATATTTCATATAAAAATATCATTTTATCACAATTGAAATTCATCTCAAAGTACTATGTAATAACTTCTGATACCACGTAGATGTGCACTCTGGCTTCATTCATCATCATGAAAGACAAACAGTAACTTCATCACACGAGTATCACCTTTCTTTCAATTTACCAGTATTTACAGTTGTGAATATTATACATGAAATATATTATTTCCTTAGAATATTTTTGCTATTAATATTATTAGGCCAACATCAGTGTGCATTCAGTGACATGTAAAGTGCTCACAAAATCAGTTTTGCCATTAATATTTATAAGCCCTATTCTATGTTACGGATAAAAGAATTATTCTATAATAGGGATAAAAGAATAAAAAATTAAGTGGCTAAATGTTTCCATTTTGCAGGTACCATTTTATCCCATTTGGCCACAAAAATAAGGCTCATATTCAAATAACTGCAGAATATTTAGACGTCATAGGCTATTTTGGCTTCTAGCAACACGAGCTCTCCATTAAATAATCTGGCATTTTCTTTTTGCTTTCACTGCTAGGTGAACTGCTCACAATCCTGCCAAAATGTGCTTGATTATTTAATCGTGATTGAGATCGGTTAGGTATAGGCCTGGGCTGGTATTCACAAAGCTCCTAAGGGAAATCTTAACTTAAGTTGTACTTAAGAGAAAATTTCAGATACAATTTTCAATGTGAAATCAAATAATTTATGTTTACCAAAGGGTAAAATATGAAACATCTAAGCAATATTTATAAGTTTGAGGCATTTTTATGTAAAATGACCTATACATGAAACAGCCACAGATTTAAGGAATTTTGTGAATTTAAGAAATTTACTTACCGTGAGAACCGCAATATGCAGTCGCGGATACACTACACTAAGTAAAATTTTAGCGTTATTCTCTGTATATAAAGCTGCATTAAGAGGTGTTGAGATGTCTCAGTTTCAACACTTTAAAATTACACCACGGGTGCTAATTGTTACAAAAACAGTCTCAGCGAATATCTTCAATGAAACCGTCGTCGTTGTTTGCATAGCGATATTAAATGTGTGAACGTGTTTGAAACCTAATTGTTACAAAAACAGTCTCCGCGAGTATCTTCAATGAAACCGTCGTCTTTGTTTGCATAGCGATATTAAATGTGTGAACGAGTTTGTAAGTTCGTTTGACCCTTTTTTGTATTTTTTTTTGCATTAGTGTTAACATTTTTTTTTTTTTCATAAATATAAAAAATAAATTAAATACTAAAATCACGCAAATAAAATAAAAAAAACACAAATTTTTAAATATCCAAATCGGTGCGAAACATATCGGGTACGAATTTTCGCTTCGTGACGTCAATCAAGCATATATTCAAAATGGCGGCCAAAACAGATCGCATTATATCGATGATAGAAAACTAGGAGTTTTTGCTCATATCCGCATATAAGACGCACCGAAAAAATGATACGAATTTTGAATGAAAAAAAGTGCGGCTTATACGCGAGCGTTTACGGTAAGTTTTCCCTTAGGAGCTTTGTGAATACGGGCCCTGGGCAAGGACTGGGTAATCCATTTCCTTACATGCAACTTGAATATGATTGGAATCATTCGGTAATACAATGTTACTCTACATACAGAGCTCTTTTGTTTGTTTGTTTGGATTTTTTGCCGTATTTAACAGTATTTCAGTCATATAACGGTGGTCAGTTAACCTTCTCACACTTTTCCTGGGTAAGCTGGTTTACCAGTACTAAGTGAACATACTTATGCCAGTAATAGAGCTCTTTTGGTAAGTTGTCAAGGTTGAACATGAAATAAGTGCATACGTACATGAAACACATTCAAACAGTACAAATCAAATTCATCCATTTAACAGGTGTAAATGGCAGATAATTGTATACATGTTGGTACATAAATGTCTGTTTTCACAAACAAGCACTTTTGTTATTAATGATGGCATCTATAAACACATTTTAAAGCTGAGAATTCACTATTACCGGTATATACCGACACTAGGCAAAACTGCAAAAAGAAGAAAAGATATAGAAGTACCATCGAGCTTTCACATTGAACAAATGCCAGTAAAATTGAAATCAAATCAAATATTTATCAGTTAACATTGGTGTAAAGGTAAGATTGTGACATTCCTATGTCATAAGCAACATTTATATGAACAGAACATAAGACAAAAAGCAAAACTAGAATTGTCACATGAGTGATGGATATACCCCCACAATATGGCCTTGTCACAAAACTATGGCTTCCATTGGAAAGAAATAGACACAGAGAGAATGCTTTAATTTGTGAATGTTTAACAGCGCATTTGGAAAAATTTAATTTCAATAGGAGCCATAACTCTGTCAACATTTCGTAGTTTGTAACTGAAGTTGAACTTGATCTGTATTTTATCATGTTACACATGTGTACCAAACATAATTTAACAAGAAATGTGGAAATTCCACGAAAACCAAATTTTTCTAACGAAAAGCATAAGTCAGCATAATAATGGAAGAAAGTTCTGGGTGCAAGGTAAGGTCATACACCTAGGCTAGGAAGTGGTGACCTTGACCTTGCAATCCAAAGCGAGGTCCCAATATAAGGTATCTATATATGAAGTTTCATTAAAATATCTAAATAAGTTCTTAAGTTGTTGAGTGCAAACTGTTTATTTTTATTTTTAGTAAAAGTGACCTTGACCCCACCCACTCCATACGCAATCACAAGAGGTCTAGATATAAGGTATCTACATATGAAGTTTCATTAAAATATCTCAATTCGTTCTCTAGGTATTTAGTGGAAATTGTTTATCTATTTTTAGTAATGGTGACCTTGACCCCATCCACCCCATATGCAATCCCAAGCAAGGTCGCAATATGAGGTATTTTCATATGAAGTTTCATTAAAATATCTCAATGCATTCTCAATTTATTGAGCGGAACCTGTTTTTCTATTTTTAGTAATGGTGATCTTGACCCTGTCACCCCCCCCCCATATGCAATCCCAAGCAAGGTATAATGTACCTTTGAATGAAGTTTCATAAAAATATCTCAATGCATTCTCAAGTTATTGAGCGTAAACCGTTTTTCTATTTTTAGTAACGGTGACCTTGACCTTGACCTCATATGCAATCCCAAGCAATGTCTCGATATAACGTATCTATGTATGAAGTTTCATTACAATAGCTCAATTTGTTCTCGAGTTAGAGAGCGGAAACTGTTGACGCAGCCACCCCTCTGTCTAAATTTAGTGGTTTATAACCAAAGTCGAACTTAACCCGTATTTTATGATGCTATACATGTATACCAATAATTTTTTTAATATGTCAAGCCATTGTTGCGTTCTCGTCAGGAAACCATAATTTTAGGGAATTTAAGTCGAAAAGGGGCCATAACTCTGTCACAATCAGTGGTTTGTAACCAAAGTCGAACTTGACCCGTATTTTATGATGCTACACATGTATACCAAAAATTATTTTATGTCAAGCCATTATCGAGTTATCGTCAGAGAACCATTTTTGGGGGGAATTTAAGTCGAAAAGAGGCCATAACTCTGTCAAAATTTAGTGGTTTGCAACCAAAGTCTATAATGATTCTATAATAATATAACAGAAAGCTTAAAGCATTTAATGACTATATAATATTATAATAACCCACATCCTCAAAGCCACATGAAAATGCCAAACCACACCGGTTTTTTTGTTCTGTTGGTTAACACACAGTTCGAAATGATGCTTAAATAATGTACATGAGGCGTATCGTGGGAACCCCGGGCTTTATTCGTGTGCGTAAAGTGTCGTCTTGGATCAGCCTGCACAGTTTAAACACGCCAATCCAGGATGACACTTTCCCCTTTTATGGTATTTTCTGTTTTGATGTAGTCTGTTCTAAACATAAACCCACTGTAGGCAGAAAGCGTCATCCCAGATTAGCCTGTGAAGACTGCACAGGCTAATCCGGGACGACACTAGGCACATACATTAAGCCCGGGTTTCCCATGATATGCCTCAATTATAGAACTATTAATACTCTCTTACAGAAATATATGTGTGTTGTTGCAAAAGTACCAACAACACAAACAAAGTTACATGCACAATCCACAATTTATGATTACTGTTAATAATATTAACATGGAATTTATTTATTACATATTATCTTTATATCAGAGTATATCAATGTATAATTCATAGTTACAGCAATTAAACTAGAAATTTTTTAAAGGCATTGTAATGTTATTAATAAAAGAAAATATGTCACTAACACACAATTCTAAAATGCACAAATTAAATTAACATGAGCTGTCAGAGGACAGCGCGCTAGACTATTCGAAGTATTTCAGTTGGTACATATTTTGGATAGTGAAAGGGGCATAAATTTGTTAAAATACTATTTTTTTAAGTGAAGCCTTGTATAGTTTATACATTTTTGGAAAAAAAACTTTAACCACAAAGTCTATGTAAAAAGCGGACTAACTCTGTCAAAATACAAAACAGAGTTATGGGTAGTGTTGCCCCTGATACTAAAGTTGATGACAAAGGTTAGTTCCAAGTTTCAAGTGTATAACTTATGTAGTTTTGAAGAAATAAAACTTTTGAATATAAACTTTAAACAGAAAATCTATGTGAAAAAGGGGCATAACTCTGTCAAATACAAAACAGAGTTATGGGAAAGTTGCCCTAGATACTGGAGTTGATGACAAAAGTTAGTTCCAAGTTTCAAGTGAATTACTTATGTAGTTTTGAAGTTACAAAACTTTTGAATATAAACTTTAACCAGAAAATCTCAGTAAAAAGTGGCATAAATCTGTCAAAATACAAAACAGAGTTATGGGGAATGTTGCCCCTGATACTAGAGTTGATGGCAAAAGTTAGTTCCAAGTTTCAAGTTAATATCTTATGTAGTTTTGAAGTTACAACACTTTTTAATATAAACTTTAACCAGAAAATCTAAGTGAAAAAGGGGCATAACTCTGTCAAAATACAAAACATAGTTATGGGGAAAGTTGCCCCTGACACTGGAGGTGATGACAAAGGTATATTCCAAGTTTCAAGTGAATAACTTATGTAGTTTTGAAGTTACAAGAGTTTTGAATAAAAACTTCAACCAAATTCAGACGTGGACGCGGACGCCGGGGGGTAGTAGGAAAGCTCACCTATTCTTCAAATAGTCGAGCTAAAATGTGTTATAAAATCATATCACATAGGTAATAAATATAACTTACAGGTAACTAAAATCCTGTTAATTAAAACCGGCAGGTACGTGTTTATTTGCCTGACAAAAACAAGGGCAATGACATTCAGAAATTTTCTTAAAGGGACTTGAGAGATTTTTCATATTTTTGAAAAAAATCATTAAATGTCTTTACTGCAAAAACTACAGCATCTGGAATAATCAAAAACAAATATTATATAAAGAAACAAAGTTAAATTATAACAAAGGCTTTATAACTTTTCCATTTCGAATGATGACTATCCATAAACAACACAATATTTCCAATATATTTCTTAGTCTTGAGCGTTAATTTGCTTGTTTGCATATAATGTGCAATTTCTTTTAGGAATCTAGGACAAATTTTTTGAAAATCTGTGAACAGGTCCCTTTAAAGTGTGTATGTACGATCTTACAACAGATATAGTGGCATAAATACAATAATTGTATTTATTTAATGCTAAGTAATTAAATATAGAAAAGTATCAGTGAGATATATCCCTATATCACTCACAGTGAGGGACTACTTTTTTAATTTAATTTGATTTTGACAATATTTAATTGTAGGTGTTGTCAACATTTATCATTCAGAATTACTAGAAAGATAAGTAATACAGATTAATAACAGCAAATGTTAAGAATACCTCTGCGATTTATTGAACTGTCTTTCCTCTTTTTATTTTTCTCTTGGAATTTCCTCAGTCGTATTGAGCCAAGGAGACTAGTGCAGACAATGTCTTGCGGGTACAAGTTTTAGCCACAGGGCATTGGAGCTGGTCACCTTGGTCCAAACTAAATTTTAGCATCCAAAGTATTATTTTTATCCTTTGCACTTTATTCATTCCCGCATACTACACTTGCAGTTGCACTTGTTGTTTTCTGTTGCTGTGAACAGTTGTCTCCCTTTGTTTACAGAATTGCTGTATTGCCGGTTCTCAAAAATCCAACAAGAATCCAACATAGCCTTAAGTAATAACTTGTGTTCATTAAGCAAGCACATATTTATATATTAGTTTGTGTGGATTAGGTCTGTATATCCAGTTATCACGCTTAAGTATTTAAGTAGTCAATGTGCTGTTGTAAGAAGTGTTCAGCTTTCTATTCTCCGCCATCTTGTTGTCTTCAAATCTTCGACCAACTTTAACCCAATTGTGTTGTTTAATCCGAATAACTAATATAGAAAACATTATATATACGTATATGTAATCCATTTCAGAACACTATTTCACATTTTAACGCGCATCTACGAGTTTAATCATCTTGTATTGCTTTCGAAAACACGTAGTTCGTTTAAATGTCGTGACTGTGTTAACTATTATTTACATCATAACACATATGCTCACGTTATTTTTAGAAAATGTGAATTTTGGAGAACTAAACGCACTTTCACTTTCATTATGTACTTTTATTTTAAATATATTAAAATCTAGCAGTGAGTGTAGTTTGATTTAAAAGCTGGACATTCTTCATTAACTACGTGTATCCAATTGCATGTATTTAAACTTAAATACATTTAGAAATCCGGATTCTGCGTTGCCTATGAATATACTGTACAGCATAGTCGACTGTTGTACTGTAAACACGCTGCCATGTTAATGCCTCGAGTAAAATATTTTGTGGTTTAAATTGCTTAACTAATCCACTGCACATTTTATCGTAATCCAACATGGCGCAGGAATGTTTATAACTAACCCCGATTACTACGCATTATAGAGAAAATAGTACTGACATAAAACTGAAAACATCGCGTTAAAAATCCCTTCAAAATTAATTCAAATGTAAAGAATACTCAAAAACACTAAAATAAAAAGAAAATTTGTTTGTTTTCAGTGTGATAACGCGTGATATCATCACCCGAAAGGGAGACAATTTACATATTTTCGATCGTGCAAGTGCTCGTGAAAATATAAATTGTCTCCCTTTCCGGTGATGATATCACGCGTTATTTCACCGAAAACAAACATTAATATCCTCTATTTATTATTAACTAAATAAAGTTAATTAACATATATTTCTATATAAAATGGAATAAAAGTTAAGAACAAATATTGCGTTTTAACGCACAATAAGCTAGTTTTTAAACATTTCGTCTGTACAAGCGGAAACTCAAATACCGGTACATGTATATACGTTGACTTGACAGTTGGTTTAGGTTACACAACACTATTAAATGATGCAAAAATTCAACACTTGTAATTCCATATTGAAGTGTTTCCTACGTCATTTTTATGTTTTCTGTTTGCTTTTAAGTATTATTGTCACTGTTATCTGCTTTTTTAAAAATAATTAATAGGAAAGATCACACATACACACTTTAAACAGATGCATTCACCAAACACATTCGTATTTCTATTTCAATACCAATATCATGAGCAAATAGGTCCTTGAAATTAACACTGTGAACAGACAACTTTTTGAAAATAATAAGAATAAAACAAAATGTTAAGCAAAGAACTAAGAAAACAACAGAAATATGCATCACAAGAAATTAACTGATTAGGGTAAGCATCAAAAACTTCGTTTCCACCAATTTTGGCAATACATTCTGGCCCAGTACAGTACATGTATAGAATATATATACTTTGTGAACAAAATTCAAAGAGTTAGACTTGCACTCAATACAATTCGATTTGAATTCATATAAAATTAGAAACACTGAAACCATCTGGCACTTGTTTCAGTTGTTTCTGCGTTTGTTCAGTCTTTCACATTTTGGGCAGGCCCCAATCCTCTTTGCAAAGCAATGTCTGCAGAGAATAAGAGAATATAATTAAAGCATTTTTGCATAATGATTTATTTAAAATACTTTCAAAAACTTAAAAATAATATTTTTTCAACACGGTGAAATATATGGGTGCAAAAGCATGGGCGATTTGGAAACCTTCATCTACCATAAAGTAAGAAGCATCTACATGTACATGTATACTTAGGGTTATTTGACAACTAAGATTATGAAAGAATATGTCTGATTCTATGGATATCTTACATGATTTGTTTAACAGCATGCATTTAATGAAACAGAAACATGAAAAATAAATTCAACGGTGTAGTTTTTTTTTCACATACAGAAAAGTATGTCAAGAAAAGAACAAATAAATGCAACTCCTGTATGGTTTTGTTTCGTAAGAGAACCATACGTGACTAACTCTCACCTGTGTAGCACCACTGAGCAATCAGGACACACGACAGCAATGTTGTCAAATGGGAACAGAATCTCATCGGTCTTACAAATCTCACACACGAATCCCTTGGCTCGACACAACTGAAGATGGTATCAAAAGAAGATATGGATTGTGAATTCGCGAATTGTTAGCATTTACTGTGAAAGTTTGGTTATTCAATAACCAATGTTATTGTCAATTTTCGCCTAAGAAAAAAATATAATAAATACACTATAATCTCGCTTTATGATCACTACGTTAAAGTGGACACTTTGAAAGACATTACAGTAAGTGGAAAGAAGCCTTTTAAATACCGTACAGTCAGCGCATGGAAGCCCTTTTAAATACCTTACAGTCAGCGCATGGAAGCCCTTTTAAATACCTTACAGTCAGTGCATGGAAGCCCTTTTAGATATCTTACAGTCAGTGCATGGATGCCCTTTTAAATATCTTACAGTCAGTGCATGGAAGCCCTTTTAAATACCTTACAGTCAGTGCATGGAAGCTCTTTTAAATACCTTACAGTCAGCGCATGGAAGCCCTTTTAAATACCTTACAGTCAGTGCATGGAAGCCCTTTTAAATACCTTACAGTCAGTGCATGGAAGCCCTTTTAAATACCTTACAGTCAGTGCATGGAAGCCCTTTTAAATATCTTACAGTCAGTGCATGGAAGCCCTTTTAAGCCCTTTTAAATACCTTACAGTCAGTGCATGGAAGCCCTTTTAAATACCTTACAGTCAGTGCATGGAAGCCCTTTTAAATACCTTACAGTCAGTGCATGGAAGCCCTTTTAAATACCTTACAGTCAGTGCATGGAAGCCCTTTAAATACTTTACAGTCAGTGCATGGAAGCTGTTTTAAATACCTTACAGTCAGTGCATGCAGGCTCTTTTAAATACCTTACAGTCAGTGCATGGAAGCCTTCTTAAATACCTTACAGTCAGTGCATGGAAGCTGTTTTAAATACCTTACAGTCAGTGCATGCAGGCCCTTTTAAATACCTTACAGAAGTGCATAGAAGCCTTCTTAAATACCTTACAGTCAGTGCATGGAAGCTGTTTTAAATACCTTACAGTCAGTGCATGCAGGCTCTTTTAAATACCTTACAGTCAGTGCATGCAGGCTCTTTGAAATACCTTACAGTCAGTGCATGCAGGCTCTTTTAAATACCTTACAGTCAGTGCATGGAAGCCCTTTTAAATACCTTACAGTCGGTGCATGGAAGCCCTTTTAAATACCTTACAGTCAGTGCATGGAAGCCCTTTTAAATACCTTACAGTCGGTGCATGCAGGCCCTTTTAAATACCTTACAGTCAGTGCATGGAAGCCCTTTTAAATACCTTACAGTCGGTGCATGCAGGCCCTTTTAAATACCTTACAGTCGGTGCATAGAAGCCTTTTAAATACCCCGCAATCAGTGCATGCAGGCCCTTTTAAATACCTTACAGTCGGTGCATGCAGGCCCTTTTAAATACCTTACAGTCAGTGCATGGAAGCCCTTTTAAATACCTTACAGTCAGTGCATGCAGGCCCTTTTAAATACCTTACAGTCGGTGCATGCAGGCCCTTTTAAATACCTTACAGTCAGTGCATGGAAGCCCTTTTAAATACCTTACAGTCAGTGCATGCAGGCCCTTTTAAATACCTTACAGTCGGTGCATGCAGGCCCTTTTAAATACCTTACAGTCAGTGCATGGAAGCCCTTTTAAATACCTTACAGTCGGTGCATGCAGGCCCTTTTAAATACCTTACAGTCAGTGCATGGAAGCCCTTTTAAATACCTTACAGTCGGTGCATGCAGGCCCTTTTAAATACCTTACAGTCAGTGCATGGAAGCCCTTTTAAATACCTTACAGTCGGTGCATGCAGGCCCTTTTAAATACCTTACAGTCAGTGCATGGAAGCCCTTTTAAATACCTTACAGTCGGTGCATGCAGGCCCTTTTAAATACCTTACAGAAGTGCATAGAAGCCTTTCAAATACCTTACAGTCAGTGCATAGAAGCCTTTCAAATACCTTACAGTCGGTGCATGCAGGCCCTTTTAAATACCTTACAGTCGGTGCATGCAGGCCCTTTTAAATACCTTACAGAAGTGCATAGAAGCCTTTCAAATACCAAACAGAAGTGCATAGAAGCCTTTTAAATACCCCGCAATCAGTGCATGCACGCCTGACAGAGAAAGAACAATGGTCATAAATATGTGCAGTAATTATTTTAGATACCTCACAGTCCGTCTTGATATGTTGCGCCCACGAGGTGTGAACCTGTGCCAGCTCAGGCAGCAGCAGGTCCCTGTGTACATCCATGAGGTCCTGCATGCTGTAGATATCTGAGCTCTCCACAAAGTGCTGCCTCTTCTGCAGCTGCAGCAGCAGTTTCAGCTCCATGGCAGTGGAGCACAGCAAGATGTACTTCTTCATGATGAGCAGCTCTTCCCTCAGTTTCTATAAATAATGATGCAACTATTAATAATATATCCGGTGTTGAGACTACGACCATTGTTAAGCCCATTCTTGATCTTTTCCTTAATATTTAACCAATGGAAATCAAAGGTCATCTGTTACAAGCATTATAATTGGTTAATATTTTAGCTCAACTGTTACAAGCATTCTCACTGGTTAATATTTAAGCTCAACTTTTACAAGCATTTTCATTGGTTCATATTTTAGCTCAACTGTTACAAGCATTCTCATTGGTCAATATTTTTAAGTTGAGACTTAGTTTCAGATTGAAGACATTTGTAGTTGTGGGGCTGTAGTTGTGGGGCCAGGGTCCCCTTCTTTTGTTTGTTTGGATTTTTTGCCATTTTTAACAGTATTTCATTCTGATCACAGCGGTCAGTTAACCTACTCACACTTTTTCTGGGCAAGCTTAGCCGATCTAAGCGGTTTACCAGTAATAAGTGCACATACCTATGCCAGTAACTGACAACTGCCCTACTTGAATCAGAGGTAGGGGGGAGAATGGCAGTAGAAATAATTACATGACCAATCCCCACAAAAATTATGTGGCCGGGCTGGGGCTCGAACTCACGATCCCTAGATTGGCAGTCCAGCGCTATACCAACTGAGCTAGCCGGGCCCAGCATATCCCCCTCTTTTAAAGAAATATTCCCACATTCGCTTCACCAAGACCCATATTTACAAGCTTCTTCGGGAAGACGTAAGTAAATTTCGACAATTCCAAAAAATTGATGAAATCTGTGGCTGTTTTATGAACAGTGGAAACCCTCTAAATCGGACTCGGGACTATGAAAAAAGTCAGGTTTAGAAGATTCCGGTTTAGAGGGAAAACCCTCTAAACCTGACAACCTTGGGACTATGAAAAAAGTCTGGTTTAGAGAGGATTTCGGTTAAAAGAGGGAGTAACTAATCCGGTCTACTGATGTGTGACTTCAGGTATTACAGTCAACAGTTCAATAACATGAGATGTTTGTAAAACATGTATGTCCCCCAACTTGCAGCCAAGTTGTGAATATGTGCAATTGTTAAAAAAAAAAATTAATATGCAATCCCAAGCGAGGTCTCGTTATATGGTATCTATGTATGAAGTTTCATTAAAATATCTCGATGCGTTCTCAAGTTATTGAGCGGACACCGTTGTTCTATTTTTGGTAATGGTGACCTTGAACTTGACCCCACCCATCCCATATGAAATCCCAAGAGAGGTCTCAATAAAAGGTATCTATGTATGAAGTTTCATTAAAATATCTCGATGCGTTCTCCAGTTATTGAGCGGAAACCGTTTTTCTATTTTTATCAACAGTGACCTTGACCCCACCCAACTCATATGCAATCCCAAGCGAGGTCTCGATATGAGGTATCTATGTATGAAGTTTCATTAAAATATCTCAATGCTTGTCAAGTTATTGAGCTAAAAGCGTTTTTCTATTTTTAGTAACGGTGACCTTGACTTTGACCCCACCCATCACATATGCAATCCCAAGAGAGGTCTTAGTATAAGATATCTATGTATGAAGTTTCATTAAAATATCTTGATGCGTTCTCAAGTTATTAAGCGGAAACCATTTTCTATATTTAGTAACTGTCACGTTGACCCACCCCATATGCAATCTCAAGCAAGGCTTCGAATTAAGGTATATATGTATGAAGTTTCATTAAAATATCTCAATGCGTTCTCAAGTTATAGAGCAGAGACGGTTTTTCTATTTTTAGTTATGGTGACCTTGATCTTGACCCCACCCACCCCATATGCAACCCCAAGCCAGGTCTCGCTCGATATATGGTATCTACGTATGCAGTTTCATTAAAATATCTTTATGGATTCTAAAGTTATTGAGCGGAAACCGTTTTTCTATTTTTAGTAACGGTGACCGTGACCCACTCAACCCATATGCAATCCCAAGCAGTCTCTACGTAAGGTATATATGTATAAAGTTTCATTAAAATATCTCTATGCGTTCTCAAGTTATTGAGCGGACACCGTTTTTCTATTTTTAGCAACTGTGACCTTGACATTTGACCTGTTGACCTCAAAATGTAAAGGCGTCTTCCTTTCCTCCCAAGTAACCAGCATACCAACTTTCATGATCGTACATCAAAGCGTTCTCTAGATATCGTGCGGAAACGAAATGGTCTACGGACAGACCGACCATCCGACTGACCGACCGACATACTGACCGACCGACGGACAGGTGCAAAGCAAGATAGCCCCACTTCTTCGAAGGGGGGCATAATAATAATAATCATGTATTGTTCTGTTCCGTTCTTTTCTAACAACACTTAAGTTATTGTTTTATTTACCATTATTAAAAAGTTAATGTTGTATTACAAACAATACAAAATATCAACATATCAGTAAATATTTACTGGTAATAAATCATATATCATGCTCATACACGCTTTTTTTCTTTCAATTTGAAAATAAATAGATTTCAAACTGTCAATGTTTTATTTTATTTTTAAATTTAATAGCCTGTTTGCAATGTGCATTTAAATTTTTGCTGTTTCACTGCATACGCATTGGTATAAAGGCGAAAAGTAGTGCCAAAAATATGAAATACCCCCGATAAACATAATTACAAGAGAAAAATGCGGAAACCGCAATAAAGTCGGATTTTTAATTTTGCCGATGGGGGCACATGTACAAAGTTCTAGCGGCCATTTGTGCAGTGGAGTTGAAAAATCCGGCTAATAAAATTAAAGTTTTTTAACCTTTGCCTGAGATCTATTATTGTACAACTATTAATGCAGTGCTGTCTGTACCCTTGTGTGTGGGTATTTGATGTTAACGCGTGTCAATGTTGTGCCCACGTGATCAATGTGTCCACAACCTTAATTGTCTCCGGGTACTGATTTGTAATTTTCACAGTTTGCTTATTTTTCGAATGTGTTTGTTTATTCGCGACTATTCTGCACTACCCAACTTTGACACTAGATCAGAGGTGCAATAAATTAAGAGGGCTAAAAGGCCCTAGGTCGCTCACCTGAGAGGCTAAGGAACTAAACTGTTCTGAGCTAGTTTCGTGATGACTGGCCAATACAATTAATGCGGCCTTAAGAATGTTTTAAAGCTTTTTGTTCAATTTTGCCATGGTGACCTAGTTTTTTTACCCCACATGACCCAGTTTCGAACTTGTCCTAAGATATTATTGAAACAAATGTTCTGAGCAATTTTCAAGAAGGTTAGGTAAAATTAGAGTTTTTACTTTTTTTTTCTATTTGACCTAGTGACCTAGTTTTGTGACTTCTAGAGTGTTAACAAGCTTTTTCTTCAATCGGACCTAGTGACCTAGTAGTTGACAACACATTACCCAGATATGAACTCGGCCGAGATACCATTGGGACAAACTTTCTGACCATGCTTTATGAAGATTGGGCAAAAAGTGTGACTTCTAGAGCGTTAACAAGCTTTTTCTTCAATTTGACCTAGTCACCTAGTTTTTGACCACACATGACCCAGATTCGAACTCGGCCAAGATATCATTAAGACAAATGGTCTGACCAAGATTCATGAAGATTGGGCAATAAATGTGACTTCTAGAGTGTTAAAAAGCTTTTTATTCAATTTCACCTAGTGACCTAGTTTTTGACCCCACATGACCCAGATTTGAACTCTGCCGAGATATCATTGGGACAAATGTTTGATCAAGTTTCATGAAGACTGGGCACAAAATGTGACTTCTAGAAGGTTAACAAGCTTTTTCTTCAAAAACCTCGTGACCTAGTTTTTGACCCCACATGACCCAGATTCGAACTCGGCTGAGATATCATTGGGACAAATGCTCTGACCTAGTTTCATGAAGATTGGGCAAAAATGTGACTTCTAGAGTGTTCACAAGCTTTTCCTATAGCATATAAGGAACATTGACCCCCCCTGGCGGCCATGTTTTTCAACAGACCGGAACCATTTTTAAACTCAGCTGAGATATCATAAGAACAAAGGTTCTGAGCAAGTTTCATGTTGATTGGGCAAAAAAATGTGACTTCTAGAGTGTTCACAAGCTTTCCTATAGCCATATGAGGAAAACTGCCCCGCCCCCTGGCGGCCATGTTTTTCAACGGACTGGAACCATTTTCGAACTCACCCGAGATATCATATAGAAAAAATGTTCTGAGCAAGTTTCATGTTGATTGGGCAAAAAATGTGACTTCTAGAGTGTTCACAAGCTTTTTCTTTAATTTAACCTAGTGACCTAGTTTTTTACCCCACATAGTTTCGAACTCGTCTGAGTTATAATTGGGACAAATGTTCTGACCAAGTTTCATGAAGATTGGCCAATAAATGTGGCCTCTAGAGTGTTCACAAGGTAAATGTTGACGACGCACAACAGACAAAAGGCGATCATAAAAGCTCAGGTGAGCTAAAAAGACCAGAACGGTTTTGAGAGGTTAAATTATGAGTGACAATAACCAGTTTTGCTCGAAAGTTAGACCGGTTTCCAGAATTTAGGGGATTCCGGTGTTTAGATTTTTTACACATTTATATATAGAGTCGAAACGGGATACTACAAATAGTCACGGACGACACTGATTTGTTCGTTGTATCGCGATTTTCGTAGTATCGCATCTTTTGGAAATTACAGTATTAACGTTATTTTTTGTACATGACATGTTTTTGCGTCATGTCATAGCGTTTATGAACATTGGCACACTTATTAAAGTAATTGCATTTGACATTACCATTGTATATGTATTGCATTATAAATAAAAAAGGCATAAAATCAAGCCACGCACAGTAATCAAATTTGCAGTGACATATACTAAAGTCATTTAGTCAAACGCAAATCTCACACTGCATCATTTAAACTAGCTTAAAATGGATAATACATTTGTTAACAACTATCTTTGTCCACGGTGCAAACAAACTGACTATGTGTCTGGCTGGGCAGAGGTGTGAAAATTTCGCTAAGAATGTGTGAAAAATGTCATTGACAATATGATTCGTAGTATTGCGTTAACATTTTAATACAAACATTATGATGGGACTGGAAAATTTGTTCGTAGGAATGCATCTTTCGTAGTATTGCAAATTCGTAGTACCGCATCTTTTTGTAGTTAAACATAAGGAAAACGGTCGGGACCGGCAGCCTTATTCGTAGTATACTGTCATTTAGTAGTATCGCGATTCGCAGTATCGCATTTCGACTGTAGTACAAGAGGGCCAAGATGGCCCTAGGACGGTCACCTGAGTTTAAGGCATCATAATGGCTTTTTAAAATTGAAAAGCGGGTAAACAGATGTTTCAAGTTAAATGTTGACACAAATGAAAACGATGGACACCTGACACCCATAGCCATATATGGTCAAACTGCCCCCCCCCTGGTAACCTTGTTTTGAAACAGATCACAATGATTTTTATCCCATCAATACGCCTGCGTTGACGAAATAACCCCCCGTGGGTTAAACTTAGCAGTATTTCCACCTTGTTGAATACAGCAAACACAAGCATTATACTGACGTCATTTTATTTATTTTTGTGACATCATTTGATGTTTATCGTGTTATTCAGTGATTTTCTTTTGTTTATTTTGAACATAAAGACAGAAAATGATGAGATAAATTCCATACAAGGTAAATGTTCAGTACAGACAACTTTATTTGCTCAGCACAAAAACCTAAACCACTCCCCAAGGCTTGTGATTTACGTTTTCTAAGCCTCTCTAAATAAACTTTTCTTAATGTCATTTAAGGAACTTTGAAAATATTTCAAAATCCAGCAAGTGGTTTCTGACAAGAAGATTGTCAAAGTTGCCTATATGGCCATATACATCAAACATCCCCAGCCCCTGGGAAACATGTTTTTAAACAAATCAAACTTATTAGAAGGAATTTGGTAGAGGGTCACACAAGGAACCTTCCTGTGTAATTATTTTGAAATCCGGTTAATGGTTTCTGACAAGATTGTCAAAATTGACCAGATAGTCCTACATGCTCAAACTTCCACATCAACTAGTGGTAATATTTTTTTATGAATTAATATACAGTAATTAGAAAAAATTTGGGAGAGGGTCACCCAAGGATTTTAAAATCCAACCAGTGGTTTCAGACAAGAACATTTTAAAAATTTCAAAATAGCCATAGAAGGAAAACTGCCCCTACCCAGACGGCCATGTTTTTTAACGAAACAACATGATTTCAAGGAATTTGGTAGTTGGTCACCCAAGGAACATTTCTGTGAAATTATTTTGAAATCACGCCAGGAGTTTCAGACAAGATTTTGAAAATTTTCAATATAGCCATATGGAAAGTTTTCAATAAAGCCATAGAAGGAAAATTCACTGTTAATGTCAGTGACATACAAAGATATGTATACGATAAAACTGAAGGATGCTCCCCAATGTGTTTTGTCAAGCAAAATAAATGCAATGAGAAGGGCAAAGATATTAAAATGACTAAAAATCAATACTATATACTATGTTTCAGAAATTTTTTAAGTCCCATAACTGTAAGAAAAATCATTGAAGTGGAACATCCTGCTAATATGCACACCTCCTCTTGGCAATAAAGCTTCCCATAAAATTTCATTGAAATCTGGCCAGTAGTTGCTGAGAAATAGCCCGGACAAGAATTGCACACTATATACTACTATATGTCAGAAATTTTAAAAGTCCCATCACTCCAAGAAAAATCATTGAAGCGGAACATCCTGCTAATATGCACACCTTCTCTTGGCAATGAAGCTTCCCATGAAAGTTTATTGAAATCAGGCAGTTGTTGCTGAGAAATCGCCCGGACAAGAATTTATGCAGTAAATACTAATTTCAGAAATTTTAAAAGTCCCATAACTCTGTGAAAAATCATTGAAGCGGAACATCCTGGTAGTATGCACACCTCCTTTTGGTAATGAGGCTTCCCATAAAGTATTGTTGAATTCCAGCAAGTAGTTGCTGAGAAATAGCACGGACAAGAAAGTCAAGAATAGTGCACTATATACTGATTTCATAAATCTTCAAAGTCCCATAACTCTGAGAAAAAAATCATTGAAGTGGAATGTCGTGGTAGTATGCACACCTCTTGGTAATGAAGCTTACCATAAAGTTTTGTTGAATTCCAGAAAGTAGTTGCTGAGAAATAGCCCGGACAAGAAAGTGAAAAATTGTGCACTATATACTGATTTCATATATCATCAAAGTCTAAGAAAAATCATTGAAGCAGAACGTCTAGTACGCACACCTCCACTTGGTAATGAAGCACTCTATGAAGTTTCATTGAATTCCAGCCAAACAAAAGTTTGCTGAGAAATACTTCGGACAAGAAAGTCAAGACTACTACTACTATATACTAATTTTATAAATATTCAAAGTCCCATAACTCTGAGAAAAATAACTGAAGCAGAAAGTCGTGGTAATATGCACACCCCAAAAATTTTCGGGGAGCATAATAAAATGTTAAATATTCAATTTCTAGGCACATTACTAACTTGTGCAAAATTGGAAATATTTATCTGCAGCAGAACCTTTCCAACACAGAACCCAGTATGTATGAATCATGTGCATGCAATAAGGAAGAATGGTGCAGCTACCATTGTTATTTTCAATGCAGTTTACTTAATTGTTTAGGAAACTGATAAACAATCAGTCTTATTTCATTGGGTGTGTGTGTAGTACATTTGTATCTGGTTGCTCTAGGGTTCTGTCCCATATAGCCATCACCCCCAGAAGACTTGCTATTGGGTCAGAATTGGGTCAGTTAGAGGTTATGCAATACATTAAATAGGATAGGTGGTCAAATAAGATTTAAGTAAGCAGTTGCTGTGGTTAGTGTGTTTCTCCCTCATGAGATTTTCTGTAGAAGAATATCATAATAACCTTAAGAATTGGGAATATTCAATTTGAGTATTCAAATATTATTCAAAAAATAGGCTGTTGATAATATTCACGCCTTCATCATCATCATCATTATCATCATCATCAACAACACCAAAATCACAATATCATAAGCAGGTCTTATAGGCAACATTTATAAACAGCTGACTTTATTAAGGTTGATGTCAACTAAGATTTAACTGATTTCAGACTAATACATTGGCAATATGTTAAAAGTAACAGTAAGTTTATACTACTTTACAGCATCAAACTGAATTATAAATGTCATTTGAATGCATTTATTAGCCAATCATTTATACAAAGAATTTATATTGGTTTAATAAAATTTCAGGGAATAATCCTCACCAAATTTACCCATCTATACAGCATCATTTTCAGTAACTATAGAACAATTCCAATATCATGCAATGCAATACAAGAAGATCTTCAAAGTTTTCAATATAGTCATATAAGGAAGACTGTCCGACCCATGGCCGCCATGATTTTTTAACGATACAAAATGATTTAATGGAATTTGGTTGAGGACCACCCAAAGAACATTTGTGTGAAATTATTTCAATATCCAACCAGTGGTTTCTGAAAAGAATACTTTGAAAATATTGAATATATCCATATAAGGAAAACTGCCCCACCCCCTGGTGGCCATGTTTGTTCACGAATCAAAATGATTTCATGGAATTTGGTAGAGGGTCATGCAAGGAACATTTCTGAGAAATTATTTTGAAATCCAGCCAGTGGTTTCAGACATGAAGATTTTGAAAGTTTTCAATATAGATATATAAGGAAAACTGCACCGCCCCCTGGCGGTCATGTTTTTTAACAAATCCAGGGACTTCCTCAGGCCGTTTTAGCGCCCCGGGACAGGGAAGCTTGAACATTCCCGGGGTGCCTTAAATTAGTGTGGCACTTATAAACATCGCCGGGGGTGCCTGTATTTTATCAATTAATCAACTATGTTGACTGAAGTAGACCGACAGTACCTGCTGTGAAAGCTAATCTCTTGCGTCATAAAGGCAGTTTTTCACTCTATAAACATGTACACCCACTAAACCAAGTTGATGAATGACCAAAGCGAGTGTCACTTCACCGAACATTTTAATAATTTGCAGTTATTCCTAAGCCGCAATCAATCACCGTGAAGCCCCGCCCCTGTAGGCGGAGTTTCATTACGCAATAAAATCGATATAAGCCAATAGAAACGCTCAGGTTATCTTCGCTATGGAACGACGTCATCATTGACGAATCGGCGCAATCGGCATGTATCCACACACAAGTAACCTCATCTTCGCGTCAAAACAAACTCTCGCCCTTTCGTATTTTATAATATCCACACGTATTTATTTGCTAAATTTAATAACTACAATAAAAAAAATAAACTGCGAAAATCAGTCTAAAAAACGCTAATATGAAATCGTAATCTGAAAAGCCTATCCAGTGTTACTGTTGTAGTTTCGTAAAATAAGCTGTCTTATTTTACATGCATGCCATGTAAAACCCGTGTTTTCTACAAAAGAGCGCGAAATGTCAGCTGACAACCACGACGCCACGTTCCAAGTATGGAAAGCGTGCGTGTACGAGCCATGTGCCTTATTAACATTTGACGCACGTAGGCACGATGTGCACGAGGAAATTTTCTCGCAATTTTTGCACGAACAAAGCAAAACACTAAACTCATGCCCATATGAACATAATTAATCGAACAAATAAAGGCTCCGTAAGTAGATCGAGTGTAACCTAAATATTCAAGGACGACGACAACATTTGGTTTGATCATGACGTCACTGTGCGAAACAAATGCGCACTGGACATAAACATCTGGAAAACATTATTAGCTACTTCAGTTTCGCAACAAAATTGACGCCCGATGCTTCTAAAAGGCTCAAGGTATGCCGTTTTAAGGGTGATATTTCGTCTATTTCATTTCGTTTAAACTTTACAAAAAATGAAAAGCTGTTTGCCTTAAATTTAAGAGCTAAAACGCACCAGAAAACGTCATTTAAAACATGCAGCAAAAAAAAAATCCACGTAGGGAGGGGATACCCGTCCATAAGCCACCCCTCTCGGGACCGGGGCGCCTGAAAAAAATCCTGGGGAAGGCCCTGAAAAATGATTTCAAGGAATCTGGTAGAGGGTCACCCAAAGAACATTTTTGTGAACATTTCTGTGAAAATTATTTTGAAATCCTGCCAGTGGTTTCAAACTGAAAGATTTCTAATGTTTTCAATATAGCTTTAAGACGAAAACTGCCCTGCTCCCTGGTGGCCATGTTTTTTAATGAATCAAAATGATTTCCAGGAATTTGGTAGTCACCCAAGGAACATTTCTGTGAAATTATTTTGAAATACAGCCAGTGGTTTCAGACAAGAAGATTTTTTAAGTATTCCACTTTTTAAGCTTTTCGTTACCATGGCAACCAGAATTTTCAATATTTTCTAATAAATTGAAGGAATTTGGTAAAGGACCATCCCAGGAACATTCCTGCTAAGTTGTGTTAAAATCTGCCCAGTGGTTTCGGAGAAGAAGTTGTTTGAAGTAAAATGTTGACGCCGGACACACACTAAGGCGTAAAAAAAAAATATGTTTGTTTCAGGTAACATGCCCAAAAAAATTAGGGTAGGTAGGATGGGATTCAAAAAAAAAAAAATTTTGTAAATGGTCAACTTGAAAATTCTAAAACTGAATAAATATTCAAAACGTATCAGTAATATCCTTAAACATTGTTTATAAGTGGATACTATCAAAACAAAACACTTATTTATCCAAAAACACATTTAATTATTGAAAAAGGTACATAAACCAAAAATAAATCTGACAAACCCTTTTTTACGCCAAACCACAATAGCTCACCCTTGAGCACTTTGTGCTCAGGTGAGCTAAAAAAAAAAAAAGGGACCAGATCATTTGTCCAGTTTGGAGAGGATTCCGGTTTAGAGAGGATCTGGTTTAGAGTGTTTCCACTGTATATGTCTTTTTACAATAAAATGTTTTAAACTAGTAAACAGTGCTCAGATGTTTAGTATTTATTCCATTTATAAACAGAAATCAAAGCTGATATAAAATTTTCACTTATTTATATAATCACTGAAGTTTCTTATTTATATTATCACTGAAGTTAAGATTTTCTTTAGCAGCATTATAAATATCAAATATCTTTTGTAAAAGTTAACATTGTCAAATGAATGCCTTGTCTGAGTATCAAACCTATAGATACAATCAAATATAAACTACTTACTTAAAATAGGCCATGTCAATTTTTAAAAGCGATTTTTAAAAACATATTTTTCTATAGAATTTCAAAACTTTTCTGGTCAATATTGTGTCCACAATGAGCACCATACCTTGACTTCATTGAGTTCCTCCACGAAGGAGAACAACATTGGGTTGATGTCCTGAATACGGATCACTGCCTTCGTGCACATTAGCTTCAGAAACTGCTTGGAGGCTCGACACACCTGAACAGGGCAAATGTACCAGCTATGATGCAACGTTTGCCAACCTGCAGTAGGCCTGGGGCTAAATCCACAAAGCTCCTAAGGAAAATCTTAACTTAAGTCACATGTAAGGGAAAATATTCAAACAAAATTGTCCTTGTTAAAAGCAATATTAAATATCTGCAATATGGTAAAATACGAATCATTTGTGGATTCTTTACCATTTAAAACAAAATAATCTTTAAATGAACCAGCCCCACAATTAATGAATTTTATGATTTTAAGATATTTTGTTTTCACTACAGAGCTTTGTGGAAATGGTCCCAGGGCTCACTCCGCCATTTGACAAATTAGTTAATGACTACATGTACAAATGTATACACATTAAATGTTACCTAATGCAAAATCTGTTAGTTTTACTTTGTAATTCCCTACCAATACCCAAAATGAGTAGAATTTGAGCAGTGTGGAAATTTGCTCTGAGAAAAGTTTAAGCCAGTCACTAATTTACTATGCATATTTCTTGGGATTACAGTTAATAGAGTATGATCATTTTTAATTTGTTTTACCAACAGAGTGCAGGAATTCACATAATCATAAAGTAACTGATAAAGAAATGAACACAAACTTTTATACAAAAGATTCAATTCTTCCATTCATACAACCTTAAGAACAGCAACATGTTTATAAATTTGGTCTACAATTACCATACCTTCCACTCATCAAAGTCCCAGTTGTGAAGGACGCGTGCAGGTATCAACATAGTGTCGTTCCAGTGACACAACTCACAGAAGTAGTTCCCCGAGTAGTCACAGATACGCGGTTCACTGAAGCCAGACTCTGGAACAGCAAGTAAACAAAATGTATAAGTAAGCAAAAGGGTGATGACATGCCCAAATGGTTACTACTAACATTTGTACAGAAATGCCTATTGATTGTGATAATAACTGATATTTTAAATACTAGTAACTGTGCGTATAGTTGATAAAAGAAAAATATGAAGATTCTGAAACAAGTTAAGAAAACTGACATAAAAGGTGCAGTAGACATCTTTGCCAAAACAAAATGCAACTCTGCCCCTGCTAAATTAATGAGATGGAGTAATGGATATGTCACAAAAATAAATCATATCCAGATTGAACTGAGCTGATGAACAGGTAGCCCTCATATCACTACAGGGATTTGATTTCTGAAACATTTCAGGGTAGAAATCCGGCCTTCTACCATCAAAGGGTCCACAGAAACTCACCATTTTTAAACATATCCAGAAAACTACAGCAAAATGTGCCTAGCAAAATCTAGCACTCTAAAGGAGGAAATCAGCCGAAATGAGGAAGATTCACTTCACTGCAATATAGCCACGTACACAGGTAATTGAAACTTTCAGATTTCACTATATACCCTATACAAACACAATAATAGTGACATCTGAAACTCAGAAATTGTCAAGTACCTGTGGCCCCATATTGATAAACAAAATTTTTCGCTTTTGGCATCTTACTGTACGATATGGGTGCCCTGCATTCTGCACAGCGGTAGTTCTGGGCTGAGAGGCCACGCTCCTCACATATGGCAAGGTTATAGGTGGGGTCTTCCTGCACCTTGACACTGGCGCAGGTCCTAGTGATCTGGTTAAGGCACTTGATGTGGGCGCGATAACCGCACTCTGGAGATTGTTTTAATATGTATGTCACAGGTATACAAACAACGTGCTATGTAGGATGGCAGTACAGCTCAAAAGAAACAAATATTTCACTCACCACTTGAAGTTTGAATTTTTCTATTTGTATAATTACTTGGTGCATCTGCATGAAATTATGCTGCAGCACTCAGCAGAACACCTTATTACTGGCCTTTCCACAACATTTAGCTTGCAATGAGATAAATGACCAGAATTTTTCAACGACCACAAGGACTAGTGTTGTGATCATTTTTTCTGGACCTCGCAAAGTTTAACCGGCTTTGTCCAAGGTCAGACAGACTCGCCGAGACATCATGCAGCATTTTGACTCAGAATGACACCCTTCATGATGATGTGTGATGCCAAGTACATCAGTCTAGAGAGAGTAGACACATGCCTAACTTAATCTCAAAAACTCTGGGAATCGCAACAAAAGTTGTTTTACTTAAGCTGTAGTGTATATTCCTATCTTGCAAGCTTGCAGCTGTCTAAATAATTTAGACTTTTCAAACTGTCCTGTACCAGCATGTCAAACTGTAGCCTAAGGGTTGTTTTTCTAAAGTACATAATATTGTGGTTATTCAATTGAACGGTGATGTAAACAAGAACCTATTTGTGTAGTGAAGCAGTTTCGATTTTATTTGATTATTTCATTGTTGTCTTGTTATACATTGAATACACATCACAATAACATAATCGGTCTTTAAATATTTATGGTCAACATTATGCTGCTAGAAATTAGAATAGATAAAAGCATAATTTCTACGTGGTTGTATTCTGCTTCATTCAGAAACTTGCATGATTGTATATGTCTCAGGAATTCTTAAATTACTCTAATAGGGAATTAATGCATTCCCAAAACATTGGGTTTAAAAAACCAAAAACAAAAAAAATGAATGTATGTGTAGGAATTCTATAGTTTACGTGGTTCTTTCTTGCCAAATCAGTATGTGTGTCCCCTAACCCTGATCTTATTTCATAAAATGGGTTTGCGTATTGTTTAGGTATAAATTTCTTCTATGGGGAACCATTATTATGTGTGGAGACACAGGTGTGTCCCTTCACACCTACATAATTTACTTGTTCAGGAACAATGAAAATTTAGACAAAATTTTGAATCACAGCTGCAAGCTGCAGCCTTTATTTGTAGTTTTAACTGAAATATGAGGCGCGTAGTGGGAAAACCGGACTTAATGCACATGCATACAGTGTCGTCCGGATTAGCCTGTGCAGTCCGCACAGGTTAATCCGGGACGACACTTTCCGCTTTTATGGTTTTTGTCTTTTTCAAGGAAGTCTCTTCTAAACATAAATTCACTGTAGACGGAAAGTGCCGTCCCGGATTAGCCTGTGCAGTCCAGGCTAATCCGAGACGACACTTTACGCACATGCATTAAGACTGGTTTTCCCACGAGGCCCCTCATATGTTTTTAATTTTGGTATGTTGTCATGAGCAGTAGGAAAATGTGGCGCCCACCTGAGCATTTATACCACTGTTGGAGCACACCCCATATCACAGCATTGCATTTCTCACAGTAGTGCTTGGAGCCTGCCCCAGAGCTCAGCACAAATTTGTGTCCGACCACGAGCTTCACGCCTTCCGCCACTGGCTCTGGACCTTCCTGGGAACAGATCCAGAGTTTGTTTTCATAAACATCATAGCTTAATCTTAGGTTCAATTTTATATACATTAAATCCTGATGTTCACTCGATTAATAGTTGCTGTCACACTGGAATAATGAAATTGACAATGTTCAGGTTTAAGATTTATATTTATTGCAATTGTAGAGATATACAATAAAGCGCAAAAATTTTCTATTCTAACATAAACCTGACAACATATTCCGCAATTACAATACAAACTTATTTTACAGTTTCGGAACTTCTTTTTAGAGTTGTTTATTGGCAATTTAAAAACGAAAATATTAATTTTTTGTCTAATAGTTTAGAAAACTCTGCACGAGTGATGTTAGAATATAAGTTTTGAGATATTTCATCATTTATCTACAAAAACAGCAATGCATCAATAAAATGTCTATCGGGACATTGTTACATGTACATACATTACGACCTACTCTATTTAGTGCCATTCTTGATATTTATAAAAGAACAGTTAACTTTGTTTTCTAACGCCAGTAACGGTAAGTAAATCATTCAGTATTTGAACATTAAATTTTTTTATTTTACAGTAAATATCCATGACCGATACCTTCAGTTCCTGGAGCTTCATCCTGAGTTGAATCAATGTCTTCACCAAGTTTTTCTGTTTGTCCGAGTCCTTGGTAGCTCTTAATATCATTTCTTTACAAGTCTCTATCGCCAATTCCAGCTCTTCAGAACTGCTCATTCCAAAGTACCCCTGAAATATAAAGATTTTCAATACAGGTACCATTTACAAGTTGACTTTGTTATACAACTAACATGAGGACAATGATTTTCCTTTCTTTTTTCCTTTGAATTAAGCTAAAATGTCTCCTTGGCAAACTGAACAAAGAAATCCCTTTTTTAGCATGAAATCCATGTTGTTGTTGTCGTTTGTTGTTGTTGTGTTTATTCAAATGTTCAAATAAAATATCAATAATTAATATATTGCAATATATTCCCTATGTACCAGTACACTTATATCAGGACAAGAAATAATATGTTAATAACTTACAAATTTAAGCATTTGTAATTGATGTCCACGATAGTTATCAAGGAAGAATGTACATTCAAAACCTTTCTCATAAAAAATGCTCCATCATGTCTCAAATAAGAGACAGGCTCTATACATAATGCATAAATATATATATTTTTGGCACAAAACTGATGATGCTAATATAGCGGTACATGTATCAAAGTGAGGAAAATGCTGATATAGCAACTTGTTACGAAGTCAGTTGAAACTTAGTGAGTGTTATGAAGTGACCTTCACATTACAAGACATTTGAAAACGCCTAAAAAGTAGATTAACTTCTGAGCATCAGTAATGTGCAATTAAATTTTTTATGGCAGTTAATTTTCAGACCTCTGGTTGAGCAAAATGGTCTTCTGCCAGTCCCAGATCTGCGAATGTGACATCATCACTGCTACTGGAGGTGGGGGCACTGGGATGTGTCCTGGATGAACTTGCATTAGAACCTTGCAATATAAAAATGCAGCGCCAAATGGGGAATACTGGTAACCAATTTATGCATAAATACAAATTAACAATTTGACTAAACTAAAAGAAATGAATGTTTAATGATAACATAAACTTACATAAATCTATAGCCTGAAATCATTTAAAAAAGTGAAAAAAAGAGACTACCGTAAAATCTCCATGTTTTCGGACTCTATCAATTTTCGGACACCCTCTTTTTTAGCTAAAATAATAATTTTTTGTCACTATATATTTTCGGACATCCTGATTTTAACCCCTAATTAATTAATCTCAATTTCCTGACATTTTATATGACAGTGGTATTTTAGCAGAATTCTAACCTGTTTGCATTAACCCGGTGATGCATCACACGTGTTTTTACAACAGGACAAAGGTCATACAACCTGGCAGATGAATGAGTGGAGGCGCTGGACCGTTACTTTAGCGCTATTGGGTAAAGAGCCATGTGCCATAAATAATGGGTTTACCCGATTGTGTATACCGGTTTATTAAATATGCTGTTAAAATTATCGTCTTCAGGAACCAGTTTTAACCAGTCTTACTTATTTACCATTAAATTCTGCTTCATTTGCAGAATTGGCGTAATTTTCTGTAAAACAAAATAATACATATGAAGTGATTTAAAATTCATTGCAAACATTATTAATACTATACGGCATGGTATTTAACAAGCACGCGCAATCATTAATCGATACTATCCGTGTATATTCGGCAAAAAACGTTATACATCGACATATCCGAACGTAATTGCAATATTGTCGTAGTTTCTAAAATTTTTAGGACATATAAATTTGTGATTATGTTCGTGTATCCAAATTTTCGGACACATTTTTTTCTTTTATGTGTCCGAAAACATTGAGCTTTTACGGTAGCTGCTACTATCATAAACATGTATAAATAACTTAATGATGTAGTAGTTTTCTTTACAAATTTAACATTGCTAAAATGGTATATATAACTGTAACTCTTTCATTAATTCAACAGAATAGCAAAAGAACATAACATTTATTGACTAAAGCATTGCAAGCTCATCATAACTACCAGTAATTTAGCATGCACAAGACTGAACACCATTTTGTTAAACAGTAAAAAGATACCTGATTTCATTCTTTCTGGCTGGTTCTCATTTTGTTTTTCAAAATGATCCTCTTCCATGTGTAAATCACGGTCAAAAGGGTTAAATCTAGTGTCTTTATAACTTGGGGGAGTACCATTACTGCCAGTGGAACCCGTTGAACCGTGTCTATCATTCACATGCCCATCAAATGCCCCATTGCTCATTCCACAATCAGTGACTTTACATACTGACACATCCGATGCTTTTCTGCTCGATACAAATGACCCAGGCTTAGAAGACTGTATTGTATTACTTGATGATGTCAGTGAATCAACAGATTTCTTAAATGTGATCTTTCTCGACTCTGATGGTCTGTTGGTATCTGACAACTCGGAAGATTTTTCAGATAGATTTTTCATGATGTCTTCATCTTCTGAATCGGATGATTCAAACAGACTACCTCCCTGCCTCATTACGACCCCTGACATCTTCACAGTAGCTACAGAAGTGTCAGAGTTCATAATTTTATTGGTATTAGAGGATGTAGAGGATGTAAAGTGCCCATGGATAACGGTCACTTTCTGTGGTAAACCAGACTTTGTTGCCATTGTTGCCAGTATGTCATCTTCATCCTCACTACTGTAGACATTGTCCGAGGTCTCCACTGATGACATTGCGTTTACATCTTATCAGCTTGTGACTGAAAATATGACATAACATTTACTATACACCTTCCTAAATGAGCGGACACTTAAACTTCACATTTTACGACAATCTGAAAGGCTTACTTAGCCTTGGTGACAATAGGTGAAGGCTACACAACACCAATCGTGAGCATACGTGGTGTTTTTTAAATTTAAACAATTAGCCTCAGGATACCAATTCTCGAACGGTACCAATTCTCGAACGATACCAATTCTCGAACGATTCCTATTATTAATCAAACTTATTCACATGTGAATCATTGAAACTAAACTATGTTGCCGTTTTAAGTAAGTCTTATATACACATGTTGTATTGGCAAACTTCCAACTTCACAGCCTCTTTTTCGGTAGCACATCTGCAGACAAAGTTTTATTGAACTACACAAAGTTTAAGTATGTAACAGGACATGTCGTGTTTCCTTTAGTAAAATCATTATTTGTCACAAAAGTAGTATTGATTTTAAGATTTAAACACTTGGAACAAAGCTGTCATTCAACATTTAGGCCTTTTACTTTTACAACTATCAAAATGACGTATGTATAACAATAATGCTGTTAAAGCGCTCTACTTAGATTTGATTTGGTTACACACAACTAAGTTATTTTTATTTCATTTTGGTTACATACAATTACCAGTATTTGTATTGGTCATTTAATAATGAAAGCATTTCCTAGATAATACTGCACTTCATTAACGATGTAAATAAATTGACTTTACCTGTTACATGTGTGTTGGAACTTTTTGTTGACCCGAATGAATGAACGTTCGACAATTGGTTCCTAACTGGTTCCGAAATGTAAACATAGGTGACTTGATTTGACACACGGGAAGGTGATGTTATTTACTGATATTTTCGCGAATTTCTGTAGTTTTAGAACGAGTAATGTTTTGTCTGATATGCTAATGTAAATATTTTCCAAGAACTTCAAACAATTTTATATATTTAACCAAACTAAAAAAATCGTTCGAGAATTGGTACCCCGAGGCTACAATTTTTACTGACCATTTAACTTGCATTAAAGGTTACTTTCAAATAAATATTCAGAGATATTAGTTGGCTTCTAATCTATTGTTTAGCTACAAACATAAATAAATATTTATTACTACTTCAATGTCTTCAAAGTTCACTTCAGTCAAGAATACGAGGCTGTTGGGATTTTGATTGCTCGAGAAAACAGTTGCGGGGATTTTGAAATACCAGGTCATATTTTCATATCGATTAAGTAGATTTCAATATACACATCTGTCATTTAGAACAAAAGAGATTCCTTTCTACAATTTAATTAGTTGGTCGATATTATTTTCGAAATATCCGAATGATCAAAATTGTCCGAAATACATTACAGGTACTCAATGTGTATGTATTCTCTTTATTTCGCATACTTTGGCATGAAGCAAGTCAAATAATAATATAGCACAACCAATTGTTTAATAAACTTACTTTTAACAACTGAGCATTATGTATTTTCAACTGAATTTTGTTGTTTCTATTTGCATTTCAAAGTTTAACTTCTATAAAAAGGTTACACTCCACTATGATGTCCGACTGCATTGTGACCTCACTACATTCAGAATAGAGTGAATAGGCTAACACATCTGCGAAGATGGTTGGTGGTCACTTTACCGGTCAGGAATAGTCCGGGTAATCACCCCACCTCAACACACGATCACACGAAATCAAAAGAAATTCAGCAATGAGTTCAAATTCGTCTCTTTTTTTCTACGTGTCTTAATATATAAAAGTGTAAATTACCTCCCTTGTAAATTGTGTTTGGGAGATAATACATTATTGGCATGTATTTAATTGTATGTTTCTTTTTGGCTTTTTTCCTAACAACTAAATTATTTATTATTAAATTACATAATGGTTACACCAAAACGATTCAGAAAAATACAATATTAAGCAGGAAAATTCACTAGTTGTCACCGACCAACATGCGTGATTCATATCGGTGAAATACACCCGATTTGACACAATGAATTTTGAAGTCCACTTTTGGAAGTGGAGCTATGTTAATAACAATATTATGTATAGAGAATGGACTAAACACTAAGACTATTTGTACATATTAAATGTACTCACATATAGAGCGTGTGTGACTGTATGCCTGAAATTTCGTGTCACATTTTACCTAATGAACGCTCGAAAGCAACAAATTGGCTTACAATGTGATAGAGATACGAAATTATAACAAAGAAAATACTAAGATGTCGCATAAATGAACATACACTTTGGTCTTGTGTTTTGGTGTTTTGTGTAGCATAAATTAAATGTCTACTCAGCTTGTATGTAATATTATAAATATAAGCCTCAAACTGTTCATTATGTAAAATATCGGACGGTCTGAAGCGCGTAGCACCGATGACTGTCCGATATTTTACATAATGGACAGTTTTAAGCTTATTTGTTACTTAAAACATTGCCAAACCAATTTTAAATTATGTTATCAATATTAATAGGTATGACTTGCTCAAACAAATAGAATTTATAATAATACAAAACACTGTTATATTAATGATTATCAAATTCCCCTAAAAGAACGTCTTTACTAAATCAGTACACACAACCCGATCGAGTTCCACGTGCTTTTGGTGCACAGTGTAGATCCAGCCTTTACCAACTGCGAAACGTTCATTAAGGTACAAACAAGTGTGCGGTGAGGATGTTTGATTTCGAAGACGGGATATGAAGGATTTATTGCTAGTCGCAATGGAGGGCGTCACCTTCCAAATACCCTAACCAGAAATAATATGAAATGTAATATTGTTTCTGGTTAGTGCAGTATGCAGGTGTAACATTTCAATGCTCCAATTAGATATAAATGGAGTAGTGCAAGCAGTAAGGTATTATAAATCTGATATGTGAAACGTTGCGCTGAGTTGGAATATTTTGTGTAAAGAGTACACAATCAATGCGAGTGAACAAAAGTTATCACATGACCACAAATGCGAACGACCACATCTTTCTTGACACAATACCATCAAATCAGAAGGTATTTATTGTTGGTTTCTCCTTTTAATCATTCGAAATTAAAACAAAGGACTGGTGCACCGAAGGCACCAATAATTCCGCTTTTTATCGGTATATTGTTTCTGTTCCTAGGTACTGTACTTTCTGAGAACATTCAAAGACAAATTTTGAATAGACGATGCAGACGACCACACATTTTATTAAAATATGTTGTTGTTTTTATCAAACGTTGAGTTGCACGTGATTTATTATAGAAAAAAACGTAAAGCGTAAATAGCTTAAAATGCCGAATTTGAGACAATCTGGGTTGTAAAATGATTCTACAAATTGCCTAGAACTTGTAACGGCGAACTTCATAAATATGCGAACGACCACACTCTGAAATTGTATGCGAACGACCACACATTTTAACCTAAAAATGTAGAAAAAAAAGAAAAAAACACTTTATGTTTCAGATGGAGCATTCTAATCCACGTATATGCTGTTATTGTGGCAAGGTCCTGGCGAATAAGTCAACACTGCGCCTGCATGAAACCAACCACAAAGGGACAGGGAAGGGCTACACCTGCTGTGACAAAGTTTATCATAGCAGGGCAAATCTGAATAGGCACAGGTATACTTATTCTGAACGCTTTTTATGTTGATAATTTTCGCAAAAAGTTTTATTTATTTCTGATTATCCATTTATAAGGTTTAGTATATGTTAACATTATATATATATATATATATATATATATATATATATATATATATATATATATATATATATATATATATATATATATATATATATATATATATATATATATATATATATATATATTATATATATGCTAGTGAATATTTATGCTTGTATATATTTTTTCATTCTTACAGGGATTTTATGTTTGATCGTCGTCCAACAAAGAGGAAGAAAGGCGGGACTGTTTGTATGGACTGAAATTCTGTACAGAAAGACCCGCTTGATGTTAGATGGGAGAACGCGACAAGGAATGAATCAAACACTTTTGTAATCTCAAAAATGGGACTTGCCGATATGTAGCTTTCATTTCGATAATATATTGTGGAATATAAAAAAAGATGTAAATGCAAATTTATACATATTTTATGCCATTGCATGCATGTGTTGAAGTTGATTACCTCTTTAATATGACATAAGTAATCTTTTCTTAAAACATTAAATAAAATACATGTAATAACATAAACTATATTTAATATTATCGGGACAAATGTCAAATCGGTTCATCATATATTACTTTGAACGAAATGGTATCATATTCAAGTGACGTCCGTTCTAAATTTGTATTTTTTTCAATAGTCATTACTGATATAACATCATTTTGTATGTCAAGTAAAATTAAAATGTGTAAAGCTTCTTTAGTTGGTCACAATGATGGTGTTTTGATACGTTTATCTTAATGGTACCATGATAGAATTGATAATTGAACATTTGTTAAGAAGTATCTGTTTTGTTTTCTAACCAAATTTCATGTATAATGACTTGTGTAAAATAAACAGCTTTAATAAAACTTCCATTGTTTATTATACAAAATAACTACATCACAGACAAAAAGATCACAGTGCTACAAGTGGCAAAGCTGAAACAATCATTATGTTTTCCTTAACATAATATCTCAGAACATATTAATAATACTTTAATCATCAAGTCAAACAAATATCATCAAAAATAAATATTTTAAATTATTCGTAAAGCATCTCTGTACCTCCCTCGTCATAAACAACATGAGATCATTTTTAAACATGCATACAAATACAAACAAATGATTTTAAAATAAAATAAAAGAATTTAGTCTTATCCTGATGCAAGTCCTGATAGGGTCGTGGCATTACCGAAGTCGGTTTGGCTTGAAATAAAACAAGCTTCAATGTATCGATACTTTAATTTAAAGGAAGGAATGTTAAATTAAAATAAAGTTAGAACTGTTATGTATAGTTAACAATCGTAAAGTTTAGGATTAATAACACTATCATAACAAGATGTGTGCATATATGGAAAAGCTAACCGATATGTTCTCTTAAAATATATTTGAGGCGCGTCGTGGGAAAACCGGACTTAAGGCATGTGCGTAAAGTGTCGTCCCGGATTAGCCTGTGCACTCCGCACAGGCTAATCCAGGACGGCACTTTCCGCCTACAGTGGATTTATGTTTAAAAGAGAGTTCCTTGAAACAGGAAATACCATAAAAGCGGAAAGTGTCGTCCTGGATTAGCCTGTGCGCACATGCTTTAAGTCCGGTTTTTCCACGACGCGCCTCATTTGTTGTTTATATTTTGACAAATCGCATATATTGTTTCAGAATCGTTTTCGTGACAACAAACATGTTTTCAGATATAACATTATTGAACTATTTTAATTATAATCAACAGTTGATACACATTGGAGGTAAAAAAAAACAGTCCTGTCCAGGTCACCACTGATTATATTTATCAGGTTTTTATATGGCGCGACCTGTCTCTAATTGTAAATGATTAAAATATATTATAATGCAATATGACTATTACTAAAATTTTTACATTAGTCTTGTTATAGAATAAGATAATCAAAATTTCAGAAAAAAAATGCATAAACAAAACATTAAACTGATTGTTTTTCCTTTTAAAAAACATAGTTCAGCAGTTAATCAAACAACAGAGCATAAAATAATAATTTCGACATGTAAAAATACCTTCCTGGCCGAGTACAAAGTGAGTTCAATTTGTAAAAAAAACATTAACCGCGTATGTGTCTGTTACTCCAACGAATTACTCGGCACTTCTTGATATCACAATATCCATGTATATAACAAGTTCACAATTGTTCACTTCAGTGAGATTGTTTTGTGTCATGAACTTTCTTATAGCGGGAAAGGCTACTCCGCTGTCGGAAAACATAGTCAGATTGAGAGCATTTCAAGTGGTTGTCCATTTTCCCACCGCATGTGCTTTTGAAGGTCTGCACTAGTAGGGAAGGACTTACAGCACTTGGTACAGATGAACGGCTTCTCTTCACCATGTACATGGCATCTAAAAGAAGAGCTAATGATATGTAAAGTGGTTATGTTAAATATTCTTTATGCAATCTTACATGTACTCAAATTTCTAATATTGATATTCTAGTTATTACTTATATATTTATACCTATATACTGGCGCAGTGCCTAAATCCGCCACTTACCTAAATTCGCCACCCCATCCAAATAAGTGTTTTTTTTACCGGCGATTTCTTTTTTGTTGATCTCGATCAATCAGATATTTCCCTTAACAACGCTTACGAGGTTTTATCTTGATTATGTGCATAAATGAATATTTTATCCAATTATTTTGTACATCACCCCTAAATGCAAACAAGCTGCATGCGGGGAATCTATTTCATACTGCGCATGCGCAATTTTGAGGCACCGCATGGTGTCCATGATAAAATTGAATTATCGTGTTTTAATGTCTAGGAGAGCATGTGCAGCATAACAATAACCATTATTTATTAGCATTACATACAATAAAATGCGGAAAGAACTGCATATTAAGAACGCAAATGATTGCTACTCAAAACCCTAATTATTTGTCCCACGTGCACGCAGGGCCTCAGTTTCAGAGCTATTTTTAGAAATAAAAATGAGTATTTGAAGAAATTGAAACTTTGTATTAACAACAGACAACGAGCTGCTTAATATGGAAAATTAAATAAGAACAATAGTCAAATGTGAAATAAGCAGGCTACGGTTCCTGATCTACGATTTTTACTAAGCAACTTCGGATCACCGTGTTTATTTTAAACACTAGAAAATGAACCTTAAAGAAACAAACGTGGGAGTTTTGTCAATAGAAGTCAATAGAAGTTGCTTTGAAAACAGAATTCATAAAATAATATTATTTTCGAGCAATTTGAACATTTTAAAGAGGGGTGGCGGATTTACGCATTCCGACGCTCAATTGTTTACACTGTTTAGGCCTTCAATTTCAGTAAATAATTTTCGTTTGCCAAGTATTTGAAATGTAGCCAAAACACGCCAGTAAATGCACATTAAACCTAACTTTATCTATTTGAATTTTTATGTCAATCGGTAAACAACTTTTGAAAATAACGTAAAAATACCCCCCCCCCCCCCCCAAATGTGGCGGATTTAGGCACTGCGCCAGTACATGTATAATATTCAAAATAACTGCGAGTTATATGGTAGTTTAAGTCAATGTTTAGCTCATGTAAAAGCAAAGGTGGACTAAACGAACCAGCCGCTGTAAATTTTATTTATTTATTAAGTTAAACTTGGCTACGATCAACTTAAAAAGCGTTCGGAATAAATATACCTGTGCCTATTCAGATTTGCCCTGCTATGATAAACTTTGTCACAGCAGGTGTAGCCCGTCCCTGTCCCTTTGTGGTTGCTTTCATGCAGGCGCAGTGTTGACTTATTCGCCAGGACCTTGCCACAACAACGGCATATACGTAGATTGAAATGCTCCATCTGAAACATGGCGTTTTCTTAATTTTCTTTTGTTTCTACAATTTAGGTTAAAATGTGTGGTCGTTCGCATAAAATTCCAGGGTGTGGTCGTTCGCATATTTCAAAAGTTTGCCGTCAAAAGTTTGCAATCAATTTGCAACTCAGATTGTCTAAAATTTGGCATTTTTAAGCTACTTACGCATTTTTTTCCTATAATAAATCACGTGCAACTCAACGTTTTATAAAACAAAATATTTGTTAATAAAATATTTGGTCGTCTGCATCGTCTATTCAAAATTTGTCTTTGAATGTTCTCAGAAAGTACACCACCTAGAAACACAAACAATATACCGATAGAAAGCGGAATTATTGGTGCCTTCGGTGCACCAGTTCTTTGATTTAATTTCAAATGATTAAAAGGAGAAAACATCAATAAATACCTTCTGACTTGACGTTCTTCTCCCAAGAAAGATGTGGTCGTTCGCATTTGTGGTCACGTGATAACTTTTGTTCACTCGCATTGACGATACATTTTACTATTTTTGCTATGAGTGTGTTAGTAACATATAACTTATTTATAATGAACGATACATGTATTTTTCAACTGCAAATAATTTCATCTGCAAATAATTAAAACATTGGTGTGACGTCATCCCATTGTTTTCAGTGTACCATAATTTAAATATAAGACGGGCAGCCGTCCAATTTCTGGCGTTTTTTAATAAGATATTGGAGTGGAGTCGGTTAATAATGGTCAGCACGTGCTAGCTTTTTTTAAAAATATAAAACTCGCAAGGAGACTATTTTGATTCTGACGCCCACTTCAGCACTGATATAATACTATTATTTAATGTAAAAATGAATACGTTTCGAATGATGTAACCGTCACTGCATGGGCAACTATCGATTCCGAAAGCATTTAAATCGAGCTCTCAACGTCCTATTTTGGAAAGTATTAATTGTTCTTACAGTCCTACCCTAATGCCTGACTTTCCGAATTTACCTCACATTCTTATCAAATCTGTGATCAGCATAACTTACCCTTGACTTACTTTCAGTGCCGTTATAATAACATCTTGCCCGACAGAGTGCATGTTTAAATGGCCTAATTACGAGTTTACAGACATAGCTTGTGTTCCTGGGTAAAATAATGCAAGAGTTCAGGAATCGGATCATCTTAATACAATGAATACAAGCAATTTACAGTTGATGCAGAAATATAATTGTTTATGTTTATTTAATTCTATTAACAGTCATATTATATTTTATATATATACATTTTACACAAAATATACTGATAAATAAAATACGTAACGACTCCTTCTAAATGGTATTTTTCTTATAAAATGTAAAATAAATATTACAAAATCAGTTAGGAAATAAGAAATGTGAACAGAAGCATAATGAATAACAAACATCATGAAAAAGACATACATCATATGTAAAACAAATACAATATACATACATACAATATGTAATAAATATTACATGTATATCCCAATGGAAAGCAAACAACCCTGCAGAAAAACTCATGGCCAAACGATGGTACAACCCTGGTAAAACCATGGTTTATCATGTCCAAAAAAACATGGTGTAGCTTTTAATCACACATCATTCAATATGGTTTGACCAGGTATGTCAGTTGGAACATTGCCATATCAGGCTGCACCATGGTTACAATTAATTCTTAAAGACCATGTCATGACATTAAGCGATGGTACTAATTTAGAACGGATTTGGCCATGGTCAAATGTGGTACATAATAGTCCCACACAGGATGTATTTGTGCCATGACAGTGGCAGTTCTAGTTATTTTAAATAACTATTAACCAAGTAAATGCACTTAAATCAGTGTCAATGAAAGTCATGGTCATGATAATGGTTTTTGACGGTAGACTATTGTTGTCCATGGTTGTCAGTCAAATACCATATTGACCATGGTCGAGCATGGTGTAATTAGGGCCCTGCAAATTGTTATACTAGTCACCCTGTCTGTCCGTCTGTCCATATTTTACATGTTTTTCCTTCATAACTTCAAAAGCGTTAAAGCTATTAACTTGAAACTTCATATGTGGAAAGATCTGATTGAGGAGAAGTGCAGTGCACAAGAAACTTTACTATTCGCTTCATAATTATGGAGTTATTGTCATTTGTTTATTTTTATGCCCCCGGCATCTTGATGCGAGAGTAGTTGTGCGTATAGATCGGGATTTAAATTTTTCTCCTACATGCGCAAGTAATGGCCCTTTGATTTGTGTCCTCTATGGACTGCATAGGGAACATTCCTTATGAACGCAACTCCTCCTACAGTATCTAACGGATTTTCTGGAAACTTGTCTTTATTGTTGAGAGTAACTTAAAATTGCAGTTGTGCGTAAAAATGGGCATTTACATTTTTATTTAAAAAATCGATTTATTTTATGCTTCCCACTGATTTATAGAGAAATATCATAAAATTGGTAAATCACTGTTTAAAACAGTAAAAAAATACACCGTCGTTTCGTGTTGGTGGGACCGACGCGGTGCGCATGGTGGTGTAAATTCTTTATCTTTGCAAACACCAGTCGTTATTTTTTTTTCTGTTTTGATTATAGTTCATAATAATATGTTCTATATTTTCGTTTTACATTGCATAGATTAAATTGTGTTTTGATTCAGGCGATAAAAATCCATGTATGTTACAAGATGAAAATAAGTTTTTATACTAGCAAAAATAATTACTTCTAACGTCAGAAAAGTGCCTAAAATGCTCCAGAATGCACCATTTACTTCCTTATTTCATTTTTTTCCAGAGGGGGATCCTCACCAGCGGGAGGGACGGTCACCACCCATCTATGATGAATATGCTCGTGTGCGCATAAATTTTACAACCCTGGCTACGCCCCTGTAGATATAAATAGATTGATTGCTAACTCACTATTTCATGTAACAAAACAGCGAAAACATAATGAACAATCTGTAATCTTACATAAACGTGATCCCACAACGCAACGAAATCAATCTCAATTATTCTCAACTGCTGATTACAGTACCCAGCAAGTAAATTTTGTATCATTTCTATACTAATATCTACTATTATTCATTTGCCAGTTTATGAATAATCCCCTTTAAGAACTAAATGTTTAGATGTGTAAAAATCAAACGGATCAAAAACATGCCTGTCGTGTAAAGAGTGGGATACAGTTACTTCTAGAACATTTGTACATTTAAATGTTCGTGCTTTTAACTGTATTTCACTATTTCATACACTTAAGTGACTAATGGATGCCTACGAAAATGGCCCCAAGAGATCAACTGTAGCTAAAATCTATAATTTTAAATATTAATATTGACATATAATAAAAGGCAATTATAATGTTGGAAAAAGATTTTTTTTCTGAGAAGCAAAATCATTAGATACATATAATATGTATACTGTATATTTAGGTTGTAATTGTTTGATAATTTTCTCGTCTTCACGTTAACAATGTCAGATTAGTGGGTAGTATAAAGGCCTAACCTTAGTATGCACATGCAACGATACCCTCTCTGGGTTTTCTTTTTTCAAGTTCAAAATTTTCATAATGTAGCATCTAATCTAGCAAGTTCGTGACCTCCGGTAAGTTCGTGGATGAAAATTATTACGTAATTTTCTCTTGAATGACGCAACTTCGCGTGGCCGATTTCTATGCATGTGTGAGCCGAACAACAGTCTGACTAATGAGAGCACAAAATTAATATGCGTAAAAACATCGACAGAAAAATATACCATGCTAGTTAGGTTTATTGCAGTTATTTGTGTTTTAAATTTATCCATTGTGTTAAAAATCCACCCCTTGTGTTGTTAATAAACATTTTGTTCGTATAGATCTCATTAAAAAACCAACAAAAATCAAAGAAAACAACAAGGGCATTAACAAATTGTCGTTTGTACATCAAAACACGAAAATCAGTGGAAGAGTCTCTTCGTATGACGTCATAAAAAGTTGCCCACGAACTTACAGGAAGTTGAAAACGATCAAGGTCTATGTTGGGTCATGTTCATTTTCAAGCAAGATTACAGATGTCCGAATAAATATTGGCAATTCTGACATAAAATAGTTAGTATACATTCAGATCGAGTTAATGCGATTTGTTTATATTAAAACAATTGGGGTTTTATGCTCATGCGCAAAGTCGAATGCTTAACACCCACGAACGTGCAGGTTTAGAGGCTAGTTAATTATCCATGACTTGTACTTTTAATTATATAAGTATTTGCCTTTGTATTGCCGATTTCAATACCATTATTACATTAAAATTGCCGTAGGAGATCAGTTTTTCGTAACCACATAAGGCATATACAATCACAGTCCTATGTCAGAGCTTTCTTTGAAAAGGCTTGTTTTACTTTGTATCTATAGCAGGTGCTGTGTATACAGTAAGCGTCTTTCCGTAAACAATTGTCTTTAAAATTAGCATTTTTACCACAAAATCTTTGCATGTTCCCCTTTAGGACATAGCATGAATGCGCATCGCTGTTTCGATCTCATGCTTACTGCTTCTTCTTTGAACACATAATCTAGCATATAGGATAGGAATCGGGAGTAAAGATGTTCATCAGTAAAGGTGTCTCATAAGTCAAAACTGGCTGGCCCTTAATCGCGAGAAGTGACACTATAATCATATCATATTTGTCTACCGTGAAGGTAGACTTCAAAATTACATTATTTATACTAAATGCTTCGGGGGCATGAAGTAAGTAATCGAACCGTCCGTCCATGTCAAATAAGCGATGTTTAGTCCATCTTATTCATTTTTCTAAATCGTTAGTTTTAACCAATATATATTTTAATAATGCACAGCTATATTTTTTGTATAAGAAAATTGAAAGTAATATAAAATTGATGAAAGGCAAGTCGGGCTTTATCTCAAGAAGCATGTTACAAGGGAGGTAATTCACACAAAATATACATGTATACATACCAACTTTTTAATTCCGAGTTTAAGAGAGATAACTCGCACAGCCTCGGTCCGTATTAACCTGGGTTCATATAAAATGGGCATTAAACGAGTATTAAATGCAATTCATGCGTTTCATTTAAACTGAAAGATCTATTACTACAACTTTGAAACTTAATAAATCCCAAGTTATATGCAATGTTCCAGTATTATCAATTGTGAGTGCACAGGTATATAAACAAGAGGGCCAAAATGGCCCTGGGTCGCTCACCTGAGTTTAATGAATCGTAATGGCACAGTTATGTGGATTTTTTTCAAAATCCAGATCCTAGTAGAAGTCCAGCAGATAAACAGCAAATTTCCCGATAACTGTGCAATAGCTTTTATACAAAATGTTTTTGCATTTTTATGTAGCTAAGACATAGTTTATCACGATTCCGCGTGATGACACCCTGTCATCATTGAGCATTTCCGTATAAACAAGATGCGTACAAGATGGCCGCCAAAAAGACGAAAACTGCAAATTCTGGGCTATAAAAGCTTTTCTAGATCATACCTTTGTCCAGTATGGAAGGATTTTCAAATAACTTGACAGAAATTACAAGAATATTAAGACAAAGTGTCATGCGCAAGAATCAAGTCCCTAGGTCCAAGGTCAAGGTCACAATTCAAGGTCAAAGTTCAAGTATAAGAAATCAACCCTTAACATGTTATCCGGAGCATAACTTTGTCCAGCATAGATGGATTTTCAAATAACTTTGCAGAATTGACAAGCATGGTGAGATCAAGTGTCGCGCAAAAAAAGGTCCCTAGGTCAAATGTCAAGGTAACAATTCAAGGTCAACTGTCAAAATAAGAAATCAATCCTTAACACTTTTTCCGGGGCATATATTTGTCCAGCATGGATGGATTTTCAAATACCTTGGCAGAAGTCACAACATGTTGAGACGGATAGTCACGCGCAAGAACCAGGTCCCTAGGTGTAAGGTCAATGTCATAATTCAAGGTCAAAGATAAAACATAAGAAATCAATCGTTAACACATTGTCCGGAGCATACCTTTGTCCAGCATGGATGGATTTTCAAGTACATTGGCAGAAGTAATTTGTATGGTGAGACGGAGTGTCGCGCGCAAGAACCAAGTCCCTAGATCCAAGGTCAAGGTCATAATTCAATGTCAAAGGTAAATATAAAAAATCAATTTTCATGCAAGGAGTACTATCATGAGAAGTTGGGTCGCGTATATGTCCCTAGATCCAAGGTCAGAGTCACAATAAATTCATAAACTTTGTCTTAAGCATAATTTTGTCAAGCATAAAAGCATTTTTAAATAACTTCCTAGAGTGATATCATGTTGTTATCATTGTGTGACGTGTGCAAAAGCATGAGACGGAATGTCGCATGCAAGAATCACAGACATAGGGCCATGGTAAATTCATAATTCAAGATCAAATGTATGTCCAGAGCATAATTTTGTCACCCATGCAGGGATTTCCAAATACAATTCAAGTTCTTATAAATAATCACCATCATGATGTGATTTGTCTCGTCCAAGCACCAGGTCTCTAGGTTTAAGGTCAATGTCACATTTTAAGGTCAAATGTCATAATATTGTCATGCATACAGGGACTTTTGAATAAGTTTGAAGAAATTATCGCTCTGATGAGACGGGGAAGTGAAACATACAAGAACGATAACTCATAATTACCAAAGTTTTAATTACCCATCTTGATTATTTTGTTGTCTTGAAAAAGATTTAAGAATAATTATAATATACAAGGAATAGTTGTGATACCCCAACTCACCACACACAGAGAGGCTATGGAGATGAATAAGATGCACGAATACCGTCTCACCACACACAGAGAGGCTATGGAGATGAATAAGATGCACGAATACCATCTCACCACACACAGAGAGGCTATGGAGATGAATCAGATGCACGAATACCATCGCTCTACCTTATTTATTTTTGAATTGTTTCTCTTCAGAAATTTAATCTTAACCTAAAAAAGCTTCTTTAACGGGCGTATCTTTATGACAATGGCACTCTTGTTTTGTATTATAAATGACATTTATAGCTTACCGGCTAACAGCGACGTCCGGACGAACGCACGCACGAAGATTGTTAGATTTATGTGTTGTTATGTCGTTTATACTATATTCTTAAGAGTAAGTAATATCTATACTAATCATGAACGACTCTTTTTAGTTCTGACAATCAAAAGAAATATAAAAATTGAAAAAAAGACAAGTGAGTTTTTTTTTTCCAAAAATCAGTTTACAAGGGAGGAAATACATATATAATATTATGCTAGTAATGGTGTTCTGAGAACATGTATCAGTCGAGTTGGTTGTGTAACGTCGTATCGCACGAGAGGCCAACAATTTAATTTGTGTACTTATATACCTGTTTAATTTATCATTATTCACACTATATAAACCCTTTATTTCTGTAAAGAAAACGCCTTTTTTCTAACTCATGATATGATGAATTTATATTTGTTTGTGTTATTATGTATTATTGATTTATTAATATACTTAGTACTGAAAATAAGTAACACCAACATTGTTACTTGTATGCGAAGAAAGTATAAAGCGGTTTACGTAGAACTTTACAAATGGTCAATAACCACTATGTTATGTTTACTCCATGATTTAAATAATTAAATACATTGTTTTGTAGTAATTACAGCTTATTGCCATATTGTAAACCTGTAACAATGCATTCAAACAAACATGTGGAAAGTTTTAAGTATCTTAACCGACGTCAAATCGTGTTTCAATAATTGCATCGGTATATATAGGATTTATGTATCATCGAAAGTTATAATTACATGCACTAAAACAACATTTAACTATAGAATACAATTCTATAGTTTCTTTGAGACAGTACACTCAACAAAAGTTGTAACGCACCAAATATAAATTGTATTTGCTTTATTTATAAAAACTTCAGTGCCCCATTGTAAACACTAAATTCTTCAGTATTTTTTTCCAATATTTTGGTATGAACACATGCATGTATAACTCAAATAATATATCCGACTCAAGCTGAAACTCTGATATATAAAGAACAACAATTTCCATTTTTTTTTCCATTTGGTGCGCCTTATAGCTTTTGTTGAGTGTATGTCTGTGCATTGCAGATTATGCTGATATATTATCAATCGACTGTCCTCTATAGCTTGTATAGCTTTGAAAAGTTGTAATTTTTAAATTCTACTAGATTTAGAAGCTCATCCTAATGAATAAATTAAAGGGACTATGTCAACGAAAAATTGGTTTCCTATTGCACTATAAATGATATTAGATGATAGAAATGAGCTATTCTAACAAATTTGCATTCAATAAATAAAACGTACTAATTATAATACACTATGAGATATTTCATTGATAAAAACAAATTATCAAAAAAGTTTGAAAAGAATAAAACCCCAAGTGGGTATCGAAATCACGACTACGAAGAAATGACAGTAGACATAGCTTTAACCAAATGCGCTCTTCTGCTTGGTAAAGAATCATGTGTAAACTAAAGTTATCCCGAATACTCACAAATCTGACGTCAAAATGTAAACATGAAAAGGGCCAAACAAACACGACCCTTATTATAAATTGACTTTTTTCTCAGAATGCGTGCACTCTTTTCCCATTATATCTACTCTGTTTTAACTGCCATTATGTGCCAGTATTAATATCTTAATTTCAGTTTTTTTTTTTAGAAGTGTCCCTTTGGGGCCCTTTTCGTTGACACGGTGCCTTTAACTACCTCCATCGTATTCAGTGAGAACTTCGTCTTAATGTGTATTTTGTACAACTGAGCATTACATTTGTGTTTTACCGGTCTTTGGGTTATACATAGAACTTGTCTGCGACGACACGCTCTAAGACATTTCTTCAAAACATAAAACATTATGAAACTCGAGTCGCATCAGTAGGAGAGAACTCTTCCCAAAAGCGGGATTCATCAGGGGAGACTGATAAATGGTTATTACGTCCCTTGATTTCTTTGTATTTTGAAATTACAAACAGGCGCTTTAAACATCTTTTATTTTAAATACTATCTGAAATTATAAAAAAAACAACGTTTAAGGACGTTCGCAACAAAAATAAAATAATTGGGTTAATTTCTCCTTTTGCTTCATTATTTCTTTACTGTATGTAGGTTACAATATACTAATTTCAATCAATAAATATAAATCTGTGAAAGTCATTAAGTTCCAGTCAATGGTTAAAATTTAACAAAGCATTAAAATAATCAAAAACCCACACGTATACAATGTATTGCCAAGCACATTAGTTAAAAAAAGATCCATAAAAATATCTGTATTCTATTTTGGCAATTGATACGTTGTTTACGTAAACACGAAACATGAAAGAGGCTACACAGGTACCCTATTTAAAGTCCAATATTTCCCAAACAATATCGGTGACTCATTCTTTTTATTACTGTTTTGGTGCAAGTATACATTGGTGCATGTATGTGCGAAAATTTAAGAAAATCTGTCTTTGGACCAAAATATATTGATGCATAATAAATGACGTTTCAGAAGGTATTATTAGTACCCATTTGACCTACTTCAATGTCCAGTCAAATTCATTATTTTAACAGTAATTGTAGATAACGCGTTTTTTTATTACCAAAATACACTTGTGTATTGCCAAACAAGACATGTAAAACATCAGTTGAAAGAAACAAAACCTTGTTTGAAAAAAAGCTCTCCTATATACTTTAAACATTGATAAAAAATCCAAACTGAAAAAAGGGGCTTCGACAGGTACCGTATTAAAATCCCAAAATTTCCGGAACAAGGCAGATGACCCCTCTTTTTTAAGACTGTTTTAGTTTCAGTATGCAATGATGCGTGTGTGTGGGAAGTTTCAACGAAATCTGTCGTTTGGAACCAAAGATATTCGCATATTTGATAAATTATTGGTGTCTTTACAGGCATATTTAATGCATAATTAACCTAGTTAAGCGTCCATTAAAAGTCATTTATTAAATGATAACTGTAGATAAAGCGCGTTTTATCATTAAACTGCACTTGTATATTACCAAGCGAAACATTTAAAAAATGATCCATTTAAAAATCTCAATCTTTGTTTGAATATGAACGCGTTATATTACTCAACATTCTAAGTAACACACACTAAAAAAGGGACTTCCACAGGTACCGTATTCAAAATTCAATATTTCCGGAAAAAGGCCGGTGACCCCTATTTTTTAAGACTGTTTTAGTTTTAGGATACATTGATGCATGTTTGTGCCAATTTTGAAGAAAATCTGTCGTTGGAAAAAAAAATGATGGAAATTGTTGCGAACGTCTTTAAGAACGTTTAAGAATGTTTACTGTGCGTATACGGTCTAGGTACTCCCTGGATACGCCCCTGTAACTACCTCATACGCATTGAGGACCTAGATTTCATGTGTATTGTGTACAGTTTTGCATTTCATAGATGTTTATTACCAGTACTGGGTTATTCATAGAACATATCTAAATGGACACGCTTCTTCAAAAGCGTAATTGTTCAGGGGAAAATATCCAAAATGCTATTACGACCCTTTTTATTGTTGTTTAATCAATTAAAACGCAAGTATTAAAAGCAATCCATATTAATTATTGTTGTTGATATTTGAAAGGTATTTCTATGTTTATATGTACATAATCATTATGCAGTGTGAGTGCATTTTATATTATTATGTAATGCCTTGTTAACCTCATTGCAGCAACCGACATTTGCAAAGCATTATTATAATGCCCCCCTTAAAGTACATTTATGTACGTAATTATAATTTTGTAACCTACTAGATAGGTTAACAAAACGAATACAAGTTAAGTTATAAATTGTTTTTAGACTAGAACATACTAACTTTTATGAAGCTACAATTCACAGTGTAAAATGTATTATTGATCTATTAACTGTTTGAAAGGGACAGTTTGACAAGTCGCCAGTTTCATCAACTGTTGTTTAATTTCTGGTGAACGTTCGATTATTATATTCTGGGTATTTCAATAACAATACCTTCTTTAGACTTTCAGATCGATCTGTGCCAACGCGCGAGTTAACGGAAAATATTATAAATGCGAATACGACTGTGAAAAGGTATACACTTCATTACATTAATTGTTCAAGGGAAACTACCCGAAATTTGCTATTAAGTCCCTTTATTTTTGATTTCTGTAATAAAAAACATACATATTAAAAACTATCCATATTTATTACATTTATTATTATTAAAAAGTATTTTTATGTTTAATTTTACATAATCAGCATGCTGTGAGCGTGTGTTTTTTTAAGTTATCTAACAGAATGCTGAAGTCGTTTCTGCAACCGACATTAGCAAACCATTATGTAATGCCCCCTCTGTACGTTAAAGTACAAGCATTACAATTTTGAAACCTACTAGGTAGGTATAAAAAAAATTAAAATAAGAAGTAAATGTTTTCAATCATTAACATACTGATTTTATGTTCTGATGCTACAATGGCTATAATTTATCAAGTATTGATCTCTTTACTGTTTAATTGATTCATCCAGCAATTAAAACGTTACACGTTTGAAAATGGGTCGCCGGTTTCATTAAGGTTAGATACCAGTAAATCATTGTGTATCCCTCCGTGGTCCATTCAAAAGTAGTGTCTATTACTAAAGAGTTCCTCTTCTCTTCTGGCATAAAAGCCATTTAGGTATCTCAGACATGCCTTTTGTGGTTATTTCTATTATCCGATGCGTGTTTGCAACATTTTGGTGCATTTCATTGGAGGCTAACTTGAAAGGTGAACTCCTGGGGTGTGTTTACTGTGGTATGGGGCTTTTGTCGAAATATGACTGCCGAAACCCTGTTTTCTACCGGCGCCTGCATTCAAGTGAGATGCATTTTCTTAAAAGTAACATGACATATCTTTTTTATTGCAAATTTTGGAAGAGGACAGATTGATCTTTAAATTGATACCAATCTTGCACAATCTGAAATAAAGGAAATGCTAGAAAAATGCTTGAAAATGGGTCGCCGGTTTCATTAACTGTGTAAGCTTCTATCTAACCGGTGTACAATAAGTTCGAATATCTTGATTGAACTTATTGTACACCGGTTAGATAGAAGCTTACACAGTTAATGAAACCGGCAACCCATTTTCAAACGTGTTACGTATTAATTGCTGGATGAATCAATTAAATAGTGAAGAGATCAATATAAGGCGTGTGGTAGGAATCGAAGGCTTAATGCATGTGCTTACAGAGTGACCCTGGATAAGCATGTGCAGTCCACCGGCTAAGCCGCGACGACACTTACAGTCTACAGTGGATTTATGTTTAGAAGAGACTCATTGAAACAGAAAATACCATAAAAGCGGAAAGCGTCGTCCTGGATTAGCCTGTGTGGACTGCACAGGCTGATCCGGACGACACTTTACACAGATGCATTAAGCCCGGCTTTCCCACGATACGCCACATATATACTAAAAAAGAAAGAAAGCATCAACTTAGTTATTTTATTAATTTTAGATACATGTATGTAATATTTAAACAAAAACAAAGTCAATGTAACTTTAATCATCTTTCAATAAAATTGATTTTTTTTCAATTCCGTTTTTATGGAATCAATTCCATTTTTATGATCAAACACAAAACACAAACGTAACATGTGAAAAATAAAAATCACACAGAAGATCCACTTTTTAACGCTATAACTTAAAAAGAAAAAAATATTTGACGATTATCAATTTAAAGAGCATATTCTTACGCTTGCGATTTCATGTGCCTACTTACTTTTAAAATTGTATATTTCAATGCCGAATAACCCGCCAAAAACTTAAATATTTTCTCCGATGCAATTTACAGGACGTTTTATTGCACTTTGGGCGACAATTTAATATGTTCTCTTCTCACAAGTTGCTGCTCTGTTATTTTCACTTTTAAACCTGTTCAGTTTTTGTTTTGTGTTTTACCATAACTCTGAAATTGATTCAGAAAAAAGTTAGCATTTTATTGAATAATGATTTTAAGTTACGCTGACTTTGACTTTATTTTTTGTTTAAATATTACATCCAGGTATCGAAAAACAACAAAATATATAAGTGAATACTTTCTTTTTTTTTGTTGAGTATATTAATGATCTACTTACTGCTTTAGACTTTCAAATCGGTCGATATAATACCAACGCGTGGGTTAACGCAAAATACGATAAATGCGCCTGTTAAAAGGTAGACAAACTGCATTGCATTTTGCATTAATTGTTCAGGGGAAACTACCCGAAATGCTATTACGTCCCATTAAATATGATATATTTTTTTTATAACAACACACATGTTAAAACAATGCATATTTATCATGTTAAGTATTATTTAAATATTATTTTAAAGTTTATTTTTGCAGAATCATAATGCAGTGAGAGTGTATTTTTAAAGTTATTTAATGCCATGTTAACTCTGTTTCTGCAACCGACATTAGCAAACCATTATTTAATGCCCCCTCTGTACGTTATGTACAAGCATTAATAATTTTGTAACCTACCATGTAGGTTAAATTAATATTAAGAAATGTAATAAAATTACAGTTTTCAATTTAAAAGATACTGAAGGTACATGTATTATATCTAACTGGCTAAGCTGATTCATTGAAAACGAGTACGATACACGTTGGGACATGGGTTCGCCGCATTCATAAACTAGTATACATGTAATATTAAGAAAAATATTTGTAAAGATGAATGATTGTTACACTGTTAGTAACTGAGTGTGTATGGGATGTATACCCTCAGTGGTTTCATACCATGAGAGAGCGAAGCTCGAGTATAGTATAAAGCCACTCAGTGTGTATATCGCATACACCATAAGTGACTAAAAGTGTAACGAATATATCTCACCGACTACCTTTCACGGAATTCTTTTAATTGATATCACTTGACATTTAACGAAAGAAAAACTTACTACCGTAAATAACACGAAACACATATTGGCGTCACGAAAATAAATAATATTGCGTCATTAGACGGTATCATTAGCTAGACTTCTATGGATTATTTAAATATACCCATGGAGTATGGAAAATACCCCATGGTCATGTGACCGGTCTTAGCCAATCGGATCGCGTCATTTATGTAGGAGGGGCTATATTGGCTTATTGCTTTTAAATGATATACACAAATGATATACACAAATGATATACCCAATTTTGTTACATTAGCTATCAATGTGATCATATTTGTGGGGCGTTTTCCCAGTTATGTACACTTTCATTCAGTCCAGCTCGTTGTACTGACATGATCAATTAAAACATTTTAAAAGTAAATCTATGTCTGGAAATTCAACAGTATGTTTAAGTGCTTGTAAATACATCTGGGGCCATATTCCAGAAACGTCATAGGTTTATCTTAATGTATTTTCGCTTAAGTTTCAATAGGTGTAAGGTAATATTTTAAAAACTAATACAAATTAGATAGTCTATCTAGTGAATTCAATTACACTAAAGTAAATAGTAGATAATAATAAGTTGATAAGTGGTGAACACTTAAGCAAAATTTCATGCATACATGGAATAAACTGTGAAAAAAAACGACGATTTCAAGGCTAAAAATAAAATTTCACTTAAAGGGACTATGTCACCGAAAAATTGGCTTCCGACTGCAGTATAAATTATATTATTTGATGGAAATGCGTTTTACTAAGATATGTGCATTAAATAAATAACAAATAATATGATACACAATAAGACATTTGATACAAACAAATTAGCAAAAAAGTCTGAAAAAAATAAAACCCCTAGCGGGAATCGAACTCACGACTTAGGAGAAATGACAGTTGACAGCGCTTTAACCAACTGCGCTGTCATGCTTGGTAAGGAGTCGTGTGAAAACTATGGTTATACAAAATGCTCACAATTCTGACGTCAAAATGTAAACAGGAAAAGGGCTAAACAAACAAAACCCTTATTATAAATTGGTTTTTATCTCAGAATGCGGACACTCTTTTCTCATTATATAAACCCTGTTTTAACTGTTATTATATGCCAGTATTAATATCTAAATTTCAGATTTTTTAAAGAGATTGCGCCCTTGAGACCCTTTTTCGATGAAACAGTCCCTTTAAGATGTTTCTGCAATACGAACCCAGCTATTTACATTGCATACCACAACACGCGTTTTTTTTGTTTGTTATACATTTGTATATGTATTATGCTTTTAGTTATCGGCATGAAGTTAAAATCTAAATCTTAAAAGTAATTATTTCCATTTTTGCACGAGATTTTTTTGGTTTAAGAACTAATATTTTCTATCATAGTTTGTTATCGAATAACCCACGGTCAGGAGTATCTATGCGTATGTATTAAATCAAGAGTGCGAAGCACGTTTGATTTGGTAACATGCATCTATATATACTCCCGACCGTGGGTTAATCGACAACAAATTATCATAGAAAAATATTGTTTCGATTCTGACACGATTTGATTTTTCTTAGTCTGTATTTTAAAAGGTAGGCCTAATGAATGAAAACACTATGTATCTATATACCGCCCATCTTTCTACAAAGTACATTTACGCTCGCTTTTCAGTGACCTCAATGAATCATAACAAAACAAGATGACGTCAGCTTTATTCATAAAAAATTAGCGTCAGATTCATTGATAAGAATCAAAGAACCAATATCACGTCATTTTTATTGATACTCACAGTAAAGTAACATGCTAACAAACACAAATAAAATAAAATTATCATAACGTTTACGTTTTGTGTAAATGTAATTATAAAATATCATTAAATAAGTGGTTTTTGTTTCAATACATTATACAGAAATTATACGTTTGTTACGATATTGCTTCACGCATTTAAGCACTTGCATTCTATTGTACAATTTCCGCGAATTCTCCAGAACTATTTTCGAATGATTAGGCTTCGTCCATTACAGAATATGTATGTTTACTTGATTTCCTTCTTTGTCTATGACAAGCCGCGTGTCTTGTTAGAACAGTAAAAATAAATGCACATTTGCATGAAATATTTTCTGTCAAAAATATTAACCAAACTGTACTGTATTGATCAGACTAATAAACTAATCAATATTTCGTAAATTGTAATTTGGTAACACAATTAATGTTGAGATGCCTATAAGCATTGACAGACAAGATCAAATGAGGCGTGTCGTGGGAAACCCGGACTTAATGCATGTGCTTAAAGTGTCGTCCGCAGTCCGCACAGGCTAATCCAGGACGAAACTTTCCACATACAGTGGATTTACGTTTAGAAGATACTACCTCGAACAGAAAATTCTTAAAATCGGAAAGTGTCGTCATGGATTAGCCTGTGCGGACTGCACAAGGTAATCCGGCACGACACTTGACGAACATGCATTAAGCCCGGGTTTCCCACGTCACGCCTCAAATCTATTATTACAGATGTTCCCACTTACAAATCTGTATTCATTCTATAGATGATTGCCTTATACATGTAACACGCAAATCATAAATATATATATACAACAAAGTATGTGTTAACGTCAGTACTGTATAATGTTTATTGAATTGATTCTAAATTGTCTATATTGATTCAATATCGAACCAGAGCCTGTGCTGAATGGGAATTTCTAAATAGCAAAACAAAAGTTTGTTTCTACTGCTAACACGTGTTGATGTTTTTGTAATTATTATTTTATTTTACTATTATAATCTCAACAAAAGTTATAACGCACCAAATGAAAATCGTTGTATTTTCTTTATTTATAAGAATTATAGCTGCCCCACGGTACACACGAAATTGTTTTGTATTTTGTCCCCAATATTTTGGTATCAACACATGCATGAATAACTCAAAAAATCATAGCTGACATGTCACCCTGAAATTCTTATAAATAAAAAATATGCAATAATTTCCTTTTATTTCCATTAAGTGCGTTACTACTTTTGATGAATATATGCTGTCTACTAAGTAGACTCCAAAATTAGATTTACTACATAAATCGGGGCATCCGATTTAAGTGTTTACTCTGTCCGTGGGTAATGGTATTGGTAAATTTCTGGTTTATTTTGTTATTTTTTAAATCAATGTTTGTCACACCAATATTTTTTGGTAATATACTGCGTATGTTTTAACAAAGAAATTTGAAGTAACTATACAATTGCAGACATGTAAGCGATGCATTATATCTACAAACAATATGCAAGGGAGGTAATTCTCACAAATTATTTATGAGAAGACGATCATGATACTGTGGCACAGAGGTTGTCCACTACTCTTTTTTTTGTCTCGTTCCCTGGACTTAGTCTCTCGTGGGAACGAGCTACTAACTCTAGGGAACGAGATACTAAGTCGGGGCAACGATATACTAAGTCGAGGGAACGAGTTAGTATCGCGTTCCCTCGATCTGGTTAGCTCGTTCCCACGAGTTAGAGAACCAATCAAATTGTTCCGTATATTCGTTTTTATGATAATCATGGCCGACAGAAACGGTCATGTTGTAAGATATTTTCCAGAAGGACGTTCCTATTGCCAAATTGGTTTATGTTGAAGACACATGGCTTGTCGATATCGGTACGTCAAATACACAGGGTCTTGCTCTCGTTATTTGAAGAGGGTAGACCATAGTAAAATTCATAGTGATTTTCTAGAGTTGATTACAAAAGCGGACATGCAGAAGTTTCAGTCCAATAGGGACTGTGGATAACTTGGTACTGGAAATACTGTTTCCCATACAGTATTGGTACATGTAGTAGGACTTTAATCTGTGTTTTATGGTTTTATACATATCCCCTTAATGGCTATTTCGGATTGATCTGCTGCTGCTACCTTCCCGCAGCTAATGGCCGTCCTCACAGGTGCCCACAAGATACCTTCCTGCACAGGGGAATAACAGTAAATTACTACACAAGGAACCAGGGCTAACTCGCCTCCCTCATAATAACATTTATACTCAATTCAAGTCAGTGTCTTTAGCATATTTATTTTTTAAACGTGCAGTGTTTTTTACAACATATTTCAATTTAATACATGTAAATTTATTAATACTGCTGCATGTATACACATTTTGTTACGTAATAATTAGTCTATATGTCATAGCATTAGTTTTGTATTCTTCACAATATCATAATTCCATATATACTCAATGCAACTCAGTGTCCTCGGCTTAATCTTTGTTTTACGTACAATGTTTTATAGACATGCAATTTTTTTCATGACATATCATTTTAATTTTGTACATGCACATGTATTAATACTTTTGTATAAGTATAATATAATGGTTGATGTATTAATGTATGCATGCATGTAAAGCTACTACGAGAAAATAAAATGTTGCACGCACACAAAAACAAACAAATAAACAAACAAACAAAAAACAAACAAAAAACTCGCCTTCCTCATGCGTCGACACGCTCCCTGGATTTCTGGGTTCCCAGGGACAAACACCAGAAAGCCTGATGGCTCTGATTTTGACCTGACTTAATAAATCTAGTTGATTTCTAAAAGTCTAACAAACTGAAATGAGACAAAATGATAATTTATCATAGCATATTGTGTCACACATTATACTTGATTGTTATTATGTAGAGCAGTACCCTTAAAATCTAAAGTGTTGTAAAGAGTAAATGTTAAGTAAAGTTATTCGAATGAGTCTGTGACGAGTCTACGAGTATTACTTTCAAAACAAAGTGACCAGAGTTATGTTGTAGTACCACACAATGGATGTGGGATTTAATAGAATTTGTAAGTGAAATTTCTACTTAGGTCAAAGATCAAGGTCATTATGGCATATTTTAGAAGCAAATATAAGCATTATTAATAGTTATCAATGTTTAAAAGACTTTTGGCTTTAATAATTGGGCTTTCATGTAGCAACTGTGGTAAAATCATTTCATCAACCTATGAACTCAGCAGATTTAGTTGTCTTAAAAACGCATGTGATATTTATTTTAATCATCATATTCGTTTATGTTCTCAAAACAAATGAATTGTAGGAGATACTTTAAATAATTGAAATATTCATACATATTATCAAAAAACTAATCATTTGTCAAATTAATACATAATAAGAAAAAACTAAATATGTTCTCTTTCTGGAGGCAATCTCTAAATGCTACTATATTTTCAACTAAACTCAAAAACAAAAGTTATTTTCAAATCATCGCCCAAAGACCAAAATAATAGTGGTTTTAAATTTGGTTTAGGTAGCAAAGAGTACTTAGATACATTTGTGTGTGAATAACCAAGTAATTTTCACACCAACATATAAGGGTTCTTGTTAACTGTACATGTATGTCAAATGAAGTGAATGTGCGTCTTTTTATAATAAAATATTTGCAAGGATCGAAGATTATATGATTTCAAATTAATTTCAATCAATCTCATGACCCTTCACTAATATAGTGGAGACTTCAACTGAGTGATTTAAGTACCCTGTGTCTGGAATGCTTCATTAAGTCTATAAGCATGACGATTCATAAGTTGTGATGATTTGACTTTTTGTGTAAAAGAAATTCTGTTTGTACTCTATCCAGTCCAGATATGCTATGTGGCATTATTAAAGGGACGTATTTACAGATTTTTGTATTTTTTACTATGCCATTAAATGTTTGAACTTCACAGATTTAAGCATCGGAACTAAAGAACTCAAGTATAATAACAGACAATAGGGCCAAATGGCCATTGGTCGCTCACCCGAGTTTCATTAGTCGAACAATTTTCCACGTGTTAGATTTTATACGGATGTACTGAAACGGACTGATGACAATGCGGCCTTAATCAACATGGTTTCAAAAACTTAAGTGACAACAGACATTCAAAATGTTGAAGTACATTATTGAGATTGAAGCTTTTTCTTCAATTTGACGTAGTGACCTAGTTTTTGACCCCACATGACCCAGATTCGAACTCGGCAAAGATATCATTGGGACAAATGTTCTGACCAAGTTTCATGAAGATTGGGCAACAAATGTGACTTCTAGAGTGTCAACAAGCTTTTTCTTCAATTTGACCTAGTGACCTAGTTTTTCACCCCACATGACCCGGAATTGAACTCAGCCGAGATATCATTAAGACAAATGTTCTGACTACGTTTCCTGAAGATTGGGGAAAATGTGACTTCTAGAGTGTTAACAAGCTTTTTCTTCAATTTGATACAGTGACCTAGTTTTTGACCCCACATGAACCAGTTTCGAACTCGTCAGAGATATTATTGGGACAAATGTTATGAGCAAGTTTCATGAAGATTGGGCACCAAATGTAGCCTCTAGAGTGTTCACAAGGTAAATATTGATGACGAACGATTCACGATTCACGACGGACGACAGACAAAAAGCGATCACAAAAGCTCACCATGAGCACATTGTGCTGAGGTGAGCTGAAAACAAATGTTCAGAGCAAGTTTCATGTTGATTGGGAAAAAAATGTGACTTATAGAATGTTCACCTATAGCCATATAAGGTAAACTGATTTTGAACTCGGTGGAGATATCATAAGAACAAAGGTTCTGGACAAATTTCATGTTGTTTCGGCAAAAAATGTGACTTGTAGAGTGTTCACAAGTTTTTTCTATAGCCATATAAGGAAAACTGCCCCGCACCATGGCGGCCATGTTTTTCAATGGAGCGAAACCATTTTCGAACTCGGCCGAGATATCATAACAACAAAGGTTCTGAGCAAGTTTTATGTTGATTGGGCAAAAACTGTGACTTTTAGAGTGTTCACAAGCTTTTTCTATCGCCATATAAGGAAAACTTCCCGCCCCCTGGCGCCCATGTTTTTCAATAGAGCGAAACCATTTTCGAACTCGACCAAGATATCATTAGAACAAATGTTCTGAGCAAGTTTCATGTTGATTGGGCAAACAATTTGACTTCTAGAGTGTTCACAAGCTTTTTCTTCAATTTGACCTAGTGACCTAGTTTTTGAGCCCACATAACCAAGTTTCGAACTTAGCCGAGATATCATTGGGACAAATGTTTTGACCGAGTTTCATGAAGATTGGCCAATAAATGTGCCTCTAGAATGTTCACATGATAAATGTTGACGACGAACGATTCACGACGCACGACGGACGACGAACAAAAGGCGATCACAAAAGCTCACCATGAGCACATTGTGCTGAGGTGAGCTAAAAACAAATGTTCAGAGCAGGTTTCATGTTGATTGGGCAAAAAATGTGACTTATAGAGTGTTCACCTATAGCCATATAAGGTAAACCGACCCCATCCCCCACCTGGCGGCCATGTTTTTTTAACGGACCGGAACCATTTTGAACTCGGTGGAGATATCATAAGAACAAAGGTTCTGAGCAAGTTTCATATTGATTAGGCAAAATATGTGACTTCTAGTGTTCACAAGCTTTTTCTATAGCCATATATGGAAAACTGCCCCGCACCATGGCGGCCATGTTTTTCAATGGAGCGAAACCATTTTCGAACTCGGCCGAGATATCATAACAACAAAGGTTCTGAGCAAGTTTTATGTTGATTGGGCAAAAATTGTGACTTTTATAGTGTTCACAAGCTTTTTCTATAGCCATATAAGGAAAACTGCCCGCCCCCTGGCGCCCATGTTTTTCAATAGAGCGAAACCATTTTCGAACTCGACCATTAGAACAAATGTTCTGAGCAAGTTTCATGTTGATTGGGCAAGCAATTTGACTTCTAGAGTGTTCACAAGCTTTTTCTTCAAATTGACCTAGTGACCCTGTTTTTGAGCCCACATAACCAAGTTTCGAACTTGGCCGAGATATCATTGGGACAAATGTTCTGCCCGAGTTTTATGAAGATTGGCCAATAAATGTGGCCTCTAGAATGTTCGCACGATAAATGTTGACGACGAACGATTCACGACGCACGACGAACAAACGGCGATCACAAAAGCTCACCATGAGCAAGTTGTGCTCAGGTGAGCTAGAAAGGATTAAACAACAAGAGAAGAAAAACGTTGCTCACTCCAGGGTTTAAACCTCAGACCTCCGGACCAAAAGGCAAACGCCTTAACCACAACCACTTGGCCATTCCGATTTCCATTTATATCACTGCATTTTTGATTTTGTGTAAGTGATCCACGTGGTGTCAACAAGTTTAATGAAAACAACAGAAACACTCTAAATTATTCTATTGTTTAGCGTTACAAACACGTTATAATTGTATTAATTTCAACTGCTAATTAGTCATGAAGGAAACGGTATTTACAGTATTTTTCTTTGTCCGTAGTGTTATTTTGCTTCTTTATATACACTTTTCTTTTACAGTTGGAAATTGTCATTTCGTCAATCTGTGAACAGGTCCCTTTAAATATGGAATTTTATTTGTGGGCTTTAATTTTTTGTACATTGTATATACATACTCACTTTTCAGTGTTTTCATGTGAAGTCATGTTTATGGTAAACGTTTTACTTTTAAGTTTTCAGTTACATTTTAAATAAAAGACTAATTGTAACTAGCAATTTCAGCTCACCTGAATACGTAGTCCACTTTCAAACTTGTTCTAAGAATTGAATTCTATCAAGAACTCTGGTTTGCATGGCAACTGTCTTGTTCAGTAGCTTTGATATTTGCTATGTAGCATTATTTAGTGAACTTCTACCAATGTTATTCCTATAATGCCCCTCTATATATGGGTAAATGGATTTATTAAATGAGTAAAATATTAAACGATTAACTTAAGATATTAAATGTTTGTGTTTGCAATAGTTGATCTTCCTTCGTAACCACAAAGCAGATTCCGTACCAACCAAGAGACACCGTACACATTGCCAAAGCAACAATTGATTGTGTTTGATTCTACTTTTTTTCATTTGTTTTAGTACACTTGTTTCTAGCATAGTAACAAGCAAAGCAATCAATCATTAGTTGCCATATACAGTTTTAGCGATGATGCTAAGGTGAGAAACATAGGGTCATCATGTCCCTCTTGTTTAATATTATTAATAGTTGCACAAGTATTATTAAGCTTTGGTCGATAGGTGTTGAGCATATGCGCGACATGAATATATGAATACGTTGAAAACTTAAACATTGTGTTGTTGTTTTTTTTATTTTGCTTTGTTTTGACCTGGCTGTATTTGAGGCCAGTTTTGGAAAAAAATAAAAGTTTGAAACTTTATGTTTGGTTTGCTTTTTCTGGTTTGCTGGAACTTCCAAGCAGTTATTAATACTATTTATTCTGATATGCTTATTGAGTTGTACAAAACATTAAAGCATATTAAACATTCTGACGAATCTTCCTCATAGATGCCTGCATTAATGCCTAATGTCTGTTGTATTCGGGTAGGATAGGCCGTCTTCTGCTATGGTCGAGAGGAAACTATCATACAGATCCGAGTCACAGCTCTCAAGCGTACGGAACGTTACTTGTGCCCGAGCGACATTTATGTCATCCTGGAGAACATTGCACATGTAGTTACGGCTACCCCACAGGTCCGCATGATTGAACATTGCTTAGGCTTGCCAGATGGTGCATTTGAGTTTCGTGACCGTCTAATAGAGTTGCCAAGTCCAGCACTGCCTGCAAGAACACAAAGACTTATTATTGATTCAGTATGAATGAACAACACCTGCCCTGCTATTTTTACTTTTAATCAGTACAATTTACCAGTAGATACTTGTCAGTAAAGATTTGAGTTGACCAATTGTGGGTTTATATTTCAGTGGTAAATAATAGCACATGGTTGCATAATTCAGTCGATTTCCTTCAAATCCTTGGGCAAATAACCTTGGACAAACAGAAAGGGTGAGCGATTTATGTTCGTCTACTGGTTAATTGCTTTATGAGCGGCTTATCGTGAGTCCGGACCTGAGACAGTAAAGAAAATATATTTTCCGTTTTTTGATTAGTGTTATATATAAATGTTAGATTCTAATGGATTCTACCCTTTTTGTCGTTTTAACGAGGAGTTTCCATTGGTTACAATATTGTTCAAGTAAATTAAGACTGATTTGTAGTTCTTCACTACTATTAGCAAAAATTACAATATCAGCAGCATAGAGAATTAAAAACATTGAACATGTTAACGTCAATACCCGATAGACAACAGTGAACGCGTTTGTCCTCAATGTCGTTTAAGAACATGGCAAACAAAAACGGGCTTAAACATTCGCCCTGTCGGACTCCGAGCATACATGGAAAGCTATTACTAACATATTACAACATTTAACACGTGATTTTGTTGAGACATACATAGGACGCATAATAACACCCAAAAGTTGGTAAAATAAATGTTTACTGCATTGAGCATCAGTTTAGTTGTTGTTGTTGTTTTCTTTATGGTAATATCAATTCAGTTGTGTTAATATGTGTGTAATATCGGCAAAAGTGTACATATATATATATACACTTTAGATGTATTCGAGATGTACTCAAGTGCATGCTGATAGCCTACTAAATCCAAAGAGTATCATCATGTATTAGAGTAGAGCGTTTGAGTATGCTTTCGACAATTCAAATATATCATGGGGATGTCCAACTTAAGTATTATACATACTTTAGACTAGATAGTTTTATGAAATTTGTTTTTGGTATCATAGGTTTACGGAGTTCACATACATTGTTATACAAATATTTAACCAACGAAGTCTTAATGTACTTTTGAAAACGCAAGTATATGATGACGATTGTTTAAACATTATTGTTAATATGTGTGTAACATTGGCAAATGATGTTTAAACATTACTGTTTATATATGTGTAACATTGGCAAATGTATATGTATAATATTCAAAGGTTATCAAGTATATGCTGAATTCGTTTTGAACCTATCGTCAAAATTTTGACACTTGCTGTTGACCTCTTTAAGTATAAAATCACGATTGATGTAACACCATATAATTATATAACGATGTATACCAAATGTGTTCCAAATCATTACACATTGTTTGTGTATATACGCAATGTTTCCGTAGTGTTACGAATACATATGAAAACATAAACGTTGTCTGAATATTTGAATAAACGTAATGTTCTAACTGTACTGTATTGCCTAAAAGCAACGATGTAGTGTAGTGTTATGAACACATATGAAGACATAAACGTATGCTAAATACTTTAGCGCCCGTAGTGTTCTAAATGTACCTTATTGCACAAAAGTAATATAAAAACTGATTTAACTTTGAGGAATTTACACTTACATTGTTATTCTATCTAGCCATACTTTATTGTTGAAAACATTTTATGTAGTGCTTATAGTTAAATACTAATTTTATTTGAATTATATTAATTTATAAACACAATTGAAAATGACGTATCACATAATTAATTGAAAGCCAAACAACCTTAAAATTATCTCTTTATTTCGCTTTTCGAAAGAGATTTTTATGAAAGGAATCGATAGTACAAATTATTTGGTAATACTCTCCAAAGATATTTCTTCCTTTTTTCGAAGAGAAATCAAATGGAGTCTTTACTTAAGTATTATAACAAATAATACACAAATAGAAATAGTAATAATATCTATGATACGTTTAAAGAATAAAATATGCATAAGCGTATATTACGAAACGATGCAAAGGATCGCTAGTCATAATATGATTTTGAAAACGCAAGTGTGTGATGACGATCGTTTAAACATGTTTGTTAATATATGTGTAACATTGGCAAATGTCTGTATGTATAAACTTCAAAGGTAACCAAGCATATGCCAATTTCTTCTTTAACCTAGCGTCATAATGTGACACGTGTTTTCGAAATCTTTGAGTATATGTGCATATATATGTATATATATATATATGTATATATATGTGTGTGTATGTATATACATATATATATTATTATTTTGTTTTTTGGTCTTGTCTGTTTGTTTTCTTTTTGTCTGTTTGCTTTATTTTTGTGTGTGTCAGTCTCATTACTATTTTGGAATGAGGATTATTTTCCCCTTTTTATGTATGGAAATACCTTATCCAACCATTTTCCAACAACTCGTAGCAAGATATTATGTTTCCTTATCATTTAAATAGGCAAGATTCATTACAACTTAAACTAGCCATAGTAAAATTACCCAAAGTAGATAACAATGTGTGAAACAATCTGTTCTCTTAATGTCAGAGGTTTAAATAACTGTAATAAAAGGAAAAGTGTATTTAAATGGCTTGAAGAAAATAATTATACTGTGTGTTTACTTCAAGAAACACATGTCTGTGAACTAAAAAAAATTAAATGGCAATCAGAATGGAGTGGAATAAGTTTTTATAGTGGGAAAAAATCAAATAGTGAAGGGTTAGGAATTTTAATTAAAAACAAGAATACTGTAAGCATAGGTGCTTTTAATGAATTAATTCCAGGCAGACTATGTACACTTGATGTTAATATCAATAACCAAGAAATAACTTTAATAAATATATATGGACCAAATAATGATGATAAATGTTTTTTTGAACAACTAGAAATGCACCTGCTGCAAAATATGGAGAAAAACTATATAATAGGTGGTGATTTTAATACAATACTGAATCCAAAATTAGATAAAAAAAAATGGCAAAGAAAACACACATATAAGCAATAGAAATACAATAAACAACACGATTGATTCATGTAACTTGATTGACATATGGCGATCGCTTCACCCAGAACAAAAACGTTTCACTTGGCACTCAAATGGAAAACCGGTAATATTTTGTAGACTGGACTACTTCTTAATTTCTCAAAATATATGCAACATTATAAATATAGCCAACATAAAGCCAGGCTACAAAACGGACCACTCTTTGATTGAAATAGTTATTGATAACACAATTCAGGAAAAAGGACCTGGGTACTTTAAATTAAATAATACCATGCTTTTGAATGAAGATTATCAAAATCAAATTAAACAAGAAATACAAACATTAGTAGACAACAATCAAAACTGTAACCCCAATACATTATGGGAACTGATAAAAGGGACCATAAGAAATGTAAGTATAAAATTTTCAACAATGACTAAAAAAAGAAATAAGGAAAAGGAACAAAAAATCATTGAAAAAATAGAATCACTGGAAAATAAATTAAGTAAAGAAAACGACAATGACGAAACAATTATAAAATTAATAAAAGAAACAAAAGCAGAACATGATAAAATTATAGAAGAGAAAATAAACGGTATGCTATTACGAGCAAGAGCTATCCACATTGAACATAATGAAAAAAATTCAAAATACTTTGCAAATCTTGAAAAAAGACATTACGAAAGTAAAACCATCCATAAGTTAAAAATAAATAACATAGAAATCATAGACTTCAAAACTATAATACATGAACAGAGAAATTTTTACTCAAACCTCTATAGTAAGAAAACTTACTTTGATAAAAATAAGTTAAACACTACACAATTTTTTGATTTAAATATAAAAAAGCTCACAGAAACCGAGAAACAATCATGCGAAGGCTTGCTTACAGAGTATGAATGCCTAAATGCTTTAAAAGAGATGGATAATAATAAAAGCCCAGGTTCAGACGGTTTGTCAGCGGAATTTTACAAAGTATTTTGGAATGTTATTAAAACGCACTACCTAAACTCTATTAACTATTCGTTTTTAAATGGACACTTAACTCAACTTCAAAAACAAAGTATTCTTACACTGATTCCAAAACCAGGAAAAAACCTAGAAACACTAAACAACTGGAGACCTTTAAGTTTATTAAATATTGATTACAAAATAGCAACCAAAACAATAGCAAACAGAATGAAAAAAGTAATTTCGTCCATAGTTGAATCAAGGCAAACTGGATTCATACAAGGCAGATATATAGGAGAAAATGTAAGGACAATATTTGAAACTATACATTATCTAAATAATAAGAACAAACCAGACTTGCTCTTCTTTGCAGATTATGAAAAAGCATTTGATAGTTTAGATCATGACTTTATGCTACATTGCCTTACACCATTTAATTTTGGATCAGAACTTATACAATGGATTAAATTATTCTACACTGACATATGCACTATAATTATAAATAATGGGCATCTTTCTGAACCAATCTCTATAAAACGAGGCGTAAAACAAGGTTGCCCCTTGTCAACCACACTTTTCGTACTAAGTATAGAAATATTGTCAAACTTTATTGAAAAAAATGATGATATTAAAGGAATAAAAATAAACAAACACGAAATAAAACAAACACTTTTTGCAGACGATACAACATATTTTATAGATGGAACGCTTAATTCGTTCTCTGCATTGATAGATGCCATTCAAGATTTCAGTGAAATATCTGGTCTTAAATTAAACATACAAAAATTAACAGTAATGCGAGTTGGCTCACTTAAAGCTACGCAAACTATATTCAACAAATACAAACACTTTTTTTGGACCTCTGACGAAGCCAAAACGCTTGGCTTTTACTTTACAAATGATGAAAATCTCGATATAGCAAAATACATTCAACTAAAACTACAAGACTTCACAAATTGCTTAAAACAGTGGCAACACAGAAAATTAACTCTTCTTGGAACAGTTACAGTAGTTAAGACATTTGCCTTACCGAAGATTATGTATGCATTGTCAATGCTCCCCACCCCCAAAATTGATACAATACAAACAATTGTCAAATCAGTATTTCAATTTGTGTGGAATGGGAAGCCTGAAAAAATTAAAAGAATAACTCTTGTTAAACCAATAGAACACGGTGGACTTAAACTCACAGATATTACTGCTTTTATACATGCAAATAAGGCCAGATGGGTTAAAAGACTAACAGACATAAACAACAAAGGACAGTGGAAAATTTTCTACCAGAAAGAGCTCAATAAATATGGTGGAAACTTTGTTTTCGAATGTCCACTTAATGAAAAGCATGTTATTTCTAACTTTAAAAATGAATTCCTCAAAGATATTCTTTTATCGTGGAATAAAGTTAAATCTAATGAAACAGCAGGACAGATAAATAAAACGATTATATGGAATAACTCAATAATACAACTAAATAATCAACATACCTTTTTTTACCCAAATTGGTTTAATAGGGGCATTAAATTTCTAGAACATCTATTTGACTTCAGGACAAAATCATATTATACATTTGCAGCATTTAAAAACATGTATGATATACATACAAGCGATTATCTTAAATATTACACACTGATTAATAGTATACCAGACACTTGCAAAAAACAACTATCTGAAACAGACTTTTTTAATTTTAGCAACAGTACATTACTTGAAAAAGTGCATAAAACAAAAACGGCGTGTAAATATTTATATAATCTTCAACAACCTTTTAATGAAGTTAAAACCAAACAGCAACAGAAATGGGAAATTATAATGACTTCCTATAATCAAAGTATTGACTGGAAAAACACATATTTAATACCATTTAAAGCCACCATAGATAATAATTTACGCAACTTTCAGTATAAGATCCTACATTGTATATTACCCACTAATGCATACCTGTATAAATGTAAGCAGTCTCCCAGTTTTTGAAAACAGTCACCTCATGTCTATTAAAAGGAACACCTTGACTTTTTACTACCCTCTTTCCTTTTTAGTGTTTTTTTTTTTTTGTATATCACTTTTTATATCCAGCATCCTCTCAAAACTAAAAATTGAAATGAATATAACTTGTACTCCTATATATTAACATTGTGTAATGGAGATGTATGTATAACTTGTACTTTTATATATTAACATTGTGTAATGGAGGTGTATGAGATGTATGTTGAAAAATGAATAAAAAAAATAAAATATTTAGTATCTTACCTCTTATTCATAATTTGTATAAGCTTTACCCAAAGGTTATCACGTATTACATAATCAAAGCCTTCGAAAAATCAATAAAAGCACAGTATATATGTTTACCTGTATTCAATATATGAGATATAAGGCCATGTAATACAAATATATTGTCAATTGTGCCCATTTTGGGTCTAAATCCTGATTATCCTCAATGTATACATGATATTTTTCGGACCAATTCGATAGACGTGAATTTAAAATTCATGTACATAATTTGCCAAGTGTACTTAATAACGTTATACCCCTGTAATTGTTTACATCATTCACATTTCCTTTCTTATGTAGGGGAACAACATATCCCTCTGACCATTCATTTGGGAATAGCATATTTCAAAAATCATGTTAAACAATGATTCTAAGAAAGGAAGTAAATAGGCTTTACCATATAAAAAACATTCATTTAAGTAGTCATCTGGTCCACCGCATCTATTAATTTTCAAGTTACTAATGCCTTTTACAGTTTCATCAGACGTAATACATACGTTTAGCTCATCAAACATACATGTAAACTCGTCACGTTCATATCGATCAATAGAATGCAATACGTCTTCATCTGGCATAAAGAATTCAGACTGTGGATTGTTCACTGCTTTGAAGTACTTCTTAAAGTCAGTCAAAGGCACTGTGGAAGATTTTACATTGGCACAACCTTTTAACATATCCCAGTATAATTTGGCGTTAAGATATCGAGCATTCGTTAATTCAGCTGTTTTACTTTTATCATAGTCGTATCTACTTTTGCGTATACAGGTTTTATATTGGCTTCTTGCATTGACCATATTTATTCTATTTACATCAGATTTATTTGTGCGGTAAATATTAAGCATATGATAAAACGCGTTTCTTTTCATAAAACATTCTTCGTTAAACCATTTATTGTTTATAGTGAAATTTTTATCTGACTGCGATACGGTTTGCAATATTTAAATTCCTCTTGAATAATGATGACATAACGTTATCCATACAAAGCTTAAAATTATCAATGCATGTTGTTATATCAGCTTTTTTCCGACCATCCCACTTGTATACATAATCTTTACTAGTATAGGTATCTTTTAAAACGTTGTCACCCAAAATTGATGATTGCCCGCATATGTCAAGCCCAAAATTGATTAAGCAGTGATCACTTAAAATATTTGGATCATCCACGTGAAAATAGTTAAGAGTTGGTAACAATGTTGGTGAGCAAATAACATAATCTACTGAGCTTGAACCCCTACCTCCAACAAATGTACATTTACCAATATATATTTATCATCACCCGCTCGCCCGTTTATAATCCGTAATCCTGATAGTGTGCATAAATCCAATAATTGGTAACCGTTGTTATTAATGCGGCCTTTATCTTGATAATACAAATATTAATAATATTAAACAAGGGGGCATGATGGCCATATGTTGCTCACCTGAGCATCATTGCTAAAACTGTCTGTGCAGCTAATGATTGATTGCTTTGCTGGTTACTATGCTAGAAACAAGTGTGCTAAAACAAATGAAGACAGTAGAAGCAAACACAATCAGTTGTTGCTTAGGCAATTTTTATGGTAACTTTTGGTTGCTACGGAATCTGCTTTGTGATTAAGAAGATCAACTACTGCAAACACATACATTTATTATTTTAAGCTAGTCATTTTAGATTTTACTCATTTAATAAATCAATTTAAACCAAGTAAACCCAATGACACGGCAAATGTTTACCCATATATAGAGTGGCATTATATGAATAACCTTGGTAGAAGTTCACTAGATAATGCTACATAGCAAATATCAAAGCTACTGAACAAGACATTAACATTTGCCATGCAAACCAGAGTTATGCATATAATTCAATTCTTAGAACAATTTTGAAAGCTGACTACGTGTTCAGGATAGCTAAAATTGCTAGTTACAATTTATTTAATATGTAACTGAAAACTTTAAATTAAGCATATACAATACACATGAATTTACATGAAAACACTGAATTGTGTATATGTACATACAACGTACATAAAATACAAGCTCACGAATTAAATTCCATATTTAAATGAATCTGTTCACAGATTGACGAAATTACAATCTTTCAGCTATAAAAAATGGTATTCAACGGAGCAAAATAACACTACGGACAAAGAAACGTACTGTAAATACCGTTTCTTTAATGAGTAATTAGCAGTAGATATTAATACAATTATAAAGTGTTTGTAACGCTAAACGATGAAATAATTTGCAGTGTTGCTGTTGTTTTCGTTAATATTGTTGACACCACGTGGATCAATTACATAAAGTAAAAAATGCAGTGATATATATGGAAATCGGAATGGCCATTTGGTTAAGGCGTTTGCCGTTTGGTCTTAGGTCTGAGGTTTGAACCCGGGTGGGACCAACTTTTTTCTGTTATTTTTTAAAAATACTTTTTCTGTTAATATACTTGAGATCTTTAGTTCCGATGCTTTAATCTGTCGAGTTCAGAGTTTTAATGGCATACTTAAAAAAAAATGCGCTAGATTCATTAAGCCTGGTCAACATTAGTGCCATCAGGCTCTCTGGTGTTTGTCCCCTGAAAACCCATAAATCCAGTGGGCATGTCGACACACGAGGAAGGCGAGTTATCCTAAGTTTTTTGTGTAGCAATTGACTGTAATTCCCCTGTGCGGGGAGGTATCTTGTGGGCACCTATGAGGAAGGCTATTAGCTGCAGGAAGGTAGAAGCAGCAGATCCATCTGAAATAGCCATTAGGTGGATATGTATTAAACAAAAACGCAGATTAAAGTCCTGCTACATGTAACTATATGGGAAACAGTATTTCCAGCACAAAGTTATCCACAGTCCCAATTGGAATGACAATTCTTCATGTCAGCTTCTGTTATCAACTCCAGAAAATGACTATGAATATTACTACAGTTTCTCCTCTTCAAATCAAACAAGCGCAAGAGCCTGTGTATTGATTCCGTATATATTTGACGTACAGATAACGACAAGCCATGTGTGTTCAAAAAAAACTAATTTGGCGATAGGAACGTCCTTCACGAAAATATCTTACAGCATGATCGTTTCTGTCGGCCGTGATTATCATTAAGACAAATATACGGAACAATTTGATTAGTTTTCTAACTCGTGGGAGCGAGTTAACTATGTCGAGGGAAAGAGATACTAACTCGTTCCCTCGACTTAATATCTCGTTTCCTCGTCTTAGTATCTCGTTCCCACGACTTAGTATGTTGTTCCCTCGAGTTAGTATCTCGTTCCCCAGGCGCGTAGCTGGACCTAAATCTAGACGCACTATGTGATATCGTTAGTGGTAATACACAACAATTATATGGATGAGTCTTTGGGATGAGTTTATATAAATTATCGTAGACATGCCTCATCGGTTATTGACTGGATAGACGCAGTGCCGTCGCAGTCGCCGTGCAGCCGCCATGGTCGCCGATGATCGCCGTGTGGACGTCGTAGGGACGCAATGTAAACGCAATAAAAACGCAACAGACATAATAAGGTCGTGGTGGGAACGCCGTGTACACTCGCACAACACAGGCCGAAGGACCCCGGTGGGACGGAATTTGGAATTTTTAAAGAACAAATATTGGCGTTCTTAATGCGTTTTCCAAAAGAAAAATGACTGTTTGGGTCGCTTTTAGGACACCAGTCTGGTGTGACGGGGGTAATATACAAGGTAACGACGGAGGTATTACACAATGTACTGACGGGGGTATTACACAGGGTTCTGACGGAGGTATTACACAAGGTACTGACGGGGGCATTACACAAGGTACTGACGGGGGTATTACACAAGGGACTGACGGGCGTATTACACAAGGTACTGACAGAGGTATTACAAAATGTACTGACGGGGGTATTGCACAAGGTACTGATGTCGGTATTACACAAAGTACTGATGGGGGTATTACACAAGGTACTTATAACGATCTATATTATAGTATTATAGTACGCTCTTTTTCAGTTGCTAATTTATGACTAGCGCATCTAAATTTTAAAAATTAAGACGCTACGTAATAAGGAATACTAGTTAAGTATTGTTCAAATGTAATATCTTTCTTATATATTCTGGAATTTAAAAAGCTGGTCAGACAAACCTAACTAATCCAATAAATTGTACACTTTTAATACCCAGGGCGAATGAAATATACCACTAACATGCATTTTTGAATTATTTGGTTGTGTTACGACATGCCTCATATGTGATTGAGTGATGTTTATTAACGGGGTCTCTATTGGACAGCTGGACATTATGCATAGTCCAATGGTCAGACAAACCGAACTAATCCAATAAATTGTGCACGTTTAACACCCAGGGCGAACGAAATATACCACTAACATGCATTTTTGAATTGTTTGGTTGTGTTACGACATGCCTCATGTGATTGAGTGATGTTTATTGACGGGGTCCTTCGGTCTGTGTTGTGCAAATGTACACGGCGTCCCCACCTTAAGAATAAACAACATTCTAAATATGGAACTCCCAGTCCCTGCTTCATATTGTCTGCCATGAATTAAAGTATTAAAACGATCAGATCGCAAAAATTATTACAATATGAAAGTGGAAGTAGATCTATGTAAATCTAATACACAACTATATAATTTCAGGCAAACGCAATTTTAACGACCTCTGTATTATGTTTTTGTTTGTTTTCCCTCATATTTCGATGTCTAATACCCCTAACTACCCTTAGGCAATGATTTTCATGACATATTTGACGTTTTTTTTCATTGTTCTTTTCGCTGTTATTAAAATAATTTTACGCACGTGTGTAAGTGCGTAAGCCCGGCAACGCGCCTGTCGTTCCCTCGACTTAGTATCTTGTGGGAACAAGATAAAAAAGAGTAGTGCATGCCAACTCTGTGCCACCGTGAATTTATATGTGAATTACCCCCTTGTATTTTTTGTATATAATGCATCATTTGCCGATTTATTCAACTACAATATTTGTTAATTTAATGCCAATCCTATGGTTCAAATAAAAGATTATCTATTGCAAATAGTAAATCCAATGATTTGTGCTAGATTCACATATAAAATACATAAATTACATATGTAATAGAAATTACATCATAAATATATGCGATATTATTATAACAAACGTCATATTACCTCCCTTGTTAATTTGTTGTTATAATAAAGAATCACTTGTCGTATTTTTGTTTTAATTGGCTTTCCTTAAACAAAACGCTTTTTAAAGCTGTACATTTATCACACTACTGTATATACTGGATGCATTAATTTTTTTTAGAAAAACACGTAAAATAACAATAATTTTAAGATTTTATTACTGACAGATAACGGTGAAACTTGATCGGTGACTTATGTGTCCCCGATTAATGATAGCAATTTCGAACCTATGACACCTGAATCATTTGTCTGCTTCCAGAGCCTGTATAATATAAGGCTGCGATGTACGTCACTGCGTAGTGTAAGGGGAATGGGAAATCCAGTACATATGGGCCTCATTACATTGGTCAAGCTTTTGATTGGTTTTATTGTAAGTTTTATTTTTATGTTAATATAAAATATATCAGTGACAGTACAGTATTAACAAAAATATGTTAATATATTAAACAGGTTAATAGTATTTTCTTTGTAACCAATTCAATTGATATACATTTAGGCATAATACTACACCAACAGTTATATTATTATGACTGTTCGTATCAAGTTCGTATCAAGTTGTAAGTGTATCTACATGTATTATTCTTAATGCGAGGTATGTTCATATTTAGAACTTTTAGTACAAAAACGAACCTGTAGAAAACATTTTGTACCTAAACGTATATATAATGACAGTAATGGAAATAACTTTAATTTCTGACGGAGTTTTGATGTGTAGGAATTAAACCACTAGAGCGTTAGCCCAAGTGGTTTAATATACTGCATAAGAAAGACAAATCGTTGTTTATAAGCCGAAAAACAACGATAATGCGAAAATTATTTTTCGATGCTAACATGACCTGACCACATTTTCTGCAATTTCAATACGAACTATATATAACAGCTGCGGAACTATGTTTTCATGTTGTCTATTGGTAGTTTAACAAACGTGAACTGTGTTATTGTCTAAGAAACAACACCGCGTGTCATTTTGAATGTACAATCTCTTTGTCTTCCATAAAGGAAGACTTCAAAATTACTCTATACTTAATGCGGGGGACATCCGATTAAGTTTTACCCTTATCCGTCCGTGACAATACATGAAATTATTCTTTTTTAAGTAATTTTACTTAATCGTAATAACAAATCCAATAATAGCTTTGTTATGCACATTTTAGTGTTTTAGTTGAATAATTTAAACGAATACAAAATTAGAGAACGACAAACGAAACACTATTTCAAAAACATATAAACAAGGGAGGTAATTGAACACTAATATAAGACGATCACACATAAAAGTTTTAAATATTATACCGTATCCATGCAGTCTTGATTCAATATTATAAACATTCATGCTGATAAATTTAATGTTTAAATACTTTTAGTATAACCAATCATATCGTACTGCTTTTTGCAATTGCAAAAGTATATGTGAATTTAAATTCAATTCTAAAAAACACGTACGGTCATGTAAAAAACTCGCTGTTAAGCGAGTACTGTACGGTTGGCCTGAACTCAACACCCATTGATCACATATCACAAGTTATTGCTTAATGGCCAAATAACATCCATATGACACATTTTAAAGAGTGTTATCGGAATAAATAAAAATGTATCAGTTATTCATGACATCTCGAGCTTTCTTAAATTCTCTAGGTAACATAATAAACTAATAGAAAAAAAGAAACAGACTTAACTGGACATTTGTTCATTTCGTATTTTAAATATATTGCTAGATTTAAATATGGTTGAATTTGGTATCAAAATTAAGGTTATAAATTGAACTAATCAATAATTGTAATGCCCAAAACATTGATAAATCATTAGAACGCCATCGTCATCCAAATCAAATTCATCCATATTTAAATGTTATATCATATAAAAAATACGAAATGAAAAAAAAATTCAATATCTTTTTTCTATTAGTATAACTTAACGTTAATATCTGAGTAAATTGAGACACGGTTTTTGCTAAGTAATTTAAAATAGATACATAATATGACCTGATAACATGAACAATCCTCTTTTTTCTAGATGCAATCTAGATTTCTAACCAAACTTTTGACATTCTCAATTTCCAATCAAATGTTACTAAAATTTCCCGTGTATAGTCCCGGATGCATCGAATCCTAACATTACATTGGCTTATTTCCGAAAATTCCCACTACACTTGGTCGTAAATTCAGGTATGGCAAATTCAATAATGGTATAACACAGTTGCACAAAATAAATGCTTTCATAGTTTCGCCCCCTTAGTGCAAGAAGGTGCCATATGACTTTATGTTTTCGAGAAAATCACATTTTATTGTTTCATTATGCTGAAATAAAAGCTATAATAGTTAAACTTTACATATTTGTTGAAAGAATGCAATTAAGCTTCAGAAAGAAGTATGTACTGAATAACTTCATTAATTAGGTGTTATTTAATTAATTGTGTTTTATGGTACTTTTTAGCACTCAAGAAATTATAAAACGATCAGTGGAAAAAGGAACCATTTGACACATGGCACCTTTTTACACTCAGGCCACAACAAATTGATCAGATGTTCGTCGGATTTGCAGCACCTTAAAACCGTAAATAGAAAAACAAAATTATTTTTTTCTGCGCCAGCACCTACCATTTTGCCCGCACCCGATTTTTTAAAAATAAAGTTTCATCAGCGAGTGTCATTTTGCGTTAAACGCCGACTTCGTGGTGTCCCCGAATCATGAAACGCAATTGGTACTGATATAGACGTGAATAAGGCACTTTGCGGAGACTGGTTTATGTGCAGAGCAAACATTTTTTTTACCCAAACCGTTACTCTCCATTAGCCAGTCTGGCACAGCTGTCATGTGCATAGATATAGAAAACTGTGTGTATTTCGACTCAGCAATTTCCTATCATGTTTTATCAACCGTCAGAAAAAACAAAGAGCTGTTTGTCAGCATTCGTTGCCTAATTTAAGATGATTGCTAGCAAACTCTTGTCATAGGGTGTAAATAGAACTTGAATTTGAAATAAAATGCCCCTTTTTAAATATAATCTTATTGTAACTCCTACTCCTATAGTTAGCTTTTAGTATTAGTGAACTAGTCGTAAATAAGTAAACTAGTAGTCCAACGTAGTAGTAATATTATTTAATTATTAGTTGCTGTTAACCTATCGTTTTGCACGAGCGCTAATATTTTGTTCACCGCACTACTTTCCCGCACTACGTCACACACACAAAGCCGAACAAAGCCATTTTCTTAGACACAACAAATATCCATTTTGTAGGATTTAATAATTAACCTGCAGGTAAATATAATGCTTTTATGTTTGAATATGTTTCTATATGTCGGATTTAATGTTTTCTTTTTAGCATGTTTGTATTTTTGTATTTTATTATTTGTATGATGTGAGAAATTCCCGCTCATCATACCACCATTATATTGTGCATTTCGTTATTGTTATTATTTGTATTATTATTATTATTATTATTATTATTATTATTATTATTATTATTATTATTATTATTATTACAGGATCCGATCAATTCTGCTGATCCATCAAATACACATAAGAAACAACCAACGAGTATATGTGATTTGAACCCGAGCCGCAAAAATAGAGGCGCGTAGCCGGCCGGAGACACTCTCGTAATATCAGCTGAAACAACAGTTAATTGAAGGATTATCTTGTTGATAAAGGATGTGTGAAATTGGATATCTGGAATATGTCAAATGGACTGATTATCGGGTATGTTTACATTTCGGACAGTTTTGACCAGCGGTTTGTCCTTGATTTCTTACTTCTAATATCCACACCATTAAGTTGTTTCTGACATGTCCATTTTATAAATTCAAAGTGTCTGTTTGGTGTATATTTTGTTCAGCTTTTATATATTAAGATATTTAACAGGGCAAGCCAATTCATAATGTTAGTTATTTATTTCAATTTATTTATGGATATCTTTTGTTAACATCTTGTAGATATTTTAAGACTGTATGTTGAAATAAAAAAGAATAATCCAAGTTTACTGCAATGAACAATTAACAAAAATGTTAATATAAAAATCTAAATATACTAATGCTTTTGTTAATGCCATAATGCAATTAATATACAGCACAGTGAAGTATAAGTGTATAACAATTAAAACAATAAGTTATAAACATTCCCTGACATGGAAACACGCAACGAAGTTGTGAGTCGATTGGTGGCGTCCAGTTGTTTCGTCGTTTTGTTTAAAGATACAGAACTTAAACTAGTCATTCATAAATTGTTTTGTGTTTATTGTATGACATTTCATATTCATGTTATTAAACTGTTGGTAGTGAATGACTTGGTGTATCAAATATATATTTTGATAATGACAATTACCTTGCATAAGGTCTACTTTCTTATAGTTAAGATATGGGTATTCAGTATTTTCTGCCGGGTGATAATTTAATAGCAGAATCACTATTGAAGATTTATTGCACAAAACCCTTTGCAGGCAATGGTCGAAGAAGAAATGGAGAAATTAGTTGCTTAGTTTATTACATATATATTGATTTTGACAACAATTTATGGACCAGAGCAGATGAAGAGGAAATTATTGCCAAGATATCAAGTTATAATGGCGTTTGGCAGAAATTTTCAATCACGATGGGCAAGATAGGATTTTTTTAATTTTGCGCTTTTCGCTCGCCTTCGATTTTATTGAAAATGGAAAAAAAAAAAATTTATTTTTATTTCGCTCGCTCGCTCGAATTTTTGTTGGGACAAAATCCGTAGAACAACTGATCAATTTGTTGTGGCATCACCATTTTTCAACAAATTGTAACTATTTTAGTGGAAAAAGGTACCATATGACATATAGCACATTTTTACCTTCACAATTTTGGTACTTTGATCAATGCAAAAGGTACCATTTGTCATTTGATACCTTTATGCACAATACAAACATTTCTTACCGACAGCAAGAAGGTGCCATTTGTCATTTGGTATTATTGAATTTTATATTAATGTACATAGTTACTATTGCTTAAAATCATTAATCATCTAATTATGTATTAAAATTGAAATTATACCTTTATTTAAGGCAAATTTAATTAAACAAACAACCATAAGTGTAACTGAATATTTTGTCTGCATTAATATTTACTGAAATTCACAATCAGTGTCACATTTGATTAAATGTTGCATGTCCATTCTCTTGAAAACAATAATCATTTTAATGATACCAATAATTATTGTAAATATGAAAAAACAATACTTACAGCTTATTTTTTCTCCATAATTTGAAATATTCATAAGATATTAACTGACCATCACCGTGTGTTTATCCTGCTAGTGAATGCTACAATCCAACTTCTTAGAAAGAATTCAACATCTCCCTGTTTTATCAATACACAAATACACCGTGTTCATTGGCCCATAAAAAACAAGATAACAAATAATATTCGAATGCTAAGCACTGAGAAACTGGACACCTTGTTTTCACTGCCGATGATTAGTTCAAAGATACCAAATAAACATGTTCTTATATTATGATTCATTCAAATACAAGTTTTACTTTAATGAGATCAAAAGGTGCCATATGCTTCAAAGTTCTGTATCATCAGTACAACGAAAAACAAAAACAGTTGATGCAAAAAATAGCCTTATGTGAAATGGTACCTTTTTCCACTAAGATTGTTATGGTGAATTTATATGTGAATAACCCCCTTGTCTTTTTTTGTATATAATGAATCATTTGCCGATTTATTCAACTATAAGGTCTATTAATTTAATGCCAAACCTATGGTTCAAATAAAAGATTATCTATTGCAAATAGTAAAACCAATGATTTTTGTTAGATTCCCATATAAAATACATTCATGACATTTGTAATAAGAGATTACATAAAAAATATATACGATATTATTATAACAAGTGTCATATTACCTCCCTTGTTAATATGTTCTTACAATAAAGAATCACTTGTCTCATTTTTGATTTAATTGGCTTTCCTTAAACAAACAACAGGCTTTTAAAAGCTGTACATTTATTACACTACTGAATATACTGGATGTATGAAAAAGATTTAGAAAAACACGTACCATAACAATAATTTCAAGATTTTATTACGGATAGATAAAGGTGATACTTAAGCGTTGACTTCGGTGTCCCCGATTAATGATAGCAGTTTCGAACTCTGCTTACGTGGTAGACATAGCATTATTAATATGTTATTGAATGACGTACTGTAGGACATAAAAAATATGGCCAATTACTATATGTATAGATATATTTTCTGGTACACTCTTTCCTACAGGTTCAATTTTGTTCGTAATATTTACTCAGCAGGGCTAAACATGCAGTGTGCGTTCGTTAAGAAGAATACAGTCAAGAGTACACATCAAAATAGATACAAACAGACATAAATATATACTTCTTAGTACATTATTAGGCCTTCAGATACGATTCATTCCCTGCCACTACAGAATTAATATTTTCCAGCATTCCTTTTTTCCACGAACAATCACCTGCCGGACCCTATGACACCTGAATCATTTGTCTGCTTCCAGAGCCTGGATAATATAAGGCTGCGATGTACATCACTGTGTAGTGTAAGAGGAACGGGAAATCCAGTACATATGGGCCTCAATACATTTGTCAGGCAATTGATTTGTTTTATTGTAAGTTTTATTTGTATGTTAATATTAAATATATCAGTGAAATAACAGTATTAACAAAAATATGTATGTTTGTTTTATATATTAAACAGGTTAATAGTGTTTTCTCTGTAACCAATTCAATTTATATACATTTAGGCATAATAATACACCAACAGTTATATTGTTATGACTGTTCGTATCAAGTTGTAAGTGTATCTACATGTATTATTCTTAATGCGAGCAATGTTCATATTGAGAACTTTTAATACAAAAACGAACCTGTAGAAAACATTTTGTACCTGAAGGTATATATATGGACAGTAATGGATATAAATTTAATTTCTGACTTGCACAGTTATTCAAGAAATAATTTTCGATTTAAAGTTGTTTATCGCCTAATAAACAACGATTTGGAGTTTTGATGTGTAGGAATACAACCACGAGAGCGTTAGCCCAAGTGTTTTAATATACTGCATAAGAAAGACAAATCGTTGTTTATTAGCCGATAAACAACGATAATGCGAAAATTACTTTTCGATGCTAACATGACGTGACCACATTTTCTGCAATTTCAATACGAACTATTTATTACAGCTGCGGAACTATGTTTTCACGTTGTTCAAAGAACACACTGCGCGTGTCATATTTGAATGTAGAATCTCTTTGTCTTCCATACAGGTAGACGTCAAAATTACGATATACTTAATTCGGGGACATCCGATTAAGTTCACCCTCATCCGTCCGTGACAATATTTGAAATTATGCATTATTAAGTAATTTAACTTAATCGTAATATTAAATCAAGTAAATAGCTTTGTTATGCACATTTTAGTATTTTAGGAAGAAAAAAATCAAATGAATATAAAAGTAGAGAACGACAAATGATTCTCTGTTTCAAAAACATATAAACAAGGGAGGTAATTAAACACTAATATAAGACGATCACACATACAAGTTTTAAATATTATACCGTATCCACGCAGTCTTGATTCAATATTATAAACATTCATGCTGATAAATTTAATGTTTAAATACTTTTAGTATTACAAATCATATCGTACTGCTTTTTGCAATTGCAATAGTATATGTGCATTTAAATTCAATTCTAAAAAACACGTACGGTCCTGTAAATAACTCGATGTTAAGCGAATACCGTACTCAACACCCTGAACTCAACACCCATTGATCACATATCACAAGTTATTGCTTAACGGCAAAATAACATCCATATGACGCATTTTAAAAAGAGTGTTATCGAAATAAACAAAAATGTATCCGTTATTCATGACATATCGAGCTTCCTAAAATGCCCTATGTAATATTATATACTAATAGAAAAAAAGAAACAGACTTAACTGGACATTTTTTTCATTTCGTATTTTAAATATATTGCTAGATTTAAATATGATGAATTTGGTATCAGAATTTAGGTTATATATTGAACTAATCAATAATTGTAATGCCCAAAACATTGATAAATCATTAGAACGCCAACGTCATCCAAATCAAATTCATCCATATTTAAATGTTATATCATGAAACAATGTCCAATTTCTTTTTTCTATTAGCATAACTGAACGTTAGTATCTGAGTAAATTGAGACACAGTTTTTGCAAAGTAATTTAAAATAGATGCATAATATGACCTGATAACATGAACAATTCTCTGTTTTTTTCGATGTAGTTCTAGATGTCTAACCGAACTTTTGACCTTCTCAATTTCCAATCAAATGTTACTAAAATTTTCCGTGTATAATCCCGGATGAATAAAATCCTATTATTATATCGGCTTATTTCCGAAAATTCCCACTACACTTGGTCGTAAATTCAGGTATGGCAAATTCAATAATGGTATAACACAGTTCGCACAAAATAAATGCTTTCATTTTTATTAGTATACATGTATATAAGCAACGCTGTTAAATTATTGTAAATGTAATTTACTTGTTATGGAGCAATAAAATGGTCATTTTGGAACGATGCAAATGAAAACACATTAGGCCTACTTCTTTCGAGTGCTTTTAATATTCATGAATGCACAATATGCCACGGTCTGTTTCTTGATAATGCTGGTTCAGAAGTTAATGCATGCTCAGAAGATAATGCAGGCTTCAGAGGCGGAGCAGACAGTGGGGTACGTCAGTTTATGTATAATTGTCTATTTTCCCTTACCCCATGCAATCTTTTGGCGAAAAATATGAATTGAGCAATCCATTATTATCTACAGGTACCCTAACTTTCGAAAATATTCTTAAGATAATCGCATAAATAGAGAAATGATAACAAAACATCACCCAAATCAGCGAAAAACGGTATATTTTAATCATTTAAAAACATAAGAAAACATTGTTGTTTTTTTAATCAAACTTGTGTAAATATAGCCCAATCATCGACTATGAAAATGCAGTCTTGCTTGATTTAGTAGCGTACGTAAGTTTCTATAAAAAAGGATTTTTTTCTGAGCTATCTGCACCCAATTGGATAATGGCTTGCTACACGCTGGCATGCTCAACTTGGATAATTATTGCGCTTACCTTTTTATCAGGCTTACTTACAGCTTTATAGTATCTATGCACCTGTCTTTCTTCCCCTTACGTGTCAATTTCTCCCTCTGTCCATGTCTGTCTGTCTGTCTTCTATTGGAAATCGTATTGAGAATACCTCAGGGGTGGGATGTAACTTCCTATATATCGTGTGGTAGACAAGTGCGGATTTATACCTGATTTCCCCCAAAATGGTACTAATATTTGACTGATCCTGTTTATTACCTGACCGGAATAATGAAAGGCTCCATTTGCCGGTCCCAAACTATTACATGCACTCCCAAGAATAATTACCAACATAAATTATGTTGTTAGTTATTAGAACCTCTCGGAATCTTTTATATTGTGTTCTTCCGAAGGCTAAAACAACATCCATAGCTGCCATTGTATAGTATATGAAGGAATATGAATACAACACACCTCTACCAAAATTACTTCCAAGCTAACCTCCCCAGGAGAACACTTTCTTATAAAAGTATGTACTAACAAGCACGATCTAATGAATTAGTTGATTTGTAAATATAAAAACATATTGCATACTCCATTCACACATTTAAGGATTTAAGCAGTCATCATATGTCTCTCCATAGTTATGTGAATATATTTTAATTTCTTACATTGTTACCTCCCTTGTTATGAACTGCCCCATTTGCAAGTAAAAATCATGTCCCAGATGACGTAAGTGCAATACTATAATTCTCATTTAAGCTGTTATAATGTTTCTATTCACATTTTTTTTGCATTATGTATGTTAGAGTGTGCATAAACGTTCTCAAATGACTCTATATGAAATATTATTATAGCGGGTAGATCTACCATTAAATGCCAATGTATTTTTGGGTTTTACAAAAAAAATAGTCAAACATTAAATCAGCTAGAATATTTGAACCAGTAAAACAAGACTGACGGAATACAGCAACTTATTTTAAACATTTCGTGCGGCGGTGTTAGCTAAAGAGCTAATTACCTCCCTTGTAAAATTTTTTTGGCGATAAAGCATCACTTTTCTTTCGTTAATGTTAAATTCCTTTTCAATTTTGATACCTAAAATTAAGTCTTTCTTTATAAGAACATATATTGTTTCTATGAAAACGATTTGGTAAAAATCTATAATTACACATAATATGTTATAATTCGTTACCGATGGACAAGTGCAATGCATAATCGTATGTCCCCACGATTAATGTTAAACTTATTTTGAAGTCTACCTTCCAGGTGGGCAAAGAAAACATCGACAGATCGGAGTAAAGCCAAGTACACAGTAATGTATGTTTCGAAGTAAGTTAATTGACTTTGACCCTTCCATAAGGTACATTTTGAGGCCAAAAGGTAGACCCAATATATTGCAATAAAATTTGTATAGATCTTAAAGGGGCTGAACTCCGAATGGTCCATTTCAAAAAAAAAAAACGAAAGAAAATTGACACAAATACACCATTTTCTTACATTATGGTGTAGTACACATAAAAAAATTAGACACGTATGTTTTTATTTACCGGGAAAACAATGATTTAAGGTAGAAAGCCCCTAATGGGACTTTTTTTAAACCTTGACATTCTGATTATCTTTATTCGTTAAATGTATTATGAGACTGAACTGAAATATAAACAAACTCTAACCACACGTTTAGACAAAAATGCGATTTTTTTAATATCACCCCTCATTTTTCTATTTCAACCTAAAATGTCTTTGGGGTACACTTACAAAAATGACTGACATATTGTCAAAAGTATTTTATTTATTCCTGAATAGCTTTATTTGATACATTAAAAAATGCATGTATTGAAAAAGTATAAAAAGAAACGTAAGTACTTAAGTTGACAAAAATACTTATTAGCTTAAATATGGCTACGCATATGGTAAAAACAACAGATTTCATAACAGTAAAAAAACAACAATGCCAAACACCAACTCTCTTGGTTTTTTTTTATAACTTTATTTCATAGTATGCCAAAATCAGTAAAACCAAAATATAATATAACCTCATCTGAGAGGGAAAAGGTGTAACTTGACATAGGTTCACCCCAAAAATCGCAAGGCAAATCATTTGGAATGAAGCAAGCCTATGTTATAAAAACTGAAAATTATTAAAAGCAAATAATAAAAAGCAAATTTTATGTTAAAATTAAATGTTTTTCTTCTAATTATAATCTAATAGCATTATTGAATGAATTCTTTTTGCATTAATGTTAAAAAATAGTGCTTTGTGTTAAATTGTGTAAATAAAAAAAAACTAGGTGGGGTTCACATATCCATGGTTACCAAATACAGAAAAATAATATGTAATATTTTATAATTGTGTGTTTCAAAAAAAAAATTCACTGGACATTTTCATTACATAAGGTTAACAAGAGTTTCAAAAAAAATCCGACAAAACTTTGGGATAACTTCCTTCAATAATCTTCTTGGAGCTTGTGACTCTTGGTAAATTGTCACTGTTTTTGGATAAGAAGGTGTCTGCTAGACTATCCTCACCAGTTCGCCGATGCATAACTTTCAGATGATTTGTACAGCGGTAGATCTCGTCAACATTTACACAATGGACAGTATTTTAAATTATCCAACGGAACACCAAACTCGATCACCCGATGTCTCGCTCTCCACCCATCTCGACTGACACCAAGTTTTACATGTGAATGAATGTTATTACACAGCGATGAGCACGGATCTCATTCACGCAGATATGTTTTTATATACGAATAATTATTTCAATAATAATACTTCTTGGACGTTTATTTATAAGTATTTTTACTTTAGTGTAAAGAAATACGCAAGACCTATGATTGAATGTAAACAGAAATTCACAAAAAGACGTCATTTGAAGGTATTCCAGTGAACCTTGTTTTTGTTCAAACTACAATTTTATTTAATCTTTAAACACCAATGAGCATTTATTTTACACATTTAATTGAAAATAACTCACAATTCAAAAAGTAATTTTTATTTCGCGAAAATAATGTCCGTTTTGGATTAGTTCGATTAGATTTACGGTTGGTGGCGAATGGGCCAAAGTTAACCGATATTTCGCGAGTATTTCCGAAGTAATTACGACGTTTCTGCCTTAATATAGTATTCGTCCTTTTATAGTTCCAAGTACACAGTATGTGTTTAAGGTTTTCACACACTCATGGTAAAAACCTCAAATGTGTGTTTTTTTCCATAATAATCTCCAATCAATGAGGCACTGTATTTCAAAATTTAAAGACTTTTTACCGTTTAATAAAAAAGTTATTAGCATTTTTGTAGTGCCAAAAAAAAATTGCTCACGCGGACATGATGTCATATTAGAAAAAGCCATAAAATATGTTCACATTTTTTATTTTCAGCATATTTAAACTTCATAACAGTTAAATGGACATCTATAAGCAGAATAATAACAACTACATGTGTGAAGTTTATATAAACTTTATAAACAAAAACATTAAAATATGTAAAGTACCCCTATCGAAAATAAGGGCAAATTCAACTAACTTGAAAATGTGTGTCCATACTTTAAAGTCAGTTTTGATCATATAGGTAAAGGGTATAGGTGAATTGAGCCCACTAAAATTATGTACATACATGTGCAAATGAAATACCAAACAAGTATGAACATTCATCGTCGTATAACAGAAATATTTGCACCTAAAGTTTACAGGGGTAGGTTTTTAAAACCTAGCACAGTAACGTACCAAATGTTGTATTTAGTACATATCACAAATGAACATGTCACAAAACTTCATAAATTCTAATATTCTGTTTCCAATAGCAGCTTGGTGACTTAAACTATTATTTAAGACAGCTAATACAACTAAAAACTAATTTTTTTTACTATAATTAAGCATTAGAGACAGTCGTCAGAAAAAACTATAGTGGACACAAATGCCAACGTACAGGACCCATGACATCCAATAACTGAATGAATTATCCAACCATCTTTTAACCTAATATTTACACAAAAAACATACTGACATACATGTGTTGCAAATATTAAATCATTTAAAATTAATCCTTTGACAAACAGTGGTCGAAGTTAACAAATTACTTAGGGCAAAACACAAGAAGAACTGAAAAGTTTTAGTTTCTGTTGATCTAGATAGAATATATCTTTTTATGTAGTTTAAAAAAAAAAAAAAATTCCATTTATATTCGATTACAAAAGACTATACATTATCATAATTATACATAAAATATACAACTTTGTGATGTTAACAGCAATCATATATTGACCAAAATGCAAAAAAATGTAAAAGTACCCCGTCTGAAAACAAATTCTAACACTTTTATAAAATGTGCTTTCAACTTCAAAGTGAATTTTGGACTATTGTTCAAGAGCTACAAGTGTATTTGACCCTCCAAAATTAATTTTATTCTTAATACAAATAAACTAAGCAAAACTATACACTTTTACCATTTCTAAATGGAAATATATGATGATCAATGAAGTATGGAAGGGTGGGTTGGATGATTGTCAACAGTTATTTGTAAAATAATATTTATCAGAACTTTTTAATCTAACATTGCCACAAACTGTAGTTTATTCAAATTTCGTACTTGATTAGGTGGAAATAAATGTATAGCAGCTTTACAGTATAGTGAACGTATCAACACGCTATGATCAGTACATTACGATGTTCCGTTAGGGCCACTCGTTGTTTCGCATTCTCGACCTTTGGATTTGAAGTGCGTGAACGCGAGAACACGACACGAAGTAGCGAAAGCACGATGAGATATTGCGAGATTACGATGCGAGATCGCGAAATTAATATCGCGATCTCGCATCTTAATATTGCGCCCTTGCATCGTGTTTTCGCGTTCTCGCCCTTGTATATCCAAAGGTCGAGAATGCGAAAACACGATGCGAGGTTGCGAAATTAATATCGCGATCTCGCATCGTATTATCGCAATTTCGCATCGTATTCTCGCGATCTCGCATCGTAGCCTCGCGATCTCGCATAGTAGTCTCGCGATTTCGCATCGTGGTTTCGCAATCTCGACCTGTGGATTACAAGCGCGAGAACGCGAGAACACGATACGAAATAGCGAAATCACGATGCGATGTTGCCAGATTACGATGCGAGACGGCGAAATTAATATCGCGATCTAGCTTGAGCATAGGTCGAAATCGCGAAACAACGATAGTCACATCGTACTCTCGCCTTCTGGTTGCATATGCGCAGGCAAGTCATTTCGGAGGTTGCACATAACAATCAAAATGGAGGACGAATTAGATGCCACAATAAAATACATTTGGCAAATTTAACAATAACATTTGAAGAAAAAATATAAAAATGCAAGATCTTTTATCCTTTTATAATGCTCAATTTATATATTTTTTTAAGCACAACATTTTATTACTTAAAAACATTGCCTGTATACATGTATTTTTTTAGGCCTAATTTTTTTCTAACATGTGAAGGACTTCGAAATAAATTAAATGACAATAATGTGTTCAACCCATTGCAACACTTCATACGCATGATGTAGTTGAATATTTTCATGACATTTAAGTATTTAAACATTGATCAATATAATTATGTTCCCAGCCACACTCACTGCACTGTACAAGAGAAATCCAACATGTTAGGATACTGCTTCTCAACTGATAATATCCCTGTACAGAGTAAACCTTGGTTTATAAAGCTTGATTTATAAATGAAAGTGTTCCGTGTATATTTGTCTACTACCTTATAAACGTATATCATCTTCGATGAGAAAGTTTTATAAAATACAAATTTTGACAACTTTACGAGGGGCGGGCGCCGCTTCCGCCCCATCTCAAACCGCCAGTGCATATGGAAACGACAAAAACTAGAAATCAAATATAGAATTTTCCTTCCACATTTAATTGAAACACACTTACGGAATCTAACTTCATTTACTTTGTTTGATTTATGTACTGCTATTTCAGTTGTAAGATCGAACAGTAGATTTAACTGAATTTCTTGGAAAAAAAGTGTGTTGTATGCCTTTTTGCACCTAGGTGACGATATACGTAACGATTTATAGGTGCCATAATTAAAATTAAAATACTTAATTATTTTGTTGCTGACTTGGCATAACGACATTAATGATTTAAATGCCCCATATAAAGATTTTGGAAAGAAGACACATAATTTGAAACGATTTATGAAGTCTGTCCGACAGTAGTCTGTTTATTCATGAACATTAAAGCAACTGCAGTTTAAACAATGTCGCATTAATTAGTGATGGACTGATTAATCGTTTAGTCAACTAATCATGACGAACAGAACCATGACGTGACGATGAGGATTGGAAAAATTAATCGACGAAATGTGAACATGCCACTGGTACTACTTTTTGGCCAAAAATATAAATTGTTATGTAGTCAAAAATAATTAATGTTTTGTAGTTCAAAACTGTTAAATATAGTATAAATAAAATTAAGTGTACATCCAATGCAATGTACAATGCTATAAAACATTCCCTGATAGGTTGTCTTTGTGTCCACTAAAGGATTTTCATGAGTTTACATGCATTGTAACATGCATTTTTTTTGATGATTTATTATAGATCATTGATGTAATATACATGTACAATATACAAATAAATACTTGACTGTGGTTTTAAAATCACAAAATGTATATTACTCGTATGTACATGTATTTCCTATAAAATAATGTTAGTTTCATTACATTTCGCCTTTTCAATTACCTGTACATGTATAACCGATCAATCACTATGTACAATGTCAAGTAAGGAGGGGTGGTGGTTGTTTTACACTACATTGTCTTTATTAAGTGCCTTTTGTAGATACAGGTAAATACTAATAAATTTATAGTCTAATTAAGTCAAGCAGTTAAAATTCCTTTTGTTGTATTAACAACAGCATATCTGCAAATTTAAACCATTGTTGTTAAGACCAAGTTTAACAAAATAAATTGGTAAAAACATGATCGGATGAAGTATTTCTACTGAACAATATAAATCAACATATTTAGTCATGAATAATTGATTAATCAGTCACTTTTGTCTCTGATTAATCAACGGATATTTTTGGGACTGATTCCAATCACTAGGATTAATGTACATTTATAAATGCATGTGCACAAAATGACTAGATCTACTTGGTTATGATCTTTTATATCGTATGTGCCCACCATTAAGGTAGACTGCAAAATTATTACAATATTCGTGAGGGTATATTCGAATATTGGAGTGAGCTTGTTTGTCTAACTAGTACATATGCGAATTTCTGAAATTATGTCTGTTTCTTAATTCGTTTTTATAGAACCAAATTTATTTTGGTAATATCCAGCTTAATTTTTGGGTATCAAACGTTATATAAAATCAAACAGTGAAGAAACATAACTGGGCTTTTTGTCGAAAAAAAACCGTTTTAAGGGAGGTAATTCACACTAAAATATAAAAAACACGCGTTCAATGTAAATGCATTAAAACAGCAGCAACATAACGAACATTGAGATAAATAATGACTTTAACTGAATGGATGTTCAATCCAGGTAAGTCATACTTGTGATTATAAAACAAGAGCGCCAAAATAAAGAATTCATGTACATGTTTATAAGCAATAGTGTTGAATAAACTTAAAGACGTTCGCAACAATTTCCTTCAGTTTCTTTCAAACGACAGATTTTCTTAAAAATTGGCACAAACATGCATCAATGTATATTGTAACCTATATACAATAAAGAAAAAATGAAGCAAATGAAGAAATTAACCCAATTATTTTCTTAGTGTTGCGACCGTCTTTAAACTAATGTAACAAGACTTCCTGTGTACAGTTTAATATTTGAAGCGCTTTGTGAGGCGGTATTATAATAAACGACCAATTACCTCCCTTGTAATTGGTTTTTGCGTAAAAACATCATTTGTATTTGTTTACCTTGACATTTCTTTTCAATTTCTTGCCTAAAAAATAAGTCGTATTTAATCATTACATATATTGGTTGTACGAAAACGATTTAGTAAAATGAGATAATTTGACATAATTTGACAGTTTTCGTCACGGAATGGACAGGACAATCACTTAATCGGTGTCCCCGATTGGTGTTGATAAATCTAATTTTGCAGTCTACCATCCTGGTGGGCATATAGAAACATACCGACAGGACGAAATGAAAATCAGTAACTCCATTTTTGCCTAATTGATTTAATTATATATACGTTTTGTGTAAGAAATTCGGCAAAATATAACTTACAGTGTGGATCTAAAATCAAGACGAGACAAAGGTAAACGACTTTTATTATTTTACTGCTGATCCAAATATCAAACCTATGGAATTGTGTGTCATCGGCCCAAAATATGTACTGCTTTTCATCACCTTTGACTTGCGACACAAATTGAAAAGGTCAATTTTAATGCATCTTATTTGCATAGAAATATGAACATGAAGAAAAATTTAATTGTTTTAGGCAAAGCTACTAGTAAATGACAATTCTTTCATTTTTAAAAACTTCTTTAGCTTCAGTGATGAAACCCCAGGCCCACAGGTACTTGTAACCACGATTGTTTAATGTTCCATACGTATATACACTATAATAAGAGAATCTGATATGGTACGTATGGAACATTAAAAAGTCATTGTTACAAGTACCTGTGTCCAGGCCCCAAGTGGCAGATTCACCACAATAACGATTCGATAAATAACGATTCGCCACAGTTTAATGACGATTCGTCTGAGGGTGATAACGATTCGCCACAGTGTGATATAACGATTAGCCACAGTGTGATATAACGATTAGCCACAAACCAGATGTACAAGATATACTTCGCCCTGTCGTGCAATGTGAATGGATTTATGTTCGAGAAAATGAACGGGTGAATTTTGTGCAAATCATACTTGGCTTATGCTTAATTGACCAACTTAAGTGAGCCTACTTCGAGGAGTGTTTTGAGTTTCGCAGCTGGCGAGTCATTTGCGTACTTGAAAATGGGGTGTTTACAATGATAAATGGGACATTCAGCTGTCAGAGTCAGAGGTGACAATTTGATGCAGCTCGCAAATTTTTTGAAGTGTTTTTGTGATATTCTTTTGCAAGCTCCACGGGATGACTGCATACCATGCTCGCTTGGTTTTATAGTGGCTTCCTTGTCCAAAGAAAAGTGAGACGTTTGTTCAACTGGATGTCTGTTATTTGACTGAAGCCTGTTGTTTCTAAACCGTTCGTTGCCCTAAACTGTAAAATTGTGCATGTTTATGTTTGTGTTTGTGAAATTCCAGTTTTTTCCTCTTTTGATAAATATATATATTAATTTAAATATAAATATTAAATATTTTTTTCCACAAAGAATTTATTGTTCATGTTTGTGTTGAATTGTCTATATGTTCTTTCTTTTCTTTCATGCATAATGCTCATCAAATAGGCAACAAGAAACAAAACACATACATTTTACATGTTTATACTTCATTATTAATTAATTTATTTATAAATAACTCTTTTTTTGACAATGCCATGTATAAAGGTGAATAAATCTGTTAAACTGTATTTCCATTTGTGTGTGTTTTTTGTGTGTGACAGCACTGCATGTAAACAACAATAAAAAGTAGTCCCTCATGAATATTAATAGAGGCAACCAGCTTCATTGAAAAACAGAAGCCTGTCACATGATGCATTTCAGCCAATCAGAACACTGTAAAATGATGAAACCAAAGGAAATTGTAATTATACATGTATACAAGTCAACATATTATTATTTTTTAAATCCTGACGAAATTCGGGTCAATCGCTGTTGAAGTTTAGTAATATTTTCTAGAAAAATAACCCTTTTATCACGGATTTTGTAAGTGTCGGGTTAGGAGTGCTGTTCAGTGTATGACCCATTTATAAGAGTATGCCACCAGAATAACCAGATTGTATCCGTTATACATTGCATCTCGTGTTTTGTCAAATCGCTATGATCCGATACAATTGAGACACGGTTTTTATTTAGAAACACCGAACATTTCTATTTTGTAATATTGAGGTATCAATATCCCATATGTTACTTAAATAAAAACACAGCTACTTTTAAGTTTCCGAATACATATACAATGTGAATTGCTTAGTAACTTTAATGCCAATCATATCTTGCATTTTAATCTGGAAAAAAAAAACAGCGCTTCACTGTAAACTGTATAAGACCAGCAATCAGAAGGGCCACACTTTACATGAAAAAAGCCATTAGTGGAGCTAAATCTTGCCCTTACTTTGGCAAAATACTGCAGATGGCATATTAGGCGCGGATACAGGATGTGGAGGCGGAAATATTCAGTACCTTCAATCATAATTATACACGCAATATTTTTTTTTTCAAACAATGTCAGTTAATATGCAAAATATTAAGGTTTAGCTTTCAGCAGGAATTCTAGACATGTACTTACTTTATGTGAAGCATAACATGACATGAAACCCAATAAACGTATATTCTATTCGGTGAGAAAGTACGTTTTAGTTAAAGCTATATAAAATAGAAATTTTGACAATTTTACGAGAGGGTGCGCAGCTTCCGCCCCATCTTAAACCGCCAGTGCAAATGGAAACTAGAAATCATGTATAGAACTTTCCTTCTAAAATCGGTTACATGCCTTTTTGCACCAAGTAGTTAAAGTAATGTTAGGCGTAACGATTTATAAGAGCCAGAATTAAAATACTGTATTTATTTTATTGTTGTCTTGGCACAACGACATTAAAGATTAAAATGCCCCATATATACAGATTTTAAAGCAGACACAGAAAAATTTGTAACGGATTATTGTAACTTTATAGTTTGGTTGTATCCAATGTAAATAAAAAGTAGGTACCCACTAAATAATAAATAGGTACTTAAAAAATAAAAAAAGAATGGACCTACTAAATGATTGCCAAAATGAAGTGCAGTTATAGGTAGAAATTTAAATAATAATAAGAGGAAGAATTCATATTCATTCCATCACGGCAGAAAGGCTCGAAAGTCAATAATTAGTTGGTACCTACTATATGTTTAGTTGGAACCCGCATAATAAGTAGGTACCTACCAATTATTTAGTAAGTACCTACTTTATATGAGTTCAACCCGAACCGTTCGCCATAGTTTTAACCCGCACCGTACGCCATAGTTTTAACCCGAACCGTACGCCATAGTTTTAACCCGGACCGTACGCCATAGTTTTAACCCGGACCGTACGCCATAGTTTTAACCCGGACCGTACGCCATAGTTTTAACCCGAACCGTACGCCATAGTTTTAACCCGAACCGTACGCCATAGTTTTAACCCGGACCGTACGCCATAGTTTTAACCCGGACCGTACGCCATAGTTTGTGAAACCTTACACGGATGTTGTGGCAACGTTATGATCGCAGCTTTGTTAAACTTCGTGATTATCAGGTGCATTGTTAGTACGCGAACAGAGCTGTATTTCAATGATATTGTTTTTAAAAATAACTGTTACTTTATTTTTACTTGTGGATGTTATTACGAGTACCGGACGTTATAAATACGTTATACGAGTATGTACGATTCGTGACAACGTTATTTTTTACACAACGTTATAATACGTAAACGTTATGGAAACGTTGCACTTTGGTCTTGCATGTTTTTGTTTTACTAATACAGGTACTGAATTTAACAGTAATATAATAAAAACAGAAAATCACGTTTCTCCGTAGTTTGCGTAATGTTTATCAACAAACAAGCATTAAATAAATTTTATTATTAACTTACTTCGACACATACTGTGTACTTGGTTTTCACTTTGACCTGTCGATATGTTTCTCTTTGCCTACTTGGAAGGTAGTCTTCAAAATTAGATTTGCTTTAATTATTCGAGGTATAAACCAAAAAATGGCGTTGTCCGTCCGTGACGAAATCAGTTCAATTATTTCATATTAACTCAATTGACTTAATCTTGTTCACACAGATTTTGTAATAGTTGTAGCACTCTTTGACCGAAATATGTTAGTTATTTAACGACCCCGCATGGCGAGATTAAATAATTAACATATTGAGGTCAATGATAAAGCACGGCTTTTTAGGTAAGACAATTGAAAAGAAATTAAAATTGAAGAAAAACAAGTGATGCTTCATCGCAAAACTATAATTTACAAGGGATGTAAAAGCCGCACGAATAGTTAAAACTGATATCATGCCGCATTTAGTCAGTCTTCTTGGCAGAAAGTATCTATATTTTACAAATGTACACTAGTATATTATATTTTAATTCAGTTTAAAAAATGTATTATGAGCCCAGTTTGATTCATACGTGTTTTGTGTTTCTTACGTGTTATTGTATTGTGCTGTGTTGTTTTGGCAATTGGTCACTTGCCATAAATAAAGGACATAGTGTCGCTTATAAGAGTTATCTCCTGCTGCCGCTGCTGGAGTTTCACTTTGGTTACATTTGTTTTACGAATCTCACAGCAGAGTTGTCGTTCGTTGCTCTCACCATACACATCTGCGACGGGCTCAATTACAAGAATCTTGTCAAAACGGAAAAAATGTATATTTAAAAGGGCATGAAAGTTGATTGTAAGCACCACAAGCATAAACATAAAGAATAAATAGTTTTTAAATGATCTTAAATGGGAAAAAATGATTCCTATTATGGTCAAATTACACCAAATCGGAAGTCTAATCCCCAGGGTTACATGCTGTCAGTTAGATAATAAACACATATGGTTCAGTGTATAATGCATATGATTTTAAAAATACAGTTTAAATGATATGTTTTGGTATCAATTGAAAGGTATATATGTAAGAAATAAGAAAAAATACAGTTTTAGGCACTACTTTAAAATAATTGGTTCCCAGCTTCATAACTTTTGGCCCATGTATCCATGCCCGTCAAAACCGGTGTGTTTATTCTAAGGTAAAAATTTTGAGTTACAACGCATAGAATTTGTTGACATGCTGTTTTTTTCAAAAGGTTATGGCCTTGTCTTTCCAACGATGTATGGTGATATATTAGAAAGTAGCTTGGTCATGGTGAAAATTGAAATCAAACATTATATATTCTATATGTAACAATGAAGGAATTTATTTGCGCATGTGTAACCTTATCGGAACTATTTTCACGCTCATTGAAAGCCGCAGTCCATAGAATATAATTAAATATAACTTAAATTTTGGCATTCGTTCTAATGAATGTTTATGACGATTAATCGACCGAGAACTGTTCCTTATTTATGAAATGCATTTTATAATGTCTATGTTCGAAAACGCTTGGTACGAACGGAATATACGCTAATGCACTGACCTCTATTATATAGATCAATGCACTAATGTACATGCTGATTTACTCCAGAAGCATCACAAGCTATCGCAGCAAAACGGTATTATGTTGCCGCTTTCAATGCGTTTTTTTTTGCATTTTGATCGGCAAGATGTCCATTAAAAACGATCTCTGCAAAGTTTTATTTTTATTGATATATTTCTGGACTGCTGCTTTAATTAAGAAGATGCAATCATTTCGTAGATGTACATGTAAACAAAATGGACAGAGTGGATTGTGCGTTGCGTTTGAAAGTTATGATCATGTGATTAAAGCCACGTGCATGAGTTGGGACTTCTTTCCGAGTCAACTACAGTGGTTAATGCAATGTAGCCGGTGTGCAAGAGAAAGTTGAAACATTCATGATGATTGTTTAATATTAACTACTTTTAGTGTAAACAAATATTCCGCACTACTGTAAGTACATCTATTATTATAAGTCTACCATTTAAGGTAGACTCCAAAATTATGAAATAACTTTCATCGGGGAACATCCGATTAAGTTACCGCTTTGTCCATCCGTAACAAATAATTGCAAATATTTTTAGTTAAATTATCTTACTAAATCGTTTGAATCCCATCCTATAATTAGTTGATAATGCGTAGCATAGTTTCTAAGTTGGAAAATTAAAACGAATATAAAGTAAAATAAAAGACTTATGATGCTTTATTGCAAAAACAAATTAAGAAGGGAGATAATAGAATACACTAAATTAAAAGGGTCGTCGTAAGCATGTCCGAGTTATATCAAACGAGCTCCGGTCTTTGTTATCAACAAATCTGGTTGAATAGGAGTAGCTGTGAAGATTTCTTTGGATTCATCTGTCAATAATGGTTTTGGTTGAATATTCAACGTTCGACGTACTAATGGTCTCCTTGCTGGTGTGTGCTTAACCTCGAATCCCATATGCAAGACTAGCACCGGATTTTCCTTGGAGGGTTTACGTCAACAAAATGTCTGGAACACACCTAGAAAATAATAATAAAATTATTAATTAATTTGTTCACAAAGTACATACGATTGGTATAAAGCATGATAAAATTCTCGGACCTATTTCTTAGCAGTAACTGGACAAATTGCAGTAATTACTGATCATATTATATATTTAAAATTTTAATTTATGAAATCACACACATGAAATATGGATTACTAATTAAACTATTTGTCAATTTTAACATTTCAATAAAATATTTATGTAAAATACAGTATGTGTAAAAATTACATAAACCAAACAATTATTTTGTTACATATACACTTTTCTCAATCTCAACTTCCTTAACCACTTGGTTAAATACATGTACAGTACAGTTGTAAACTTAATTACAATTAATATACAGAATAAAACGTTTTATTTACCACTAATTATAGTTGATGGGTTAAACTATTTCCTGTTGATTGACTTTAACCAATCTTGTCTTTTCTCCTCGTTGGCTGGAATACAGTGGAAATTAAATGGCTGCAGACATGGACAGTCTTTGTTTTGAACCTTGTCGGATTGTGTTCTTCATATACCGAATTCGTCCAATCAAACAGCATTTTTTGATTGTTTGTACAGCCTACAACAACACATTGCTTTACACCACTTCGCTCGTAAGGCATTTTGTGTCAATATGTAGCGTAAACTGGTATTTTCCAATCGACGTGTTTCTTGATTAGCACAGCTGTCAAAATCTTTGCAGTACCGTAATGGCGGACGGAAGAGTATTCAGGGGCAGATAATTCGCGCATCACTAATTTCTGGATTCGTCTATAAGAGGTACACACCTGTTCTAAAAATAAACACGAGTTTAGTCTACTCGTGTGTATAAACGTTAGTTAAACTTCTCTGTGTGTGACCAAAAGACATGTGCATTTTTATTGTCCACAATTTTCTAAAGCAGCTCTTGTGTTCGGTGTTCCGTTAGGGCCGTTTTATCCCATCATCACGCCTGTATTGACGAAATAACACTCCGTGGGTTAAACTTAGCAGTATTCCACCTTGTTGAATACAGTACAGCAAACACGCGAATAATAATGACGTCATTTTGTTTATTTTTCTTGACGTCATTTGATGTTTTTCGTATTATTCATTGATTTTCTTTTGTATATTTTCAAAATAAAGACAGAAAATGATGGGATAAATCATACTATAAATAGATGGTAACGTGACTGCGTTATTACCACTATACTACGACACTTTACTCACCTCCATTTGGAGGCATTATGAGTCCGACGTAAAGAAGTCCGCGGAGGAATGGCGATTTTGTATAAATCCATATTATAATCATACTATATCATTATAAAGTAATTGTAAATACTTCATCTGATTAATATTGGTATTAACCTTGAGAATCCAATGAGAATCCAATGAATCAAATTAATATTATGACTGACTTTGTAGTATGTACTTTCACTTTCGGTTTTAATCGAGCAGCATGGACGAATTGATAGAACGTGTGTCAAAGGAAATTGGGTTTGTAGATCCACTTAAAGAGTGTCAGACGGAATGTCTGAGGTATGTTTTGGACAAACGTGATATAATGGCTATTTTGCCCACTGGGTATGTAAAGAGTTTAATCTTTCAAGTGGCCCCATTTGCATTGAAAGCAAAATACAACAGAAAATCATCTGTGTGTCTAATATTGACTCCGTTAAATAGTATAATGATGGATTAAATAAACTCTATGAGGAAACAGAAATAAGCGCGTGCTGTTGGACTATAACTGTCGAAGTGGTCAGACCCCAGCCGAAGTTGAAGACAGTTTTGACGAGGAAGACGCGGATGCTCAAAGTATTGTTGATGTGCCTCTGGATGACATTATCAAAGGAAAATAAACATTGGTATATGCCCATCCAGAAGCACTTCTGAGCACTTCAAGTGGAACCTCTCTATTAAGTGCATTAGAAAGAGATGAAATTATTTCATGCATTGCAATAGATGAAGCACACATGATCCTTGAATGGTAAGTGCACGTGCACTAATTGTTTACATTCTAAATAGCTCCTCACAATTACAATCAGGGGTGTTCCCAGTGTTGTTTTTTTGTAAGCTTGAGTTCTAGTGTTCGAACCACAAAAGGCAAGATCTCATTACCACTCAAAATAGACATCAGTACTGATTCTTACCCATGAAACAGACTTTAAAATGGATGGCTGTAAGGTTTGATATTTTTCCATAATTGTGCAGTAACAAGAATCTTAGACGACGGACCATTAAACACCTTTTCTCAGCTTGTCTCCAAGTGCACAGAAGTTAAGTTTTTGGCAATATCACAGTTTTCAGAACCATTAACATCATCCTCAGATCATCACCAGCACCACCACCACTACCAGCACAACTTCCACCTCCACCATCTTCATTGTGATTAATTTTGTTAACTGTATAAAATTCCAAAAGTAATTCTTATCATTTTTCAACATTATTGGTAAAAAAGCAAGAACACAACAATAGCATTTGAAACACATTTAATTTTTCTAATATATTCTAAACAAAAATACAGAGCAGCAAAACGAATACCTAATAACATCATAATATAATAATATAAGTTAACTTAATACAATAATAAAAATACAAGATTCACAACATCAATAATGTAAATAAAGGTTGGATGAAACAAGTTGAGGGTCTGCATCAGTGCCTAATTGGAAAATCAATGAAAAACTAAGAGAACATACTAAAACATGAATACTCTGTTAAATAGAAGGAATATTTTGACACTATTAGTATTATTATTCACAATTTTAAAATGTCAGCCACAATTAAGGTAAATGTAAAGCACAAATAACAATGACCCATTCACAATGTCTCAAGATTGTAAATTCTGAAAATGATCATCAGATTAGCTAAAAACCTGTAATTTAATAGCTAAGTTTTAAGACATCTATTTCTAAACATTGATTATTCCATAATAAACACTCAACAAAAGTTATTACAGCATCAGTTGAATTGGAAATTCCTGTATTTTTGTTATAGACAACACACCAAAAAGAAATTTTTGTATTTTAATGATTTATAAGAATTATAGCTTGTAATATCAGCATTTTATACAAAAATAGTGGAAAAAATACCATAACACAGGAGAAATAAGTTGTTACTGCACTTTTCTTACCTTGGTGTGTTATAACTTTAACCAAGTATCAGTTATTTCTTGGAATAACAAGTATGAATGAACGCCACAATGTTTGTATTAAGGCAAATTCAGTAAAAAATGAAAAGAAACAATAATAACAAATAAGTTGATTATTTGTCAGTGGTCAAGACTTTCTTAAGTAAATAAAAAAAACATCACTGCATTTGTTTTAATGAAAATTGGTCCTATGGACATATAAATAAATTGATAGTTATTTCAAGTAACTGTACTCTCTTAGTGGATTTAAGTATGGTACTTAATTTTTATGCCCCCATGAATTATAGGAATTGCACTTGTCCTTATGTCCCGAAGCTTATGTACTCAATTCCTCTTTAAAGGCTGGGTGGATTTGGTTCAAACTTTCACAGCTGAATAAACTAAATATGTAGATGATCGTAATGGACACAATTTTGATATAAACATGATAAGTGTATTATTTGCTGCGACAAAAATTTTTTTGGCAGAACTATTGTCAGTTTTTCCACAGACCAGGGTGCTGAGCCTCACCTCCGCCGGCTTGCTCTGCACGCCCTTCTGCGTCACACCGCTCACACGGATCAGAAAATGGCACTGGAACTGGAGGTCGTAGATCTCAAACCTTGGCACCTGCCAGATAAGAAACACTGTACATTATATTACAGGATAATCACGAGTTGAATAGTCATGGGCACTGTGCACATAGAAAGTGCACCTACTAATGCCAGTTACTGACAACTGCCCTACTTGAATCAGAGGTAGGGGGAGAATGGCAGTAGAGATAATGTCATTTTCCTGACAGACAAAACATCCATCTGCAGTTCACCAGCTCACCTGACTGTGGATGGTGGGGCAGGGACCTAACCAAAATGTTTAAGACAAATTACACTGACATATACAGGTTAGTTTGCCACTTAACCTGACTGTCTGGGACATATTGAACACGTACGAATTACACTGACATATTCATGATAGAATATCAAATTCGCCAGCTCACCTGACTGTTGGGGGCACTCTGGTGGCACACTGTTCCCTTGCACCGGTATCATCTCACAGACTGGGGTGCGGAGCCTCACCTCCGTCGGCTTGCTCTGTACGCCCTTCCGTGTCACACCACTCACACGGATCAGAAAATTGCACTGGTACTGGAGGTCGTAGATCTCAAACTGTGGCACCTGCCGGATAAGAAACGTTGTATGTTATATTACAGGATAATCAAGTGCTGAATAGTCATGAAAGGTCCTATGTATCCAGTAATCGAAGCTGTCGGGTTTATGCGAATGTATTGGCGAATCAACATGATAACATATATACATGAACACAACATGGTAATATATGCGCATCGAACATATAACACACTCAGTTTCATTTGTCTGGCACATTAAACACTGTAAACTGACATTTACAAATTAAAATTTACTGTAAAAGAAAAAACACACAGGAATGTTTTAGTTATCAATCCATTTTTTATTTCCTTGTACATGAAAAAAAGATATGAGCAATTTTTGTTTTTTACAGTTTATCTATAATTACCAAATAATGGTAAAATATTTTATTTTGTTAAGTTTCATGACTTTTGCACTTTGAAATTATTTTAGTGCAAAATGTCAAGTTGATAAGACAAGTATTTTATTTGATATTTATAATATTTAGAGTAGACAAGGCATTTTGTATATTTATTATCACTATCATTTATTCAATGTTAACATTCAAACATGATATGAGATATGTTACAACAGATATACATTTGCAATTGTATTTCTGAAAAAAATACATCTAAATAAGCCAAGGAGACGAATAAAAAAATTCTCTAAATAACATAGTTTTCATTGTCTTATCTAATTAATGTAATTTATTGTTAAACATTTTAACTAAATCAGTGACTCATTGAAAGATTGAGGTATGGCGGGCGGATGATCTTTTATTAATAATAATAGTAACATAATACAAACATTACTCAATATAACGTTCAGGGGGCGAAACTACCAAGGGAGAATTTAACTACTACTAACCAAGCCCAAGGTCGAAACTGGTTGGGAGCGAAACAACCTGATACCTCACATAGAGGCGTTTCTCCAAATATTCTTCATTGACTATATGATTCATAGTATCGCGTTAACATTTCAATACAAACATTATGATGGGACCGGAAAATTTGTTCGCAGGAACGCATCTTTCGTAGTATCGCGAATTCGTAGTACAGCATCTTTTTGTAGTTAAAAACATATGAGGAAAACGGTCGGGACCGGCAGCCTTATTCGTAGTATACCGTCATTTCGTAGTATCGCGATTCGCAGTATCGCGTTTTGACTGTACTACAAAGTAACTTTGCATCAGCACCACAACCATGCATTGACACCACATCATGAGCATGCGACCATAACATCTTCAAAAATGAACATTTAACCCAATTCCATACCTAAGATGCCACGTTGCGTGTAGCGGGTGATGGTTATTCTATCAACAATGATGTCTATATATCGAAAACTTGTTCCAACTACCAAAAATCTTCGAAATTTGCAAAAATGTTCAAGTTTTTCTTGTCCACATTGAAAAAGTCAATGTTTGGAAAGTTCTACAGGATACAATATTGCAATTTTCCCTAAGTTTTTGTAAGTACAGTAAAGCATAAACATATTTGTGTCGAATAGCATTCTCCGATTTTTGTAATTCTCGCTCACAGCTATTCAATAAGCAAAAAAAAACACAACAGAGTCGTACTCACCGCTGGCGTTCATTGACACCACAACGGAAGCTGCATTGCGACATTTTCTACAAATAACGCTCGCGTTATGGTCGCAATGATTCCACGGGGTGACCAGGTAAGTGTTGAATACAGATTTACAAATTTATTTGCTCGGCATGAAAGGCAAAGCTCGTGGTTTAGGTATTCTAAGCCTCGCTAAATAAACTTATCTGTATTCAACACTAACCTAGTATTCTCTATGTTTCACATTTTCGACCTTTGGATTACAAGCGCGAGAACGCGAGAACACGATACGAAGTAGCGAAATCACGATGCGAAATTGCGAGATTACGATGCGAGATCGCGAAATTAAGATCGCCATCTCGCATCGTGTTTTCGCGTTTTCGCTTGAGCATAGGTCGAAATTGCGAAACAACGATAGTCATATCGTACTCTCGCCTTCCGATTGCATATGTGCAGACAAGTAATTTCAACGGATGAGAGATCGCGATATTAAAGATATACAAGGGCGTGGCCACCGTACTTTTGAATGTTAAGTAGGACAGTAATTAAAAAAAAAAAAAGCATTTAAAAAAAAAAATCAAACTTGTGTAAATAAAGCCCAATCATCGACAATTAAAATGCAGTCTTTCTTGGTTCAGTAACGTACGTTCGTTTCTAAACAAATGAATTTTTCCAAGCTATCTTCGCCTAATTGGATAATGGCTGGCTACATGGTGGATAATGATAGGCTACAATAAAAAATAAATGGATAATGATCGAGCTGACTTTTTATCTATGATTTATTTAATTTGAATCACCTTTTTTTCTTGGAATATATACAATATGATATGATTGGAATCACATAAAGTACAGTGTATCTTGCATAATATCTCTATATAATAATACATCCATTAATATGTATGAGTAGAGTATGAAAATCGGCGTTATAAGCATGCTAACAATGTGATAGCAAGTATTCATTTTACGGTAATAAAATGCAAATATCTAATCGAGCTTCTTTGATCTACTCTGTTTTATTATATGAACGAATACGAAGAACGATTTTACTTCCCATTCTGTCCTGTAATAAAAAAACAAACTTGGCAGAAATCGTTACTAATGGACATCTTACCGATCAAAAGACAAAAACCGCATTGAAATCGTTAAAATAATAACGTTTTGGTAACTTTTTATCGTATAGTAATCTGTATGCCTCTGGAGTAAATCAGCATGTACATTAGAGTATAACCGTTCGTACCAAGCGTTTTCGAACATAGACATTATAAAATGCCTTTCGTAAATAAGAAACAGTTTTTTGTCGGATAAATGTCATTGACGTTCATTAGAACTAATGCCAATTTAAGATGTATTTAATTATATTCTACGGACTGCGGCTTAAATGGCCATTCTGAATATATGCACTGAACAGCCAAACTTATTATGTATATATTTTCATTTGAAGCAATTATCCAGAGAACTCGTCGAAGAATCAACAAAAGTGTCCGGATTTAGGTACTTCACCAGTATAAGGTACATTTCGAGGCAAAAGGTATACCCAATGTATTGCAATAAAATTTAAATTTAGTTGATAAGGGGATAAACATTTACAGAAAATAAGGAGCAACGTGATTTTCTGTTTATAAACACACATGCTTTACCTATATGGACTCGTCCAAGTTTATAACGATTCTCATTCTACATGTTTGTAAAAATTGTTTTTGAATCTGCTTGAACTTGGAAGATATCCTTTGTATATCAACATTTTTGTTAAAATTTTAAAATGTTGGCTTAAAATTGTTAAACTGAAAATATTATATTACAATCTGTATATAACCAAGCTGTTAGAGATAGTTACAATGGCTGTACAAATTGGGTCTCGAATGTTAGACAGTTATTAAATGATTATGGTTTTTCATATGTTTTTGAAAACATTCAAAGTGTCAATACAGAATTGTTCATAAATGAATTTAAAAGTAGAATTTTCGATTATTTTAAACAAGAATGGTATGCAAATTTGGAAAATAGCTCTTTGTTATATATCTATAGACATGTTAAAAACACTTTAGATTATGAAAATTACCTAGATATATTACCAAGATCCTTAAGACCTTATTTTTGTAAGCCTAGAGTGAGTGGACTACCACTCAGAATACAAACGGGAAGATATAGCCAAAACAGAATAGTACGTGATGAAAGACATTGTTTATGTTGCAATACTCAAGACATTGAAGGTGAATATCATTTTATTTGTGTATGTAAATGTTACTCTGACATAAGAAAGAAATATATACAAACTTTTTACTACAAACATCCATCAGTATATAAGTATTTACAATTACTTAATACAAGAGATAAAACCAGATTAATAAAAATATCTTTGTATGTTAAGGAAGCACTTATTCTAAGAAACTCACTTTTAAATATGGAACGGTAGGTAAATTAAAACGATCATCCTCCGTTATAAGTACATACTTAACTTTGCTGTCGTCATTGTGCACATACACTGTACTCGTATGTTAAAAATATACCAACTATATGATAATAACATATTGTTTCCCCTATGTTTTGGTCACGTATACTTTATATATATGTATACTTATATTCATTTATTGTAGACGATGTACCTTGTACAAGTCTTAATAAAATATCTGTTCTGTTCTGTTCTGTTCTAATGACTACCTTTTAAAACCACAGTCAGGTATTTATTTGTATATTGTACATGTATATTACATCAATAATCTATAATAAATCATTAACCAATCCATGCTACAATGCATGTTATATCATGAAAATCCTTTAGTGGACACAATGACAACCTATCAAGGAATGTTTGCTAGCATTGTATATTGCATTTGATGTACACTGTATTTTATTTATAAATATATTTAACAGTTTTGAACTACAAAACATTAATTATTTGTGACTACATAACAATTTATATTTTTGGCCAAAAAGTAGTACCAGTGACACGTTCACATTTCGTCGAATAATTTTTCCCATCGTCATTGTCACGTCATGGTCTGTTCGTCATGATTATTTGACTAAATGATTAATCAACCCACTAATTAATGCGACATTGTTTAAACTGCAGTTGCTTTAATGTTCATGAATAAACATACTACTTCCGGACAGACCGCATAAATCGTTTCAAATTATGTGTCTTCTTCCAAAATCTTTATATGGGGCATTTAAATCATTAATGTCGTTATGCCAAGTCAGCAACAAAATAAACACAGTATTTTAATTATGGCACCTATAAATCGTATATCGTCACCTAGGTGCAAAAAGGCATACAACACACTTTTTTCCACGAAATTCATTAAAATATACTGTTTGATCTTACAACTGAAATAGCAGTAAATAAATCAAACAAAGTCAATGAGGTTAGATTCGGTAAGTGTGTTTTAATTAAATGTAGAAGGAAAATTCTATATTTGATTTCTAGTTTTTGTCGTTTGCATATGTACTGGCGGTTTGAGATGGGTCGGAAGCGGCGCCCGACCCTCGTAAAATTGTCAAAATTTGTATTTTATAAAACTTTCTCATCGAAGATGATATACGTTTATAAGGTTTCTTTTCATCTATATGTTCCACAGAAAGTTAGTACACATCTAGAATCTCTGTAAAAAGCTATGAAATCACAACGTTCGCTCAATTAGTTGTCGCAGTAGCGGAAAGTCGGTGAAGTCTTCCAACTGGGGAGGACTGTAAGGAGATTCCAATTGTGCCTGTACACATTATATGCTTATGCGAAGTAGGCATTAGACAAGCAGATTTAAAAACAAGTTTTACCTTCATGTAGAATGAGAATCGTTATAAACTTGGACGAGTCCATAGTTGGGTAAATAATAAGGTAAATCAAAAGATGAATTAACACAGACAATTGCAGTGTTTTCAATAAACAGACGTTTTTCTTTATTTTCTGTAAATGTTTATCCCCTAATCAACTGAATTTAAATTGTATTGCAATATATTTGGGTCTACCTTTTCCCTCGTAATGTACCTTATACTGGTGAGGTACCTAATCCGGACACTTTTGTTGGTGTTTGGACAATTTCTCTGGATAATTGCTTCAAATGTATATATAAACATAATAAGTTCGGTTTTATATTAAGCTTTGGTCAAAATCTTAGTGAAATCTACTATCTAAAAGTCACAGACTGATGTGTTGGGGAAAGGCCTGTAACACATATCAAAATACAGCTGGAGAGTACCTTAATCCAGACACTTAAAAAAAATGTTTTATTAAAAACAAAAAGAATAAAAAATAAAAATTCAACTACAACTTGTTCGTAAGAATCTTGTTCTTCTACTTTGGTTACCTTGTTCTGGTGTTTTCTTTCAATTTTTTCTCTCTAAAGATTTATTTATCGGATATACTGCTTTGATTTCAATCCCACACGTGCAAATGTTTACATTTGAAAGGAAGAAAACAACAATAATAAGTTAATGAATTAATACTGAATTAATTCTGTTGAAACTTTTTACGTTGATGAGACAGGTGTGTGCATCAACTGATAACATAGAATTATGGGTGTTGATCGTACAAACACATTTTTTCTGTTGTGTCCGGATTTGAGTACTGTCCGGATTTAGGTACATCACCAGTAGATGGGTCAAAGCCAAAACCAAGTTTTTATAATTAACTTTCTTAAACATATACTGTGTACTTGGAACTATAAAAGGAATAATACTATATTAAATCATTGTTTTCCAGGTAAATAAAAACATACGTGTCTAATTTTTTTTTTACGTGTTCTATACCATGATGCAAGAAAATGGTGTATTTGTGACAATTTTCTTTCGGTTTTTTGGATTGGACCATCTGAAGTTCAGCCCCTTTAAGATCTATAATAATTTTATTGCAATATATATTGCAATATATTGGGTCTACCTTTGGCCTCAAAATGTATTTTATAGAAGGGTCTAAGTCAAAACCAAGTATTTATAATCAACTTATTTCGACACATACAGTACTGGCATTCCGATCTGTCGATGTTTTCTTTGCCCACCCGGAAGGTAGACTTCAAAATAAGTTTTACATAATCGTGGGGTCATACGATAATGCTTTGCACTTGTCTATCGGTAACAACTTCTGTCATATTATGTTTTATTATAGAATTTAACCAAATCGTTTTCATAGAAACAATACATGTTTTTATAAAGAACGGCTTAATTTCAGGTATCAAAATTGAAAAGGAATTTAACATAAACGAAAGAAAAGCGATGCTTTATCGCAAAAAAAAAATAATTTACAAGGGAGGTAATTAGCTCTTTAGCTAAGACCGCCGACGGAATGTTTAAAATAAGTTGCTGTATTCCGTCAGTCTTGTTTTACTGGTTCAAATGTTCTAGCTGATTTAATGTTTAACTATTTTTTGTAAATAGGCTGGTGATGCCTCTGGAGTAAATCAGCATACATGTACATTTGAGTATAACCGTTTGTACCAAGCGTTTTCGAACATAGACATTATAAAATGCATTTCGTAAATATGAAACAGTTTTTTTTGTCGGATGAACATCATTGACGTTCTTTACAACTAATGCCAATTTAAGATGTATTTAATAATATTCTATGGACTGCGGCTTGAATGGCCATTCAGTATATATGCACTGAACAGCCTAACTTAAAGTCCTCCACAGTTTGAAGACTGCACCGACTTTACTCTGACTGCGACAACTCGTTGAGCGAACGTTAGGATTTGATAGCTTTTTACAGGGATTCTAGATGTGTACTAACTCTCTGTGAAAATATACCTTGTAAACGTATCTCATCTTCGCTGATATACGTTTTATAAAAGAAAACAAATTTTGACAATTTCAGGAGGGGCTGGCGCCGCTTCCGCCCCATTTCAAACTGCCAGTGCATATGGAACGACAAAAACGAGAAATCAAATATAGAATTTTCCTACCTCATTTAATTGAAACACACTTACGGAATCTATCTTCATTGACTTTGTTTATGTACTGCTATTTCAGTTGTAAGATCGAACAGTATATTTTAATTAATTTCTTGGAAAAAAGTGTGTTGCATGCCTTTTTGCAACAAGATGACGATATACGTAACGATTTATAGGTGCCATAATTAAAATACTGTGTTTATTTTGTTGCTGACTTGGCATAACGACATTAAAGATTTGAATGCCCCATATAAAGAATTTGGAAGAAGACACATACTTTGAAACGATTTATGAAGTCTGTCCGACAGTAGTCTGTTTATTCATGAACATTAAAGCAACTGCAGTTTAAACAATGTCGTATTAACGTACATTTAAAAATGCATATGAACAAAATGACTAGATCTACTTGGTCATGATCTTTTATATCGTATGTGCCCACCATGAAGGTAGACTGCAAAATTATTACAATATTCAATAATCAAATGCATTTTGTTAATACCCATCTTTATTTTTGGATAAAAAAATGTATGCAAAATAGAACAGTAAAGAAAGATAAGTGGTGTTTTATATCAAAAAGGATGTTTTAAGGGAGGTAATTCACATTAAAATTATATAAAAAAACATGTTTAATGTAAATGCATTTCAACAGCAGTAACATAAAGAACATTGGGTTTAGTAATGACTTTAACTGAATGGAAGTTCAGAGCGGCAAAATAAAGAATTCATGTCCATGTTTATAAGCAATACTGTTCAATAAACATAAACTTATGTAATAAGACTTCCTGAATACAGTTCAGTATTTGAAGCGCTTTTTGAGGCGGTATTATAATAAAAGACCAATTACCTCCCTTGTAATTGGTTCTTGCGTAAAAGCATCATTTGTATATCTTCATCTTGGTATTTCTTTTCAATTTCTTGCCTAAAAAATAAGCCGTGCTTTATCAATACATATATTGGTTGTAGGAAAACGATTTAGTAAAATGAGATAATTTGACATAATTTGACAGTTTCGTCACGGAATGGACAGGACAATCACTTAATCGGTGTCCCCGATTGGTGTTGATAAATCTAATTTTGCAGTCTACCATCCTGGTGGGCATATAGAAACATACCGACAGGACAAAAGGAAAATCAATAACTCATTTTCTGCATAATTGATTTAATTATAAATTATGGTTTTGCATTTCAGTATATAGGTGTATTCATGTCTACATATTTCTTTTGAAAACCTGACTAAATTCGGGGATCCAACGGTGTTTTTAACATTTGCGATTTTAGGGTTGACCGTTATCATAAAGACCTAATATTAAGATTTTTTTTTTTTTTTTTTTTTTACATCATATTATAAGACACCCTGTACAACCGTCACCCATCACCGTGAGGACTTCTACGCATCCTCGTCATTTATTTTGAGGCATTTTTGGACCGAAATCGATGGGTATGGTACGTGAATATTCAAAAACTTTTTTATTTTAAGGCGGATCGTTTAATCTTATGGCGCATGCTGATCTCACATGAATTACCTGTCATCCGCCATGGTCTATGTTATACATTCTGTGGTAGTTTTCTAGATCATTCGTGACAACCGACTTCAATATCGTCAAAATGAGCATCGAGGCGTTTGCATTCACGATTTTTTCAGTATTCCTATGGTTTCTAGTACAAAGCTTGTGCTTGAAATACTCTATTTCGGTTAAGATTGCACAGAAACTAATAATATCATTCTAAAAGATTGTTTTGGGATTGAAATCTGGCATTTTCACTGTCGATTAAAGGTGACGTGTACTGAGTAAGAGCAGGGGTGACGTGTGCACCGTGGAGGATTTCTATAAAAACGCGATTTTAGGCTCTTTTCACCCCTTATTTTACTGGATATCAATGTTTTACTATAGTTTAGACACTTTCAAGATCATTTTTAAAAAGTATAGATTTTTTTTTTTTTAACGCTTGCAATGGTCAACATATGAATGTTAACATTACATATACACGCAATTTCATATATACTTAGCCACATGTTCATTTAGTTTATTCTATTTCTTTCAGCAGCAGTAAGGATCAACAAATACTGAAAGTAAGTAATAAAACCTTGGACACTTTGAAAGCGGAAACAAATGAATATATTAATTAATTAAGACATAAAACGGTAAAAGATCTTTAATCTAAGAATACATGGGTTTATACTTTTTGTAAGATTATTTATCTTCTTGTCATGCTCGTATCCGCCGCTGGATTAGTGGCACAGTGTGCAACCCAATAGTCGGCTGACGTTTTTATAATTAAATTACATATACGTGGTCAAAAATGGAACAGAGATCTCCATTCGATACATATACTTAAAATTTTCTAGGGTGAGATCCCACAAATCCCCCCTCATGGGAGTTCCACCCGCACATTGTTAGCCCGGTCTCTATCCCTCTTTTCATCGCTAAAGGTTTGGCCGAATGCCGTAACCCCCCTTACAGTCTCTAATTTCTGGATCGGGACTGCGTGTTTCATGATTATAATAACATTTAGTATGACATGACGCGTATTATTCGCACACGTTCTGATATTATTTGTATGTTGAGTTGAATTTTCGCACTACTCAAGCACTAAATGTATTATTTACATATAAATATATACGACATATTTATAAAGAAGCAAATTTAAAAATACGAAAAATGAAATACGCAAAATACATTTACGACTTCAAGTGTATAATGTATAACTGTTTACTAAAGCTCATAAATTTAAATTGGGCCTATTTATTTCACAAGTTGGGCCATAGTTTTCGCGTCGTATTAAGGATATTTATTATGTGCAATTGATTCCCAAATCAACCTGCTTGCAAATTAAATACACTACATGTGTATATTGCACGAAAATGCGCCATTTAAAAATAAAAATTTATAAACCCCCAACACGTACTTCAGGCCCTTTCACGTCAGAATTTTGGCAAACAATCTTTATTTTTCAGAATTATAATATCATTTGTTGCATTAAAATTGAATTGTTTTAAATACTTACTCCATTCAAAAACCTGTGCAACATATAAAACATGTTTCTAGAAGGCGAACTACACCAAGCCCTAGTTACGTCTCAATGTGCACCCCCTTAAACATGATCCTCTCTCCGCCACTGCAATTTGCATCGTATTATGAAAATGACATATAAGAGCATTAAATGTAAATGTTATATCAATTGAGATTTACAAATATTAATGATATTTTTCAGATGAAGAAAAAGACCAATCTTTCATTATACAAGAAAGTAAGAAGAATATCAACTAAGAGGTTCCTTACATGTGCACCAGAAAGGTCACCACATAAGAAAAGAATAAGGACATCAACATCACCATATTCCTCCCCATTTACAAATACAAAACGGTCAACAAGAACTCCAAGAGCAACACCGAAGAAAACTAATACGCCATCATCGGGAACACCCAAAAAGACACCAGCATTTATCGCGTCGTGTGAGGCAGAATCATCCGAATCATATTATGAAGACATTGAAGACAATATAGAATGTGACGAGGATTATCAAACGTACATAACATTTAGATCTACGCTACAAATTGTGGGCCTATGGACAATTTTCGCAAACTTTATAGACCTTGTCACGGAACGAGTGTATCCTTTAGACAATATAGCGCTGCTGTTGTTTCTGGATACTGTAAAATATTTTAGTTGCATTTCGTCGTCTTCAATGTCATATTTTAGCGTAACAAACGATTTTGGAAAACAGGATTCAGGTTGTTTCACGCCAAGTTCTTATACTTTATGGGAGGACCTAAGAATATTGGTTCAAACGATCCAAATGCTGAAAATGACTTAAGACCTGAAGATGTGCAGATAAATTTTGCTGTCCCATCAATTCCGGTCATTGAACGTTTCGAAGTGCCCGACATTGACATCCCTAAGAGAATGCCAACTGGAGTTATAGAACCGGTTCTTAAATGCCTCGCAGAAAGGGTCACAGACAATAGGTATATGCTATGTTTCGATGCAAAAAAAGTCACAGCAGGAGTAGATAAGGTGGGTGGAGATGTTGACTTGTTCGGGTGCGAGAGCAAGGATAGTTTGGAAGAACGGAAACAGCGTCTTGTTGTTGAAAAGAAAGTATTTATAAACGCTATAAATGGCGATAAGGACATCGCAGACACGTACGAATCTACATCAAGCCATACACAGCGTGTCAGGCAGTGCATTTCCATACTTGGAAAACGGATCCAGGAAGCGAGAGATTTGAAAAAGAGACAAGAGTATGGATTAGGCAAATTTCTTGGTCTTGCTGGAGACAAATCAAAGTTTGTGTATGCGATAAGCGCCCTAAACACGTCCCTCTATCAGCTGAATGAATTGTTGAGAAACGCAATTTACAGTGTGCACAAGCTTTGCAAGTATTGTAGTGTTGTGGGGAAATCGATAGTCCCTGTAGACGATGTACTGCTAGTGAAGAAACACTCCCAAAAGACTATGGTGTTCTTGAACCCTGACTATAAACAAAATGTGATGGACACAAAGTACATTATACAACGCACCCCATTATGGGTAGGTGTCAGGAATCTGGCCTCAGTTACTGGCAGTACAATGCATGATGCCATTGGGCTTAGAACAGTTAAGGCCCAAAGAGAACATATGTGTAAAATTCAAGGAATATCGGATGGAAGCAAAGATGTGTCACATAGCCTATATGAAAAGCTAGAATACGGAACACTTCAAGAAAAGAATGCCATAGCAACGTTAGCTACCATTGTCATTCCAACTTTCTTTCCCCAGTGTTGCTATGTTGAAGAGGGTTGTTACATTAAACAGGGAGAAAACAAAGATGTCCTCATGGTTGTTTCTCCAGATGGCAGTATAAGGGAATGTGATAGTACTGGTGAAAACAATTCTTTTAGAATGGGCAAAATTGTTGCCGCTGTGGAAGTAAAATGCCCCTTTCCCAGGGATGGAAAAGTAGCTCTTCACTATGAATTGCGACAATATTATGTCTGTCAGTGTCTTTCAGAGATGCATGTTTTAGACACCGACAAGCTTATATATCTTAGTTGGTCTCCTGAATCTTCAGTTGTACTGGAAGTAAGATTCGATGAAGTTCTTTTTTCGAAGATATACGCCCTTGCCAAAGACACGTATGATTGTGATGATCCTAAACGGGTGTCAGATGCGACAGAAAGGATACGTGAAATAAAATCTGGCATTGCTGAATTCAAGAAGACTCATGTTACATTTCTTGCAGAAATTCCATCAGCCAAGATGATCGAGGACAGTTTGCCCCAAACACCTGAATCGTCTCCATACATATTTCCCAGTATTTGGACAGAAATGGCGAATGACAGAAAGGTATGTGATAAAGATCAAGTTGAAGACATTATAAAGTCTGCAGTTACAACGCTTGAACAAGCTTATGACATACAAAGAAGAAAGGCAACAGAAGTGATGGTATGGGTATTAACGCATATCGACAGAAATACATTGGAACTGCCATGTTCAATAATCATAGCTTACGCCTTGAAGGATTACAAAACAACTGCACAAGAAATGAGAAAAGCGACAGAATATGTGATTCGTAAGTGTCAACAATATGGTCTAAGAATATGCTCTATATCCGCAGATGGTCAATGGATTCAACTGATGACAAGGGATTCAAATGGCAGAGCACTCACCGTTCTGCAGCATCAAAAAGGCGTTTGGGCAAAAGTGCAGAATATGATAAAAATGGAAATCTGCAAAGAAATTGCGAAGTTGAATAGATGCAGTGTTGATGGTAACTATGAAAGGAAAGCGTTGAAATTGAAAATGCCGCAACCTGACATTTTGTTACGACTTATTCCTATGACAAAGAAAAGGGGAGAAGGAGAGCCTGAAAGTGATGTTGGATGCATGACTACGACAGAGTGGATGCCACACCAGTTGATAAATTCTTTGCAAGATCCAGATGATAGTTTAAATGACATTGTCAGAGGAATTGATGTTGATGTCTCTGTATCAACGGGTATTAATCATTTAAGGGACCTGATCGATGCAGATCAAAGTAAACAATGTATCGCTGATAATTCGACTACCGAGCTTCCTGAAATTTTGAACAATGAAGATGAACAAGCGCCTGAAACCTATTCCAACGAAGACAGTTTGAACCCTGCCATAAGTATTGATAGACTGTCCGAAAAGATAGAACAATCTTTTAGAAGTGCATGCTTAAAACCTATCTCACATAACGATCTGGTGTTGTTGTTTGAGGGCAAATTAAATCACAACATGGTGACACATAAACAGCTTGATCATATTATCAATGTTGTGCTTACTTATATAAATTCTAGCATAAAACCAAGAAAGTCTTTGAATAAAGAAAAAAAAATTGCGTTTTTGAAAGATATATGCAATTCGAGTTTGCCTGCTCGACAGAAAACACAACGCAAGAAGGGTCCCTTGAAGCTCGCAACAATGTGTGAAAGAGTCATTAGATCCCGAAAAATGCCTAAATCTATCCTAAATGCTGCGTATGCGACATGCATCTATGCAGATCAGTTCAATGCATGGACAAACTCCATGACTGACATCGCACGACCGAGACAGGAAGTGTGTGAAGATTCCGAGGTGGACATACCTTTCTGGTATTCGTATCCCGAGATATTTGAGGGCGATACAATAGGAAAAGGTACCGACTGTTCACATAATCTTACACACTTACGCGTTAGATCATGCACTACCGATATAGGAAACATGCCGCCAGATGGATGGAAAACTGTTGCAAGTTTAAACACAACTAAATTGAACTCCGCTTTAGTGGAGGACTTGATTGACAAACAGAGTGTTCCAAACGCAAGAACAAACTTCTGCGAAGAAGTTGAAACATCAATGCGCATGCACGGATTCATTGAAGCTGCTGATTTGACAAGACTTGTACGTAATTGGTACGAAGCTTCGGATTCGCCTGGAATCGCGGCAACAACACGGGTTGCACATGTACTAGAAATGCGCAATTTCCTTCTGAGAAACACTGACTTCAGCGTGTTCCCGCCTGCAGGACGATACATTAACCAGGTACCTGTTGTCACTTTCGAAGGAATGTTAATTGATATTGACACAAAGATTCAGTTGCATTCTTGCATTGGTCCATATAATATACGAAGTGTGGGAAGCCTTGCTGCAGAAACGGCGGTTGGCGTTTTGCAGCAACTCAACCCAGTAAGCAGCGTGTGCATCAAGGCAAGAGACGTCCCGAGTCTGAGATCAACCGTTATAGAAGTGATGACATGCAAGTTAAATCCTAACAGGTTAGTTCCAACTTTCACCAATGAGCCAAAGTTTCTTTTACAAATTGTTCATTAAATATTGTCATGCAATATAACGGAAACACACGAAACATGGCAACGCCACGAAACCAGGTTTTCAACGTTTTAATTATTAATTTAATTTAAATAATTGTGTAATCACAAGCTAGGTCTGCATGTCAGCTCGTAACCTACAGGCAAAATTTCAGTGCAATACCCCCATCGAAGTTAAGTTAGTGAGCAAAAATGTTTTTCTATTTTAAGTAACAGTTACTTTGACCTTGATCCAACTGGTCCCAAATTCAATCCCAAGCTAGGTCTGCATGTAAGCTACCAACATACAAAATTTCAGAACAATACCCGCATAAAAACTCAAGTTATTGAGCGGAAACAGTTTTTCTAGTTTTAGAAACAGAGACTTTGATCTTCACCCAACTGGTCCCAGATGGAAGCCAAACTAGGTATACATGTAAGCTACACCACAACATCTCCATCCAAACTGAAGATATTGAGCAGAACATTTTTTTCTATTTTTAGTAACAGTGACCTTGACCTTAAGCCAACTGGCCCCAAAAGAACTCCCATGCTAGGTCTGCATTTAAGCAACCTACACACTAAATCTCAGTGCAATACCTCCATCCGAACTAAAGTTATTCACCTGAAACCATTTATATATTTTTAGTAACAGTGACCTTGACCTGAACCTGACTGGCCCCAAATGCAATCCCAAGCTAGGTCTGCATGGAAGATACCTACACACAAAATTTCAGTGCAATATCTCTATCCAAACTCAAATTATTGAGCGGACACGGTTTTTCTATTTTAAGAAACAGTGACATTGACCTTGACCCGACACGCCCCAAATACAATCCCAAGCTAGGTCTCCATGCAAGCTTACTGTATCCAAAGTTTCATCAAGATTGGTAAATGCAAACTAAAGTTATTGACCGGAAACCACCTTTTTGACGCCCGCCCGCCCGCGATACCCCAATGTAATATCCAGGATTTTCAACGAAGTTGAAAACCGGGTTAAAAAAGGGAATACGATCACCTTTTGAATAGCTTAAAGAAATTTGTTTAATTTTCCAGGGGATTTTTTATGAGGACATCTCGCGTAAGTGGAGTGTACCCAGCCCACGAAGCTGATGCGGGAGTATCGGAGGCTATGGACACATCACTTTCACACCCAGTCATCAGGTTTATACTCATTTTAGTCTTATTACATTTTATTCACTTCTTTAAGTTTTACAATTGAATTATCATGAGTTAATTTCTTTAAAAATTGACACTATGTCGTCTTGCATTTACTGCAGGAACCACGCATTCGATTTGGAGACCCCGAAGAAGAAGTCCAGGCGCAAGATACGCTTTGGGACCATATCAGGTCCCCAGGCGCCTTCTAGAGGTGCAATGCCTGTAAGGCAGTTTCACAGAAAAGACGATTCCAAGATACTACCATCAAAACGACTAGGAATTGATCACTTAATTTAAAGTCAATTTAGTTTGTTTTCATAAACGTTTAAATTAAGTGAAACGTAATAATGTGTTTGATAAAGCCGTTTACACTATTAATTAAATAATAAGAAATAAAATACCATGAAACAATCTTTATTGTTTTGAAAATTTAATAACAATGCATAAACAAAAGCACTTTGAGCTCAGGCTCTCCAAAAGCAACAACAATGTATAGCACCGCAAATAAAGTTCAAACCTTGAACATAAAACTTAATGTGCATCATAAGAGATTTTCAAACCTTGAACATAAAACTTTTTTTTAATGTGTATTATAAAAGATTTTCCAAACATTGAACATAAAACTTAATGTGCATCATAAAAGATTTCAACCAAAACAGCCTTTCAAATTTATCTTTACAAATGATGTTAAGTGTACCGTATACATCAATGAAATTAATACAGACCAATATTGTGGTTAACATGGGACTGATTAGTTGAAAGGATTAAGTGAAAATGATTAATTTATGTTGTATACTGCAAAAAGTGCGTTCTCATTAAATTACCTTTCAGCTACATCAATGAAATAGATATTGATATAGTTTACTTAAAATTACAATAATGCTTTTGCAAGATTTCTTCTCTCAAGGACAGAATTCTAAAGATCAAACAAAAAAATGGTTAAATATAAAAAATAAACTTAAAACATCAAAACTATGAAATAAACACAATTAAAACAAGTTGCTCATCTGAGGGATGTAGTTGATGGGATATCAGGTATTAGTTGTTGGGATATCAGGGATTTTTAAGTTTGTCTATTCATCAGTGACCTCTAGTTGCTTTTCATAAGCACTTACATTCTTTTTAAAGAATAAATTGTGCTTACACACGATGGACAATTAAACAATTTATCAGGAGCATGTTGTGCTCAGATGGGCTAAAAAGATCAAGTTCAAACATCATGCAAACTGACCCCCAGGGTGAGACCAAATTTGACTCCAGGGGCATAATTTGAAGAACTTTGAAAGAGGACCTCAAGGTGATGCAAAAACTTTGGTAGGGGACCCCAAGATGATGATACATACAAAATATGAAAGATCTGGGCCTTGAGGTATCAGACAAGAAATTTTGTAAAGTTTTCCCTATATAAGTGTTAGTAATATTGATTACCCCCAGGGCGTGGCCAAAATGTTGAACCCAGGACCATAATTTGACAAACTTAGGTAGAGGACCATTAGATATGCTACATACCAAATATGAAAGCACTGGGCCTTGAGGTTTCAGGCAATACATTTTGTAAAGTTTTCCCTTTATAAGTAAATCTTAATACCCCCAGAGTGTGGCTAATTTTGACCCCAGCGCCATAACTTGACAACCTTTGGTAGAGGACCATTAGATACCAAATACGAATGCTCTGGGCTTAGTGGTTTCTAACAATAAGCTTTTTTAATTCGCATTTATGAAAACCCGTATTTGGCCCCATGTCCAACTTATGCAACCAATCGCAACCATTTAAACAACTTTGGTAGAGATGTTGCTTAAAGAAATTGTTTACGACACACGACTCACGCCGACGGACAGAAGTTGATCACAAAACCCTTACCATGAGAATGTTGTGCTCAGGTGAGTAAAAACTAATAATAACTCTAGTCTATAATAATAAGATGAGGTTAGCTACCATCAACATTTCTGTTAAGACTATAAACATGATGTTAAAAAATTGTGGCCATTGTTGTTTTAACTGCCAACTGTACCAAACTGATACCAAATTACTTAATTTAAAAAGGTTAATAATTCTGTAATTATTTAGAACAAATTATGGAACTTGTTACAGTCGTGCATTTACAAGGTCTGGAGGATAGAGGCTTGTGCCTTGCACTATTTCAGAGTAGCATTCCTTTCATGAAAACTTGTAACAAAGTTATAAGGGCAATACATATGTATATGTAATTATGTAAGTCAGCATTCTTGGCATATCAAAAGCATTTATCTTATGACTAACAAAATGCATAAACGTTTAAGGGTTATATCTTTAAGAATGTCGATAAATATTCATTTAAATATAAAACTTAGGCGGAATCCAATGCCTGGACAAGTGCAATCACTTCCCTTAATCTTCAAACAGAGGAAGTAAAAACTCATATGCATCAAACATATTAAAACTGAAATAAGGTCAAATTAAAGTGAAGACAGATGATCAACACATTACGGAATTGAAATACCAAATAACACACTATAGGTAGAACTGGTAACTATCAATTTTCGAGATCAGCCTTCAGTATGACTCTTCTTAAAGTGTCTGTTTTTTGCCCACCTTGATTTCAATTGCATACCACACTGAATGCAATCATACGTTTTGTTTTTGTGATGCACAGCCACATGTTCTCGCAAATATCTCTTTGTTTTGAAGGTTTTTGTACGAGACAAACAATTAATGAATTTGTCACTTTTCCCACAAATTTCCATATGTGCTTTTACATTTCTAAAGAATGTTGAACACAAGTTACACTGGTTTCTTACATCTGTATGATAATGTTCATGCCTTTTCAAATCCAATTTCTTTCCAAATGCTTTTAAGCACACCAGGCATTGATATTTCTTGTTATGAACAGCTGCAGTGTGATCCACCAAACGCTTGACACTCTTTCCACATAAAGCACATATTCTCTCTTTTTTCTTCTTAGCTGATGGGCTTTCCTCGCTTCTTATATGTGTTGATTCGTGTCTTTTTAAATTGTCTTTTCTCTTAAATTCTTTCCCACAAATGGCACACTGATACCTAATACCCGTTTCATGGTTTTTGAGGTGTCTTCTGAGATTCACTTTTGATGATAAATTCAACCAGCATATTCCATATGTGTTTTTGTCTAATACCACTGTTTCTGAAGAATATAGAGAAGATCTCTTTCAGGATTGATAACATGTACATGTACGTTTTGGTTAAGAACATGTATTGCTGTTATTTTTAGAAAATCCAAGATTCAAAGTTTTGTACAGGAATGTGAACCCAGAAAAAAATATTGAGATATGCATATTGTTTACATCTATTACTATATTGAGATATTTATTCCTATCGAGCATTATGGATGACCCTAGCGGATGAATTGTAGAAAAAGTCTTATCAAAACTCAAGTTTTGACTTAGAACATAATAAGCCTATCAGTGATGTTTTCGCACGAGATAGTTCCACATTGATGAATATCAATTACCATAAATATTTTTTTCGTGAGCTTATGTCTACAAACAGTATAATGTAAGCTTACCAAAATTAGCCACATTGTTGTCAACCACTTCAGAATCTATCATTGCGTGGATCTCGCCTCGCTCTAAAGATGCGAGTACTAGTAAAGAAAAGAAATCATGTTTCACAAATATTGCAAACGTAAAACAACTCCACAGAACCACAAACTGTTAGAAACAATGTTATGCTTAACAAACATAGTTATACAACAACTGCTGTACTTCTCTTAATCATATTTGTCAAAACAGATGTAATAACTATTTCAAATATAAGAAAAAAATAGAGAAGAAATCAAGCCATATTAATTTACCTTGCATCCCTTGTGGTTCAGTTTCAGTAGTGAAATCCAAGTCTGGAATGTGAAGAATTGCCTGACGAGTTTCACTATCTTGCGACACGTTTTCTGTATTGAAGTCCAAGTGATGAACAGGTGCAAGTGGATCAGATTCTGTAGTTCAATATATCAAAATGTTACAAATAAAGTAACTCAATGTGATGGTACACATCAGAGTGCTTCAAATGATATCAGCTGTCAAAAAAATAATTATCTTCAAGGTTTTTTCTTAATAGTCTTAGAAGGGGCCTGGGACCTTTATTTTTGCATGAAAACCTCATTTAGGTGATGTTTTATCTCCATAATATTGTAAGGGGAAAATCACCCTGATGCAAACATTGAAATGAGGGAAAGTTACATGATTTGAAAGAAATGTTGCTGGTGGAAGACACTTATAAATGGTGACTGTTGTGTAAGTTAAAAAAACCTGGATCTTTTATACAGAATTCAAAGCCAATCTGAATAAATGAAACAAAAACCTCTGCTTTGAAGTAATTCCTCATTTCCTTGGGGGTCTGTATTTTCTTCCATATACAATAGAGGGAATTCAGGGAGTTCTTGTTCACATGTCTGCACAGCTGAAAAGGTAACTTAATAAATATGCAAGTAAGCACAATATAGTAGTTTCGTTTGGATTGTTTGCAGCAATGTTCCTATTGGCTGGGTAAGATGACTCGAGTGTGGTGGCAGAACAAAAAGGATCACATTATTCGCTTTTGCCCATTCAGCTAATGGTAAGGAAATGTGAGATCGATGACCATCATACAGTATGAGGGTGGGGTATTCGCTGTCTGTATGCAACCTGTTGAATCTCAGAATCCTCAACTTCTGTGTTGTGTGACATGCTACGTGTACATATTAAATGATATTAGCATTTACTATATATGTAGGAATCCTACATGATATATCGCATAAAACTCAACATTGGCGTTGGTTCAGTGTTGATTGATTGATTAATTAATTGATATATTATTTTCATAAAACTGTACAGAAGTGTTCCTCATAGCACTAGTTAGGTCATACTATACATAGGTCTTGGCACAACTTGATATTAGGCTTTGCTATTTCATTTAATTCAACTATGTACATAAATGAACACAGTGGATTTGCCAAAAATAGGTTTAACTTCTAGCAAATCATAACTTAATCATACACACGTAACACAGTACAGTAATTGTATAATGTTTCTACTGTGCTCTTCGTTTTATAAAAGAACTGAAGAATTAGTCTTAGGGTGTTCATCAATCGAGATCAGCCAAAACGTCGACTTTCACAACATTAAGCCTTATTTAACAAACACAAGTGTGTCAGTACTTACGGGATTTTTTGTTGTTGTTTTCGTCCATGTCGTAATGCTGCTCTGCAGCTAGAAATAAATTGAGAAAATATGGAGTTGATACATGAAAGGGATGTAACTGTTAGACAAACTGCGTCGGGTCAGATACAACTAATTCATAGGACAGTACTTAGATCTATAAATAATCTCCGCAGTTATCTCTCCATGTACTGCACACAATTAATTATTAAGTAGGTCGACGTTCAACTTTATACTGCCAGGGATGTATATGTTAGAAATGTCAGAAAACTCCGGATTGTAGAAATACTAAAATTAGTAAAATAAGAAGACTTGTGAAAATCAGTACTGTACAGTAGATCTATATAATTTATGTACTAGTATGCTTTAAAATTTCGGCCGTTATGTCAAATTCGGATACCCTGGTATCTAAACTAATTCTCGGTCAATATGAGTGACATTTACAGAAATAATATCATCATGAAACAAGACATGTGTCCATAGGGCACAGATGCCCCCTCATTCCACTTTTGTCTCATTTCTCCACTTATGTCAAAAACAAGCCGTTTTATGGTCAAATTTGACCTTTGACCTCTAAGTGTGACCTTGACTTTGAGGTAGGGAGACGGGTGTTACACGCGACACGTCGTCTTATGAAGGTTGACATTTGTGCCAAGTTATTTCAAAATCCATCAATAAATGGCAAAGTTATAGCAAAGACAAGAATGCTTCGCACAGACGGACAGACGTACAGACGGACAGTGCTACTGCTATATGCCGCCTTCTTCGAAGGGGGGCATAAATATAATAATTCAGAAAGTTTCGTCTTAAAATTTGACCTATTGATAAACTTATCCCAATTTAAGATTTCAGAAAATTCATTGTACACAAACCTGACACGGGGAAATGACGTCATAATGTGAAATTTTGAACAAATAAGTTTAAGGTATACTGCAGTAATGATATACTAAAAATATCTTACTGGCAATAAAAGAAACTTACAAAAAAAAATTATTCAGTATCAAATCACATATTTTTTATACGTTATTCTTGCATTTTCTTCGATTGTTTTTATTAATTTTAATGAAATACTGATTGATATAGGTACTATATATGTGCAGAAATGTTGGCAGAGTTTGTTAGCAAACAGGAAGTGCCTGAAAAAGTCAAATATGCTAATTGTATTAGTCAATTCATTTATAAAATAAACATGACATGATAGACCTAGAAAATCAGGTCAATTTGAGAAGTTGATTAATACACAACACATTTGAAGTAGTAAAACTGCGATTTTTCGAGATTTTGATGGATAGCTTTTGAGGGTTATTTTATACAAATGCTGATTTTGAAATGTTATAAAAATTGTATCAACCGAACCCAGCATGATTGGGATTCAATTTTATAATAAAGTATTTTTTTTAACTTGGCTACACGTTTTAGAAAACATCAAAATTAGCCGAAATTGTAAAGCATGCCAGTATACAGAATCATTGACCTGTCAGTATATGTCTACTACAAACAGTACTGTAAAACGTGTTTATCCCAGTGTTATTCAGAATAAGTGTTAAATCATTTACAACAAAATATCTCGCAAAAGTTGGTAAAATGTCTCTTAAAAGAAAGGAAAGCGGTGAATATGGGATATCCAGTAAAATAAGGGGTGAAAAGAGCCTAAAATCGCGTTTTTATAGAAATCCTCCACGGTGCACACGTCACCCCTGCTCTTACTCCGTACACGTCACCTTTAATCGACAGTGAAAATGCCAGATTTCAATCCCAAAACAATCTTTTAGAATGATATTATTAGTTTCTGTGCAATCTTACACCGAAATAGAGTATTTCAAGCACAAGCTTTGTACTAGAAACCATAGGAATACTGAAAAAATCGTGAATGCAAACGCCTGGATGCTCATTTTGACGATATTGAAGTCGGTTGTCACGAATGATCTAGAAAACTACCACAGAATGTATAACATAGACCATGGCGGATGACAGGTAATTCATGTGAGATCAGCATGCGCCATAAGATTAAACGATCCGCCTTAAAATAAAAAAGTTTTTGAATATTCACTTACCATACCCATCGATTTCGGTCCAAAAATGCCTCAAAATAAATGACGAGGATGCGTAGAAGTCCTCACGGTGATGGGTGACGGTTGTACAGGGTGTAAGATCTATTTTACGAATGTGTAATTATTTTTGTTATACTCGTAACAATTTGAGTGCATAAAAATTAGTCTCAGGGTACCAGTTCTCAAACGATTTTTTTCTAAGTTTGGTTAAATATATAAAATTGTTTTAAGTTCTTGGAAAATATTTACATTAGCATATCAGACAAACCATTACTCTTTCTAAAACTACAAAAATTCGCGAAAATATCAGTTGATATCAACACCTTACCGTTTGTCAAATCAAGTCACCTATGTTAATATTTCGGAACCGGTTTGAAACCAATTGTCGAACGTTCATTCATTCGGGTCAACAAAAAATTCCAACACACATGTAACAGGTAAAATCAATTTATTTACATCGTAAATGAAGTGCAGTATTACTATTGATGATTTTTTTTTTACATAAACAACAGATAATGCAGAACATTTCATGTAACAAATAAATATAATTATGAGTCTACTTTACATCATACTGATCACATATTGACAGAGTTTTTTTGGCCAACTAATACCATGTGCAGATCAAAAATGAATAAAAGAGACTCAAACATATTGTGTTCGTCTAGGAAATGCTGTCATTATTCAATGACCAATGCAAATACCGGTAATTGTATGCAACCAAAATGAAATAAAAATAACTTAGTTGTGTGTAACCTAATCAAATTTAAGTGGAGCGCTTTAACCGCATTATTGTGATAAATACGTCATTGTGACAGTTGTAAACAAAGTAAAAGGCCTAAATGTTGAATGACAGCTTTGTTCCAAGTGTTTAAATCTTAAAACCAATACTACTTTTGTGACAAAGAATTATTTAACTAAAGTAAACACGACATTTCCCGGTCACATACTTAAACTTTGTGTAGTTGAATAAAACTTCGTCTGCAGATGTGCTACGGAAAAAGAGGCTGTGAAGTTGGAAGTTTGTGTACATGTGTATATTGTGTATATTAGACTTAAAACGACAACATATTTAGTTTAAATGATTCACATGTGAATAAGTTTGATAAAAAATAAAAATCGTTGGAGAATTGGTACCGTTCGAGAATTGGTACCCTGAGGCTAAGTATCTTAAATGATTATTACCAGAAAGAATGTCTAAAAGAAAATGTATGACCAACAGAAAAGAAAAAAACTAAGTCAATACAATGTTCTTGGGACGCGTTATTTTTAAGATACGCCGGATAGCCTGAACAAACACGTGAAATGTGATGACATGAATACACATATATGCGGCAATGCAAAACCATATATTTTTTACTAAAAATAGGCAGAAATAGGAGTTATTGATAATCACTTTGTCCTGTCGGTATGTTTCATCATGCCCACCAAGATGGTAGGCTGCAAAATTAGATTTATCAACACCAATCGGGGACACCGATTAAGTGATTGTCCTGTCCATTCCGTGACGAATACTGTCAAATTATGTCAACTTATCTCATTTTACTAAATCGTCTTCGTACAACCAATATATGTATTGATAAAGCACGGCTTAATTTGAGGCAAGGAATTGAAAAGAAGTGTCAAGGTGAAGAAACACAAATGATGCTTTATCGCAAGAACTAATTACAAGGGAGGTAATTGGCCATTTTATATAAGACCGCCGCACAAAACGCTTCAAATACTAAACTGTATTCAAGAAGTCGTGTTACACTAGTTCAAGTTTATTCAACACTATTTCTTTTAAACATGTACCTGAAATCTTTATTTTACTGCACTTGTTTTATAATCACAGGTACTGCGTCGTAGCCACGCTGAGGCACGACGAGGCAGCTGCCTCGGCTAAATGTGCAGACCCCAAAAAAATTCAACGTAATTAAATACTTTGAACATCATATAATGCCAGAAAAATGTCAGTTGTTGCATATTGACATAAACTGAGGCAATTTGAGGCACAATTTTTGCACCATAATGATATACCCGAAATTATTCCACATTATTGTTCCATTAAATTCCTCATGTTTTTAAGTTCGCATGTTAAACAACGCGTCGCATTTTACTTTTTTTCTATACTGTATCATAGAATAAAGCATGTGTGTTATTTATTAAAAAGTGTTGGTTAAACGAATTTCATCTTACAAACATGCGTTTTAACGAACAGAACGCATTAACAAAAGCTGTCGGAGGATAGCGCGCTCTACTTTTCTTGTATTTGTCAGAGTTACTGGTAATTTTTCTAAACCAATCAGTTTGGATAGTAGGGGCCAATTAAACAAAGTCAATTTCGTTATCGAGTTACTTAGTCAGCGGAAACATTTTTCAAATTTCCAAAACAGTGACCTTGACCTGTACCCCACCCACTCGATATGCAATCTTATGCAATTTCTCGCTTACGGTATCCATAAATGGAGTTACATTAAAAAAATTTAATTTGTTATTGATTTATCGGGCAGAATTTTTTATTTTTAATTTAATGTAACAGTGACATTGACTTCACACACCCGAAATGCGATCCCCAGTGGAGTATTGCTTTCAGGTACCTATGTATGAAGAATCATTCTCAAGCTAAAGAGTGGAAATCATAAGTTGACGCCGCCACCCCTCCAGCAGCGAGTGTAAAAAGGCCCATAATTTTGATAAATTTCAAACTGGAGTTACCAAAATCGGCCTATGGGTTCATTTTAAAATAGGGAAAAAGTGTTTCAAGTTTGAATGAAATCTCTCACGCCATTCCTGAAAAACAAGCTTACCGAAACACTTAACCTAGCCCGGACGCCGACGCTGAGGCTGTGGCGAAACGAATAGTTTGCCTTTTTTCGAAATGTCGACTTAAAATTTATATAAATCTTTGTTACTACATGTGTATATTCTCGATCCAGGCGTGGCGAAAGGGGGCATGCCCCCGGACCTCACCCCCAGACTGCCTCGGCTTACATTTGCCTCTGACTACGTCACTGGAGGTATGCCTTACATGGACTGAACATCGATTTTTAAGTAATTATTAAACCCAATGTTCTTTATGTTGCTGCTGTTGAAATGCATTTACATTGAACGTGTTTTTTTTCAATATTAGTGTGAATTACCTCCCTTAAAACGTCCTTTTTGATATACACCATCACTTATCTTTCTTCACTGTTATATTTCTCATATTGTTTAACCCAGAAGCAAAGATCGTTATTTCCAATATACATTTGGTTCCATGAAATCGATTTAAGAAAGAAACATAACTTAGAAATCCGCGAATGTACTGGTTAGACAACAAGCTGATTCCAATATTCAAATACCCCCCGCGAATATTGTAAAAATTTTGCAGTCTATCTTCATGGTGGGCAAATACGGTACAAAAGATCATAACAAAGTAGATCTAGTCATTTTGTGCATATGCATTTTTAAATGTACATTAATGCGACCTGGTTTATTGTTTATTAAAAAATAGTCTACTGTCGGACAGACCTAATAAACCGTTTCAAATTCTGTGTTTTCTTCGAAATCTTTATATGGGGCATTTCAATCTTTAATGTCATTATGCCAAGTCAACAACAAAATATATCGTCACCTTGGTGCAAAAAGGCATGTAACACACTTTTTTTCCAAGAAAATAAATAATTAAAATATACAGTTCGATCTTATAACTGAAATAGAAGTACATACATCAAACAAAGTCAATAAAGTTAAGTTTTATAATTGTGTTTAAACGTTATGTGGAAGAAAAGTTGTCTATATATCTGTCTACTTTTGTCGTTCTCATATGCATTTCCGGTTTAAGATGGGGCGGAGGCGGCGCACGCCCCTCGTAAAATTGTCAAAATTTATATTTTATAAAACTGAAAAGTACTTTCTCATCGTAAATGATATACGTTTTATAGGTTTCATTTCATGTTATGTTTCACAGAAAGTTACTACACATCTAGAATCTGTGCAATAAGTTAAACTTTGATATATTGGGTATTAACTGTCATTCTTTTATATACACATATATATATATATATATATATATATATATATGATGTTAGATAGTTTTCTCAAACCTTTTGTTCAGTATATAGATAGCAAAAATAAAAATAACATAGATTTTCTGAAACAAGTCCAGAAGATACTATTTTAACATCTTTTGATGTCGTAAATTTATATTCAAACATACTAAACACTTTAAGTTTAGAGGCGATGGATTATTGGCTTTCAAAATATCCAGATTTAATTAACCCACGCTTTTCAAAACAATTTATAAAGGAGGTTCTTGAAATAATTCTAGAAAACAATAACTTTTGTTTCAACGATAGGTTTTATAATCAAATAAAAGGGACAGCCATGGGGACTAAAGTAGCTCCTACATATGCAAATTTAGTGATGGGATATTTGGAACAAAATCTATATAATGAAATTAAAATAAAATATGATAAGCATTTTCATTCAGTTGTAAAAACATACTGGAAAAGATATTTAGATGATTGCTTCATGTTTTGGATAAATAATACAAATGAACTTCACTATTTTTATAGTATTCTTAATAATTTACACGCTGATATTAAATTTACAATGCAAACAAGCAGCTTTAAGTTACAATTTCTTGATATATTAGTTATTAAAAGCCAACATACGTTATCACGGACATTTACTACAAAAGTACTGATTCAAAACAATATCTTAACTTTACATCATAAACACACTAAAATAAATATTCCGTATACACTTGCTAAAAGAATTTGTACCACTGTCTCCAGTCATGAGCTTAAACGGAAGCGACTATCAGATCTTCAAATATCACTTTTACAAAGACAATACCCGAAAACTGTCGTAATGCAAAGTATCCAAAAAGCTCTTTCTATTCCTCGTGATAAGTTACTGAAGAGACACCTAAGGAAAATAATAATATAATTCCATTCATTTCTACTCACAATCCTAAAAATAAAGAAGTATTTGGCATACTAAAAAATAACATTGACATTTTAAAAACTGATCCAGGTATGAATAATATTATACAAAATACGAAAATAATAAAGAGTAAACGACAACCGCCAAATGTAAAACAATTACTTACCAAATCCACGTTTATTACAAAAGAGCCTACTGCTACAAAGTGTAATGATCCGAGATGCTGCCTGTGTAGTTACATTATAGAAGGAACTACTTTTGACTTTAATGGCAAAATATTTAAAATAAAAACAGACATGGCATGTGATGTAAAAAATGTTATTTATTTTTTAGTGTGCAGTGGTTGTAAAAAATATTACATTGGACAGACAGTGATAAATTACGTAATCGGCGTACTATACATGAACAACAAATGCGGGACCACTCAACAAGACAAATACCTTTAAGCAAACATCTTGATGAATGTTTAAAATTAGAACCAAAATTTGAAATATTTCCTTTTTATAAGTTGTATTCGGACGCTGTTTCAGCTAGGTTAGCTAAAGAACAACAATTCATTGATTTATTTAAGCCGTTGTTAAATTTATTATAATATTTGTGACATTTGACGTCATAACAGAATTGACGTTGTTAATTGACGTTGTTACTTTGACAATTTTGACGTTATTATTTATGTGTGATATGCCCTGATGAGCTTGGCAAAACCGGTCGGCATAATTCAAATAAAGCAATTTTTTTTAACCGATGCGACGTGTTTTCAGTTGTGAAATATATATGTGTGTATGTGTTGGAAGGTACTTAATATTTCCGCCGCTTTAACTCCAAATCCTGTTTTTGCGCCATGATGTGCTTTTTTTTTTCAAGCAATCTGATATTGAGTCGAAATCAGCCAACCGTGCAATATTCGCTTACTGGCGAGTTGACTACTTTACAGGACAGAATGGGAATTAAAATCGTACTTGATATTAGTTCTATTCAATTTGAAAGCGAACGTAGTTTGCAATTGCATACATCATAGGGCCTACTTAATTTAAAACTTAAGAGTGTGATGTAGCCTCCCTTGTTAATATGTTGTTTTTGTTTTTGTTTTTTGCAATAAAGCATCAATTGTCTTTCTGCACTTCAATATTTGTTGGTATTTTCCTACCTAAAAAACTAATACGTGCATTATTTAACTATATACCGGATGCGCAAACCTTAGGGAAAGTCGCCTACTGATAATGTAATTTTGAAGTCAACCATCATGGTAGACATGGTATTTCCTGTGTGAAATTACGTACTGAGACCTCCAGTTCATTTTGTTACCCAGCATGCAACAGACATCCTGTAGAATTCTCGTAATAAAGATGCACGCTATGTGTGTTCACTGTCGTGATCAATAACACACGCCTCAATAATACAATATATAGCAGTATTACAGGGTATTGCGTGACTTATTGTTTGCGTTAGAAGTGAACATTTGTCCAATTGCTATTTTACGATATATCAATCCAAAGACGCTTAAACTTAACAGCTTTATGAAACGAAATGTGGTATCGTCTGAATATCGAAAGGCCTATTATTTTTATTACACTATGCACTAAGATTTAAGCTGATAGTTCTAATCTTTTTACTTACAGAATTGTTTATAAAGAGAGAAACAACTAAATAAACCAATTATAAGCGATACATTTACTTAACTAAATTCGAAGTAAAACATCTACATGTATAAATAGTTACCAACAATGTATATTTTTAAACGACAAGTAAGAATTTAGATCTAGTACTTTTGTATTAGACAATTGATCTTTAAATTGGACCACAAACTTGCGTGCCTTGCCCGGGCTAGACTTTCTTTTTAAGTAATTCGTGCAGCACTATTTAATATAGTTATCTATATTAAGCTGCCGTTGAAATATATTAACATTATGTGGTGGTTTTCAGTATTAGTTTGTATTATATACCTGCTGTTTTTCTGCTATCAAAACGTATGCCGTGTCATCCTAATTTAGTGGGTCTTATTTACGATTGTGACGCATGCGCGTTAATACATTCTGTTATCTCGCCACTGAGTTGGATAAAACACAATTTGCAATGTGCTCTTTGAAAACAAAGTAATTAAAAGACCAATTTTTTTTTGCTATTTCATGTTTATGTTATGTTATTGTACCTGACCCTATTGTACTGGTCTGTATCGTCTGGAAGCTTCTCATAATTTCATGGGTTCTGATTAGCTGGCCTACTTTGGTTGGGAAAGAGTGTGTACAGCATCAATTTAGTTTCACTTGTTTGTGCTGGAGCTTGTGCTGCTTAAAGAACGAAAATCTTTGTGAAAACTAGTGTTTTTGAAAATAAATACCAGTCCTTTTAAATATTTTTTAAAAGGTAACAATATAGGCCTGACGAAATCTACACACTTGTTCAATTTTCCTTGTGCAGGTTTAACTTTAGGCTTCATGAATCTATAAATATTCTATTGCGTTAGTTATTGTTCTTAAATATTAAATAAATTATACAATTGCACGCAGCGATTCGTAGGTAGCAATGCTAACTTAAAGTTAAAAGTTTGAAAATATCAGTCAAATTTAGGGAAGGGGGATTGTTTATGTATTTTTTTACCGAAGATAGCAAAATTACAGAGAGAAATAAACACAAGGGAAATAATCATACATGTGCAATTATCTTGGAAAACTGTTCTAAATATACGATTTTTTTGAACGAAATTTCATGAATTTAATTCCAAAATAGTTGTTGGCTTGTTAATAATTTGTGTATTTAATGTCATTAATTGGTGATTTAAATGACCAAGTCACTTAATGGTTGACATTTAATTTGATTTCCATTTCATATATTTCAAAAATATATTTCACTTAACAGTTATAGTAATTCGGACTATGTTTTCGGATGCACGAGCGAAAATTCTATTAGTTTTAAACGGCCACGAAATAATGGTAACCCACGAAATTATGGTAATTAGGCATACTGTATTCAACATTCAAATACCATAATGCGTATTCGCTACCAGCGTTTTCCTATCCCGTATCACCCTAGTAGCCGGACTACTTTTTATGTCAAAAACACGCGATCGAAATCGGAAATAATCGGAATGCATTATTATTCACAACTTCAATACTGTACGTGTAGATCTAGATATCTAATCTGTTATATACATTTATAAAATAAACAGAACATAAATAAAAGCAATTGATAATCTTAAACGTTTCTTCCTAGGGACATCCGGTAGCCTACAGCATACAGCCTACAGCATTTCTTCAGACATCACTCATCGTTCAACATATCCAGAAACACAAAAGTTTACTGCTGTTTTATCACAATCAACTATTATTATTGAACTCCACCTTCGTTAAATAAAAGGCAAAAGAGAATAACAGACAGCGATGGTGTTTTATTTTGTATTTAATCCAACACAAATTAAATGAAATAATAATGATAAAATCCACTTAAAGACGTTCGCAACAATTTCCTTCAATTTTTTTTCCAACGACAGACTTTCTACAAAATTGGCACAAACATGCATCAATGTATCCTAAAACTAAAACAGTCTTAAAAAATAGGGGTCACCGTCCTTTTTCCGGAAATATTCAATTTTGAATACGATACCTGTCGAAGCCTTTTTTTCAGTTTGTGTTACTTAGACTGTTGAATAATATAAAGCGTTTATATTCAAACAAAGATGGAGATTTTTAAATGCATCCTTTTTTTAAATGTTTCGTTTAGTAATACAAAAGTGCAGTTTAATGATAAAACGCGCTTTATCTACAGTTATCATTTAACAAATGACTTGTAATGGACACTGAACAAGGTTAATTATGCATTAAATATGCCTGTGAAAACATCAATAATTTATCAAATATACGAATATCTTTTGTTCTGAACGACAGATGTTGTTAAAAGATCCCACATACATGCGTCATTGTATACTGAAACTAAAATAGTCTTAAAAATAGAGGTCAACGCCTTGTTCCGGAAAGATTGGGTTTTGCATACGGTACGTGTCGAAGCCCCTTTTTCAGTTTGGATTTTATCAATGTTTTATGTATGTAGGATAGTTTTTTTTCAAACAAGGTTATGGTTCTTTCAACTGATATGTTTGCACATGCTTTGTTTGGCAATATACAAGTGTATGTTGATAATTAAAACGCTTTACCAACATTTACTGCTAAAGTAATGAATTTGACTGGACGTTTAAGTGTGTCGAATGGGAACTTATAATGCTTTTTTATCAAATGCATATTTTGTTCCAAACGACAGATTTTCTTAACATTTTGCACATACAAGCATCAATGTATACTTACACCAAAACATTAATAAAAAGAATGGCTCACTAAACTTGTTTGGATAATATTGGTGTTCATTAAGGGTGCCTGTATAGCCTTTTTTTTGTTTCGTTTTAACATACACAAACAACGTATCAATAGAATGGAGATATTTAATGGATCATTTCTGAACTGAATTTGTTTGGAAATACATTGCATAAGTGTGTTTTATTGTGTGTAATTATTGTATATGCTTTATGAATTTTTACTATTTAAAGTGTTTATTTTGAATGGACAGTAGAAATGAAATTAGTATATTGTAACCTATATACAATAAAGAAAAAATGAAGCAAATGTAGAATTAACCCATTTATTTTCTTTTAGTTGCGAACGTCTTTAAACCCTTCCGTGTCATTCCTTAACAATTCTGGAACCTTCTTGGCACTTCGGGGCCTGATCGGGATAAAAAAACTTAGGCATCCCAATTTTAAAAGTTTTACAATTTGGACGCCGAATGTTTTATTCGGTACGGCATCGGGGTCTTCGGCAAACCATCGGCAACTATCCTGGATGTTCGGGAACCCATCGCCATTGACTCGGCATCTTAGGAAAGCCTTCTGCGAGGCTTTGTAATCTGTTTACCTAGCCCGAGCGGTCCCTGAAGGAAGCTGAATCGATGTCGAAAGCTCTCCGAAGACGACGAGTCCTGTCGGCGTATATTCGCGGAAGCTATGCCGATCATGAAAGATGCCGAATCGTCGCTGAAAAACCGATTGTCTGCAGAAGGGACGCCGAGAATGAATCGTGTTTTCCAAACTAAAAAAGAGCAACAACAGAATTGATGTCGTAAATTTGCCGATTGTTTTCGAAGTGGCAAAATCGGCATTGCTCTAGTTAACTGAACACTTATCATGTTGTAAGTCACTTGCAAGCTACTCAAGAAGACATTTGGCGTGAAGTTACCAGTCAGTCAGCCCTTGAAGGTAAGAAACGTGGTATTGGTCTTAAAGGCGAAAACCTTTATCTGAAAGCCCAAGCTGGGAAGAAAAAAAGAATATGTAAACGTCTCTAAGGGATGCCCAAGCATATTCCACTCTTTTCGGCTATTAAAGTTGGTAATGCCAAGAGAACGCCACAGTATGGGGCATGTTCCACCTTCTCTCAAATTATGTGACCATTGCACGTCAGGACTTTGGAGTATTTGGAATGGCCAGAACTTCATCCTTAGACATGTACTCCTGAAGCTGGGGAGTAGACACTTCTGTGACAAAATGGCATACACTTTTCACAGCAACACAGCACCAAGGAGGCGTACATGTGCACAGATGTCATGTCATCGCAAGCTTATGGCCAGCAGGAAGGGCGTTACGGAACCTGGTGTATTTTTTTCTGAATGCGAGGCGTTGGATGCTTGAGTATGTCATCCAATATTATTGGCGTTATCCTCAAATACATTTTGACCCACAATCGATGATGTCTTCTTCTCCATGTGAGGTGCAATGCCAAAACAAGCATGGCATCAAGTGCAAGGTGAATGCACCTAACATATATTGTCGGGCTAGCAACTGATAATCACATTGCCGTTCGGCGTCTTTGATATACCCCGAACCTCAAATCGGCAATATTTCAGTATTCTGTCGACAACAAATCGGCAACTTTTCAGTATGTTCTGCAATGTTAGCGCAACCTTTCCGTACGATCGGGAAACATTCGGGAGCTAATTCCGAAACTGTCGGCATTTATCCGCGTCGCATTCGGTGACTTCGGATAGGTTTTGGGATTTAGACCGCAACCTGTCTTCAGCACTGTGGCCAAGCTCCGCCCAATTATTCCGAAAGGTTCCCGAAACTAGCAATTTTTTATCGGCAACCCTTACGCAAAGCATCGGGGCTGTAGTGGACGCCAGGCTTAAGTGAAACAGTTTTACCGGTATAACAATAGCTCAATCAACTATTGAGTTATTGAGCAGAAAGCATTTTATCTTTTTAAGTAATGGTGACCTTGACCTCATCCATCCCCTAAGTAATACCAAGCGGCGTCGCTGGATCTTGTCCCCACACAAACAATATGAATACTATGCAAGGTCTTGCTATAATGTATGTATATATGAAGATTTATTACAATATCTCAATTTGTTCTTGGGTTACTGAGCCGACAACGTTTTTTTGTATTTTTTGTAACAGTAACCTTGACACCCACATATCCCATGGGAAATCCCAAGCAAGTTCTCAATATAATATATCTACACATGAGGTTTTATTAAAATATCTGAATTCGTTATCGAGTTATTAAGTGAAAACCGTTAATTTTTTATTTTTAGTAACAGTGACCTTGACCCCACCTACCCCATATGAAATCCAAAGCGAGGTCTCGCTATCAGGTATCAAAGTATGAAGTTTCATTATATAATTCTAAGCTTCACCTGATATGTTACATAAGACCATTGTAACCTGTTGTTACTGAAATCCGTTTTTTATTTGAGTTAGCTCCAAGATATATATTTGTTTTTGCTTACACAAGGCCATACAAATTTGATTCTATTTTTAGCGTCCTCGGGCTGGTAGGTTTTCGGATGCCTGAACGAAAAAAAAACACAACATGTTTAACGTGAACAATCGAGTTGGAAAGCGTAACACTTTGTGTGATTTCTTACTTTTATGATCTCAGTCAATGAATGACATTGTACATACTATAAGTCATAAATCTTAGTTTTTGTTATGTTTGAGTTTTAAAAGAATATTGTTGGTTGATATACTGCAGTGTGTATGAGTATCACTTGAAATAAGTTGATGATATTACACAATTCTGATTTGTCAGTAACTTACCTACAGCTTTATGGATCCAAAACACTTTAAATTGGTATGTTTTGTCTTATTACTATTTTGTATTGCACATTTTATGATATACTTCTTAATTTGTATCTATTCAATTTAAAATATGTGAAACATTTTTCTATGATCATGAAGATTATTATCTACGTGTATTATTTGGTGTAAATGTCAGGGTTTGTTAATACCTATATGATATAATCTGACTTCAGGCTGAACTTGGACAAAATACTGTTATGTGTTTTTACAAATATTTGTAAAAACAACATGTGCATGTAGTCAATATATACAGTTAAAATACTCTTTTAAAGTAGGTTCCCAGTATGAAGATGATTTGTAATAGTTTGGCAAGTATACATTTGCTTTAGCTTGAATCACTGCCATGAATAAGTTGTGAATAAAAAAAGTTTTTGTCTAGACGCATTGTTTGTTTTTTCCTGCCTGATTGGTTGGTTTTGAAAAATCATGGGACGCTAAACATAGAATCAAATTTGTATGGCCTAAATGGAATTAAGCCAAATTTACTAGGAAGCTACGTATGGATTTGCCCAATATTGCAAATATCGTTCCGAAATCAAAACAATAACGACTGGCCCCACTGGGCATGTTTTACGAGTGCCAAACCATTGTAAATATAATATTAATATTAACAATGTCAAAGCACCATGTTTATATCAACATTTAAATAGCTTTTCGTATTGATGAAATAATGGATTAAATGGTATTTCACCATAAAACTAAAGTAAAGAAGTACCCTTCCGGTGGTAATATGGTAATAAAACTATGTGCTCGAATTAAAAAGTACGATATTAACAGTTCAGTTCAGAGTTTATTGGCTAATCGGCACATTTACCTTTGGCCATTTACAATACGTTAAATTAAATGAAATTAAATTAAGCATGAAGTAAAGAACGCATTTGAATGGAATGACAAATCAATAGATCTTCAAATAGCCCTTGTGTCATGGAAAAACCGGGCTTAATGCATGTGCGTAAAGTGTCGTCCCGGATCAGCCTGAGCGGTCCGCACAGGCTCATCCGGTACGGCACTTTCCGCCAACAGTGGATTGATGTTTAGAAGAGACTTCATTGAAATAGAAAATACCATACAAGCGGGAATTGTCGTCCCGAATTAACCTGTGCGGACTGCACATGCTGATCCGGGACGACACTTTACACACATGCATTAAGCTCGGTTTTCCCACGACATGCCTCATATATATTTTGCTAGTTTAATACTATTTTATTGCCTTTTTCATAATATATATACAAATGATAAACAAATGTGCAAATACAGCATAAAGTAGACATAGTACATAATCAACATAGAGAAATGTTTAAAAAAAAGCAAAAGGGTTTGGTCACAAGTTTTAACAACATTAGATGACGACCCTTCCCAAAAATTTCCGGACTGGTTCGTTATAACTAAATGCATTCATATAGCTTTAAAATATGCACAAAATTAGTGTACAATGAGATATTTTAGCATGTAAATATATATTGGCAAATGACAAAAAGTGAAACAAGATTATTTCATATTCCATGTAGTATATTATACCGTGTATTTATCATAACAACAATAAAAAAAGGGAAGAAATATAATATATGGGTCTTAAATATGAAATGTATATTTGATTAAGAGTTTCGCGTTTGAGTTTATATTTTAACATTCGCATGGACCCAAGTACTTTTGAAGCCGATTGTGTAATATTGTCAATGTGTTTATGCCACGAACCATCTTCGCTAAGTGTTAGACCGAGATGCTTGTGGAATTTCACAAAGGATAATTGAGTTTCGTCGAATTTTAAGTTGGGACGGTTAGATTTTTTGAAAAGCTGAAAAATATTACTTCTGTCTTAGAGGGGTTAAAATTAACAAGGCATTTTTTGGCCCATTGATTTATACAGTTATGGTCATGATTTAGAATTCATTCAATAAGAGCATTGTCATTATAGGAAACAGATAGTGAACTGTCGTCAGCAAATAAGCGACTAATGCTGAGAAGTGATTCAGAGATATCGTTAACATTATATTAATATAATAGTGGCCCTAATAATGAACTCTGTGGAACCCCAGCATTTATATCTTTTAATCGAGAAAAAGACAACCCAATGAATACTGTTTGGGATATGTTTGCCAAATAACTGAATATCCATTCAATGACATTCCCAAAAAAGCGAGTTCTTTAAGTTTTTGTATAAGGCCTTTGTGCCAAACTCTATCAAATGCCTTACTAATATCGCAATAAACAATACAAATGATTTTTTTTTTCGTCAAAAGATTTACATAGTTGATTATTCATGTCAATTCATTGGTAAACTGTAGAATGTCCTGGTAAAAAGCCTGACTGATTTTTGTAAATAAGTTGATTTGTGTGTAAATAGTTGTAAAGGTATTTGAAAACTACCCTTTCAAATATTTTACCAACACAACTTATGAGAGATATGGGTCGATAATTCGAAGTAATACATTTTTCACCATTTTTAAATAGGGGCATAACATTGGCTTCTTTCCAACAAGATGGAAACTTATTTTCACGAATCGATCTGTTAAAGAGTATAGACAGTGGCTTACTTATTGATTTAGATGTTTCTTTTGACATTTTATGACTGATACCATCAGGGCCATTAGCTTTGTTGATGTCTAAGTTACTTATAACATCGATTACATCCTGTTCGGAAATAATTATGTTGTCAAGAATAGTACTTGTTTTGCTGTTAAATTGAGGTAAGTCATGGTTAGTTTCATCGATTGTAGATATAGAGGCAAAGTAATCGTTAAGTGTATTGGCTTTTTCTATCTCTGACACTGAATACGATTCATCTGGATTCAATAACGAAGGTATACTGTTGCAATTGTGTGCATTTTCTTGGCTAGCATTTTGACCGTTTTTGCAGTATTTCCGAGGATTACTTGTTTTACAATCAGCAAGTCCATTTTCTAGAGTATTAAAAAAGCATTCTTTTGCGTGTTTCTTTTCATATTGTTAACTTTATTCCTTAGATTTTTGTAACTGGAGCAGTCAGACAGTTTTCCGGACTTTATAGCAACATGCTTTTGTCTATCTCTTTGGCGTGAGGTTTTGCGAATTAATGAATTATACCAAGGACGGTCGTTAGGTCGTATAGTAACATTTGATGATGGAATAAAAGTAGAAGCTAGTTCAAGAAAAGTGTGTGTAAATCTAACAACAGTTTAATTTAGATCAACCGTGTTTAAAAAGGTCAAATCGTATGACATAATGGCATCATTTAACTGACTGAAATGTGCATTCTTTTAGCGCCATACTTTTCTTTTATAAGGAGCATTTTCGTTTAAATCGATGTCAATATATATGTATGTGCCATTAATTATATGGTGCAAGATATTCTTCAGAAAACCTGAAATAACGAGTTATCAGTGTCAGTGTTTTCTTCTTATCTGCAGTTGTAATAATTATGGCGTTATTACGTTAAAGGGGCTTTTTCACAGATTTTACGTATTTTGAAAAAACACCATTAAATGTCTTAACTGCAAGAACTAAAGCATTAGACTACCAAAACAACAACAACATATATTCAATAAGGAGAAAATGAAAGTAAAAAAAAATGCCTTTGCCGGGACTGGAACCTACGACCTTCGGGAACAAAATAGACACTTTCACCACTCGACCATTCGGTCTTACTTACAGTAAGTTTATTTTTAACGCTATGTAGGTGGGGCATGTGTTTTCCCCCCAAAAACGACGAAAAGCGCAACAAATGCCAATTATAATTTTATCCATTTCATTTGATGATTATTTATAAACGACGCAATATTTTTTGTCAGAATTGTTACTTTGCTTGTTTATATATAATGTAGTTTTCTTTTTGGGATCTACGACAACATTTGTTACGATTGTCAACTTAACAATCTGTGAACAGGTCCCTTTAACACCGACTAAACAAATTCGATCGTTACATGAGCAAATACGGGCCATGGAAAAAAGGATAAAAGAACACTTGAGACAGAATAAATATAATAAAATCTCGATCACTGATTAATTCAACCAAGGGCAAATAATGTCGTATCATAGTAGGCAAAAGGCGTTTGCATGATTTGGAAAATACTTGTAAACTCGTTTATCGTTCGCAAAGAAATATCACAAACGCACGACCGTGAACTGTATTATGCAAACAAGAGCTGGGTGTAAATAGCTTTTATTAAAACGGCATGTCAATGAAGATAGGAAAGCGTGTGACGTGGTATTAATGTCATTGCTTTATGTGGCTTATAACAAATAAAGGTAAGTTATATGTTCGGAACAATGGTGGTTTACATGTAAAATATGGAAATACTACTACTAGATTTGCGAGTGGGTCATTTATCTTCAGTATATATTTATATTATTAAGAAGATGTTAACGGTAGATCTACTTTGTTCGAAATACAACATAATAAAACAGCTGTAAAATATGCCATCGTTTAATTTAAAGACATTTATATTGGTAGATTGTTTAAACGTAATATATATTAAGACAACGAATATATTGAGCTTAAATTCACTACACAAATACGAAGCATTTTAACTGACAGTTAATTTAATTTTTATTTAATTTAAAAACAAAAACACAAAAAATACCGGAGGAGCAAAACTGATTTTCTAATACTCAGTGTAAAATTGTGTGCGTGTGTGTGTGTGTTTTTTATATAAATATTAACAATTAATTAAACCTAGCACGTAATTGTTCATTTACACGACTTTTTTAATTTTTGTAATTGTAGTGAAATCTTGTAAGCACAAAAAGTCTTGCTAGTGCACAAACCAAAGAATTTGCTTGTACACGTTTTACATTTACTCCTTTTGACAAGGTATTTCTAAAGGTATGTTCTCATAAGTATTATTTAATTAATTAATATCATAATCTGATTTACTTCACTGTATTATATCGTGAGTTTTTGTGAGCAATATTCTTAATGCATGAACCTGGTAACTAAGTAGATCTACACTTTCCATACTTTTTTGTGACAACAGTTGTTGGCAAGCCGCAATATATGTTAAATATTGCAAAAGTCCAGGTGGAATGAAATCCTTACATTAAAATATGTAATGAGTAAGGATATGCAGGATCCAGATTTCAAGAAATGAATGTCCTTAATTAAACGTCAGTTACATGAATTTTTGCGCCAAGGTGACTAAATAAATTAAAAATACCACACGCCGTTAAAAACTGTGTATTTAATTATATTTCTTCAGAAGGAAAAATTAGATCAATAAAAAGCCCTTATTCACTCGAAATACTTCTAACCGTGTTAACAGTGATCATGAATAAAAAATTTATGTTGTAATATTGTTAAGATTTGGAACGTTATTTATGGTATGACTATCTCGGACATATTTCGTTTGTGTGCTCAACTACGTTACATGTACGTAATAAAAACGCAGCTATCGATTGTCGCATGGCCATGTTTTGTTATAAATCACTTTAAAGATTCTCTACTTTTGTTGGCTGGTTTTCAATGTCGGGGGGGGGGGGGGGGGAGAAGAAAATTATGTAATTCAAATTGAGTCTTGTTTTATGCTGATACGTAAATAACTAATGTAAAATGCATATTGCGACAATGCAGTTTGTATGTAAAAACTGAGATTACATGTTTAATGCATTAGAAATATGAGTTGTCGATTGTCAATTGCAGCGAATAAATTAGTATTGAATAGAGAATTTATGAAATGGTAATTATCTGTTAAATGTCCTGTCACTTCAAATTTCCGTACCATTTGTGCCTAAATATCGATCTCAATGCCATGCAATTGTGCAGCCCAAGACAACAATACATGTCAGATGTGCTCATAAATAAGAAAAAAGCCCCGCATATCTTCACATCGCGATATCTTTATGTCAATAAAGCAATTATTTTCTCGCGTGGAAATCATTTCAAACTCAATGGATTTGTAAAAGGTTATTGATTGTTGTACATGTATAAATCTATTAATTATTTTCGTGTTACAAGGAAGAGAGTTATAACCGGTATAATCCACCAGCTTTTAGGGTGTTGCTTTTGTATCATACTGTACATGTTTACAGATCATTATTTCTTGGGTTTATTTTACAATTGTAATGTGTTGTAATAACTACGAAACGTAAACGGAACACATTTCATGTTTGGAAGGAACTTTAATTTGCTTTATGCGCATAAGTTCATCAATAGTTTGCTTAAGCCTCACAATTTGTTGAGATATTTCCCGTCAGCAATTAATGCGAAACTATTGCTGACGAGCGTAGAGAGTTATAATTTTATCGTTGAAAACAAACAAAAAAACGCGAAAAATGTTCATCATTTAAAGTGTCCTTGTCTAGTTTCGTACGACTGCGTTTTTCAGACACTATCAGTTGCTTGATTTTATATATACTTAGCTGAAAGTTTGTTATTTCACCCCTTAAATAGTTTTTTTTTTATTCCAACCCTAAAATAGAAATCTAGTTGTGTTATTTCAACCCTAAAAGAGTTTTGTTATTTTAACCCTAAAATTAGGAAGTATGGAAACCGATCTCGTTTCGACTAGCTTATAGATTTTACGCTATTAAATTAACATTGTGTGCTTCTTATGTTTAAATTACAATACATTGTGTACGTGATTGGATATTAATAACAAATTTAATATGGCCAAATGGCCTGCCCACGTACTTAATTAAGTGCATGCAACATGTATCGCGTCGAGTTTATATGAACAATCAACTCCATTAAGACATTGTGTATTCAATATTGGACGGTAAGGTAATGTTTTACAAGTTCATCACTGACAACGATTCATTATATGGCGGGATGTTCTGTGACACTGTTGTCATATTCTGTGATTATTGTTATCCGTTGTGATTTTGATTAAACTTATGCTGACACACAAAGTAATAAAACCGCAATGCATGTTCACTGTCATCAAATGGTATCTGCAATAACGTGGTTTAGGTGTGTTTATTTCGAAAGAGCTGTTTCTTAGCGGGGAAGATTTAAATGAGAATTTCGTAATGGGAATTTCACGCTTTATCCAGGAAGTTATTGTACTTAAGGATAAAAAACAACGCAATTATGTTGTGTGTCAACATTATTATCATTTCTTGAGTTATTGTTTTTCTTCTGGAAAAAAGCATGAAATAGGGTTTGAAAAACGGATATAATATGGTACGTATGCTATCATATTCTCAACTCTAACGTAAATCATTCAGTGTGGAATTAGGAATTATTGTAACGGGATGTGTGCGATTATCACTCTTATCTGGATCACCTTTATTGGTCACTATGTGATAATGATGGTTTCTACAATAGAATTTAAACTCATTAAACCATAATGTTACATAGTTTACCATCAATTTATCATTTCATACCTTTCGCATGTTCGTTGACTTTAGTGACGATTCATTTATGAATGTTATTTTTTTCACATCGTGTCGAAGATTAACCGTACTGTTTTTATGGCAAGGAATTCAGATTAACCGAAATGTATTTCGTTCGGCACTTATTGCAAAATTACCTGAGTCCAACAGGTTAACGAACACGAATAACATTGATATTATAAGCAGACCGTCAGTAAATAATTTGTATGTTTTCTTTCATAACATTCAGACAAACATAAATTATTTAATTTCTAACTCATATTCATTTAGATGAATGAAGACAAACACGTATTTTGAAAGGTATGGCTTGGGCAAGCATTTTACTATATCGTCCGTAGAACACGTGCAAATACATGAGCACATACACATGCAAACAATTTGTGGCAGGTATATTCTGGTTTAGCCACAGCAAATTCATTTAAAACAAACAGCACAGCTTTTTTCAATATAAGTGCTTACAGTGACATATAGCTTTGCTTGAATTTTTGCTGCAATATTTGTCTGCTTGTTCATTACCACCAATTAAGAGAGGTGCGCTTATTTCTTCACGGGCACTTCGTACATGAATCAGTGATAATGAACGGATTTGGGTAAAACTGCGAGAGGGATACGTAACCTCACTGGTCATTCTATTTCTTTCTCTTTCATTTTTATATTGATGCCAGGAGGACGTACGAGGACCCATGGCTCAAGATCAGTGTAAAGGTGCCTTCATCACCTCCCGAATCCCCTAATACAAATTTAAATAAAAAATCTACAAATATGCAGCTAATACTAAAGCGAAAACAATATCGGCGTTAAGTCGACAACAATACATTGAACGAAAACCGGGAAACATTTTATACAAGTAATTTTCCAAGATATCTTGTATGTACAGACTTTAGTCACGGTATATAGACATCGATAGCTTTAATCTAACTGAAATATACATGATTAGAATGATAACACTCTAACTCCAAAATATCGCATTATCGGCGTTATACAGGCGTCCACTACCAGTCACCGTCCTCAACAACAACTAATGGATGACAAATAATCTGGAAATATAGAAAATACTGTTAACCACATAAATAACTATTCAAGAAAGGGTCGGTGGGAAAAAAGCGATGTTCGTTTTAGCTTGCCGACAGCTCGAATGATTTCAGATGTAAAAATCTGCACGAGATTGTTGAGCTTCAGCTCTGATTGGTCAGTCTATTTATAAACTGACCAAACCTGTTTACTACCTCTGTACACAGCACACTAATGACTAATCGAACGATACTAAATATATATTAAATGAGTTCACGTATATTTTGCGCAATGTTGCGGATCCTTTGTTTTCAAAGAATGTGAAGTGTAATAATAATACATCCAGCGAGAGAAGGCATTCGAAAGACGCGGACTGGTTTGATCTTGACTGTACTAACGCCAAAAATCGATATTTACATGCCCTAAGTGTTTTTAATAATTGTCATTCGCGTGAGAGTCGTGAAAGTCTTTGTGAAATTAAAAAGGATTATACGAATTTAGTATACAGAAAAAAACGAGTATTTAACAGTAAACAATTAAACGATATTGAAAGGTTCAAATATTGTAAACCGAAACAATTCTGGAAATATTTTAAAAAGAACAAATCAAAACGAAACAATGATATTACATTAAACAGCTTTTATCAATATTTTTCGTCTTTAAGTCGATATCTCACATTGTTGAAATGAAGACGCGGGGCAGTTTTGTAGCAATTATGATTTCGGTGCACCAAATAATACGTTTCCAGAACCTTTAAAGTATGGAAAATCAGTAGGTAGCGATTGTTTGTTGAATATTTTATTGAAATCATCGACATAATACCATCGCATGTTTGCGCTATATTGAACTAGGGTTATTTCCCCGATGAATGGACCGAATGAGTTATTGATCCCATTCACAAGAAAGGTGACACTAATAATGTAAATAATTATAGGGGCATAACTTTACTGAGTTGTTTATCGAAATTATTTACTACTGTCATAAATAAACGTTTTGAAAGTTTTTGTAATAACAACGGTAAAATTTCGGATTTCGCAAAGGGCGTTCTACTGTTGATGCTATTTTGTTTTAATGTCTCTAGTACAGAAATATCTAAATGATAATACACGTTTGTATGTTGTATTCGTGGACATGTTTAAATATTTTGACTCTGTATATAGAAATGCATTATGGTTTAATCTATACAACACCGGTATCCAAGGTAAATTGTTAAAAGTAATACGGGACATGTATTAGTAAGTTAAATCCTGTGTTAAAGCGTGTAATAAGTTACTCTGATTTCTTTGATTGTGCATTGGGTTTGAGGTAAGGCCAGAACGTTTTTGAAGCAAAATCAATAAAATAAAATCCGTTTGCATTTTGCACAAATTAAACTTTATACTAGTCAATTATTTTCAATGAAGTTACTTTTCTTTGAGAAGGCGTCCACATATTATGTATATTGACATTATTTATGCGGCGCATTTGTGGCTTATTGCCGCATTAACGTGGCCATGTTTTTGCGTTGCGTTGAAAATCACCACATAAACACGTTTGGTCACGTTTTTTTTTCGGCGACGTGCATATGCGCGTTATATTACTGGTAAATATCTTGGCAACACAATGTAGGGTGGCAGTGCTTATTTATGTTTCGTATGTGTAATGTATTCTGTCTTAGGTCTTTGTCTTGTGTTTAATTAGACACATGATATGTTATTTTATACGCAAGACAAAACACCTTAGACATAATACTTGTACATTTTACCTAAGACATAATACAAAACACTTAAGACATAACACAATACACATTCGACATAATACACAACGTCTGAGACATAGTACATAACTCACAACACGCAAGACAAAAGACCTACGGCATAATACATTACTGACAACACGTAAGACAAAATACCTAAGACATAATACATAACTCACAACACGTAAGACAAAATGGCTTTCGTGCATTGCATTTACTTTCACTCGATCATGTTTAAATACATAATTTAACTACTAACACCATTTGCGCTTTCCTAATAAGCATTGCCATCCTCCACTATGTTGAGATCTTTACATGTCATGTAACGCGCATATGCACGTCGCTGAACGTGAGCCAACGCGTTTATGTGGTGGTTTTCAACGCAAAACATGGCAACGACATGTTTGTTCGCGTTTTTGCGGCGACACGCATATGCAGCGTCACAATGCCACAATATCTATCATCTTTCTCCATTGATGAAATTCCATTTAAGAGAACCCAACCCTTTCAAATTTGAATAAAAACCACATTTTTATAAGTCTGATCTATTTCGAGAAAGAACATGAAGCCCTATCACACTGGTATAAGGATTTATTGGAAAAAAGTAAAGTTGAAAATACCACATATAAAGGCGTTGCGAGACAATAATTTCGACAGAATTCATGTACTTAGGTACATCTTGGAAAACATTATTTCAACTCAGAATAAAGCACAACTTTGAGTTTTAATAGGCATGGAAGACATAATATATAATATCAGAAGTGAAAACAATCTCCATTGGCATTCTAAATTTTATTGAATAGGGTTTTAATCCCTTTTGAACAATTTTCTTTTAAGTTTCTGCATTTTTGGGGGTAAAATCCATATAAATGTAGCATTTCAGATGCCATTTGACCCCAGAAAAGGGTTTGTGTACATAACAATCAACATATTTGACCTCATGTCACACAACAAAAAAAGAATTTGACCCCATAATGTAAATGCCAGATATTAATTAACAGTTTTCTGTCACACCTGAGCCTGTGGGTGAGGTCAGCCGCTTGCAATCTTCAATCTGTTTCAGGTACTCTCTGCTGTGTAATCTGTGAAAATAAAAAGATTTTCTGTGCATGTTTACTCAATATTGTGATTACTAGTGTAACTTAGATACAATAAGTGTACATATACAACAATTTACATAGTTTTTTTTTTATTGCGATAAGGCTAGTCGCTATGCCGGCTTCACATTGTCGAGCTCACGTGCGAACAGTCCAGTTCAAAAACGGGTTTGAGAGTCTCAACAAGGGTTAAACTCTTGCTTTTCATACTGGTGTTGATGAGAAGTATGCCAGGCTGGAAAAGAAGTCACTAGCTAGTAGAATACATGACAATAATCATGTAGTAACCTTCATAGATACTGATGGTACGGACACGACTGTTTCAGCTTTGCGGCCCCAGCTTTGTAGTTGCAAAGTTCAGTAGTTTTGATGACTCGTCACTTCACCCAGACTTGTATACCAATGAGATGATGGTTCCGGCTAAGGTCCTGGTTCTTTTCATCACTGCATTTAAAAAACATACTCAAATTAAACCAAACTGTCATGGTGATTTAAATTTTGATGCCGCTAACTCCATTAGGAGGGGTCTGGGTTTGCGTGGGCCCCTAAAGTGTTTTATGCATGTATTTCATGTATTTTTTCAGCTGAAAGCCTGATCTAAGTACAATTATAAAATAAAATATGAACTAAATAGGATCTGTAAACTTTGCAAATTAGGAAAATTGGCATTATTCAAAGTAGGCAGGTCGGACGGTCATCATGGCCAATGCATCGGCCATTGCGGGCACGAACTTTGCGGTCATTATTAACAGTTACAGGTTCTAAAACTAAATGATATGGATTGCAACACAAAGTATTATGACATAAATGAGATAATTGTTGAGACTCGTGCAAATAATTGTCAAAATGAAACTGAAAAACAACACTGGGAACACAATGGGTCTTGGATGGTGACTCTGGTGGACATTTTGCTTTAACTTTCCCATATCTACTCCCCTCATGTCCACTAGAGCAACCATCCCATAAAATACAGCCTTTAATGGGGTCAAGTTGGCATCTGGCAGTGATTCTCTTAATTACAGTGCGTTTGTAGGCATTCATTTTCATTTTTTTTTGCAGACGCAAATCTTACCGGAAGTTCTTAAAGGTTACGCATGCGCAAATAAATTCCTTCATTGTTACATATAAGATATTCAATGTTTGATCTCAATTTTCACCATGACCAAGCGACTTCCCAATATATCACCATACATTGTTGGAAAGATAAGGCCATAACCTTTTGAAAAAACAGCATGTCAAAAATTTCTATACGTTGTAACTCAAAATATTTACTTTAGAATCAACACACCTGTTTTGACAGGCATGGGTTCTGCCATTTTGTGCATGAATACATGGGCCAAAAGTTATGAAGCTGGGAACCATTTAAGATAAAGTAGTGCCTAAAACTGTCTTTTGTTTCTTATTTCTTACATATATACCTTTAAATTGATACCAAAACATATCATTTAAACCTTATTTTAAAAATCATATGCATTATACACTGAACCCTATGTGTTTATTATCTAACTGACAGCTGTAACCCTGAGAATGTGACTTCCGTTTTGGTGTAATGTGACCTTTTGGGCTTTTCGAGACAATTTTTCAATTCTATTTTGGAACAACAAAATGCAACTTTTCTGTAAGTAACACAATCATTTATAGTACAACCTGCTTAGACTTGTAATTTCCAAACACTTCGGGTTACAAAAATAGGTTTTACATCAATTTTCATTCGCTAGAGAATGAACTACCTTATCCAACGCAAGCGAATATTTATACTTAGACACGTACACGGTTTCCCCATATATGCAAGTACGTGTCCTCTTCTTGCCTGTCATTGTTTGTCATTTGGGTGGACAAATCTACCCGTAAGCTGGCACTATAAATTCGGAATTCTTTCTATAACCAGTCTTTCGCTTTGTAAGTCACAATGGTTTTGTTACTGTAAACTATAAACTCTCCCATCCTCAACAATATTGTATGTACTTGGATATTCGCCAGTGTTTTATATAGTTTCAGTGAATTGCACATTGGGCTGGGAAAACGCTGTTTCGTCAAGGCTGCTTCCATGCGATATTGGATCGAGTGCACATAATCGCACAATAAACGGTGGTCGTCCATGACAAAGTTGGGACCATGTTATTCATTGACTTGGAAATACTTATTAGCCTGTATATTTACTACTTACAGCAGCATAGCTTTTGAGTGGTGGACATAAGATAGAGTTCTTTATTAGTAAAAAATTAATGATTGTTGATTGTTAAAATTGTTATAACATTATTTCTAGATGCTTCGCCTAAAATGGCACATTCAGCACATCTTGCTTTTGGAAAATTAGTAAGATTATATATCTATATTTTGCATACAGTTGTAAATTGAAACTTCTACTGGATGATACCTAACATCCGGTGGTTCTAAGACATTAGCCATTAGGGCTGCCAAAATGGTACAGTTTTCCAGACATTTTTCCCTGAAACATGCACATATAACATGGTTTCTCTGGTTTTTCCTGCGCGGCTTGCCACATTTGTAGAATGTTTTATCTTTATAATTCATAAATTATATTGAATTATATCTTATTTTGTTACTTCATATATGATATGGATATGTGTATTATTGAACATTTTGATTAATGTTATTAACTTATGACATGTCGCTCTACAGTTATATCATGTTGTTTATTGCAATTTGCTTATATTAACTCCTGCTATATAGTTATTTGGTCTCTTGAGGACCGGCATTATTCTATTAGCACACGTCATTCCGGTTTCGGGGGAGGTTTATTATTGAATAAGTTATTGAAATCATTGCCTTTTGATAACGTACTATGGTAATGTTAAATTCGTGTTTATGTATACCAGCCTTGACAAATATTCTGCCAAACTTTAATAGTAGGGATAAAAAAATAAAACCTTGTTTTGTAGCTTGTCGTTGGGTAATAACTCATAATGAGTATACGTCATTTTATAGTGCCTCCAATATGGCTTAAAGATATAGGAATTAGTCTGTTGTCGAACTTCAAGGTCAGCAAATCAGCATAGCAAGCATGTTGACAATATACACATTACGCATTTTGTAAACCTTCCTTTTAAATCTCAGACACTCGAATCTGACATGCATTACTAAAGAAGCAGTGATTAAGCTGCTCAAATGCATGTGGTAGTCAGTATTTGAAGAAAGTTCCTACTTCGCTAAAACCGTGCAGTACCCCATTCGGAACCGCAGTATTAGTATATGAGGCGTGTCGGACTGCACAGGCTGCTCTGGGACGACACTTTACGCACATGCATTAAGCCCAGGTTTTCCCACGACACGTCTCATATATACCCCAGAGATAACTCAGAAACGAAAACTGCGCGTGTTGATTTTGTGTACGTTATTTTGAGGAACCTTTAAAACATACTTATATCTCAAATAGCCATGGTAACTAAATGATTCATTAAACTTGTTTACAGTGTTTATGAAAGCTAACCCAACATGAGGACGACATTAATAAGAACAATAGTGCTGGTGTTCTGTATGGAACGAACTGCTGTCTTTGGTCAAACGGGACATGAGTACTACAATAACAGATACGCAGTGGGTTATTTAAAAGGTTTGTGCAAGTATAATGTGCATTGCAAGTTTGTGCATGTTGTTGGTTAACTAAATAGTTTTGTGATAAAACTGAATATTTATACTAAATGACAATAAGTTACTAATTTAAATGCGTTTACCTATGTGTTAGTTTGTCATACGAATTTCCTCTTCGTACTCAATACTTGTGTTCTAACTGTAAAAGTAATACACGTATATAATAAAATTATGATCATTGTAAATTCTGCTAATCGCTTGATATTTGTTATATTAATGTAAGCATAGCGTAAGTACAGGTACCAGAATTGTTACCTTGAAGTATTAATAATAATTACAAATGTCATCTACACTGTATTAGAGGACAGCATGAATGGGTTATATGACCAGGTCCTTGGCTACACTCAATCACTTATTGGAAATACCGTAGTTGGTTGTGTTTACGATGACAAGATCGGCATCATTACGTCGTGCTCGGGAACGACAGTGTATGTATGAGCAAATGCTTAAAACCATGCAATCATCTACACTCTTGTGATAAAAATACAAAGGTGTCGTACAAAAATATACATATGTGTATTATACTAATTGAATCAATTAACTAACGTTATGTAGTGGTATGGCAACCATTAGTATAAAGCTGTTAAAGCGGGAACATGATATAAAATAAATATACATCTAAAAGACATGTACCTTTCAATGATAATTTACTGTCAATGTGTTATGTTACATGCGTTATGTGTATGATTTCAGTGTTTTGGGCGAACTAAACATGCCGAATATAACTGCGGGAACATTTAACGAAGGCACAAGATCTATGTATGGTCTCTCAGTTATAAATCTCTGATAATTTTTACGCGTTCTTTAGACTTGTGTATTGAATATTTTCTAAACATTAATATATTGAGTAAACAATAAAATTATACCACTTCTTTGTTCATATCTGTTGTTTGTTTACACTCATATTTTCATGTACTTGTCTTTCAGTACAATTTACAGCTGTTTGAATTTTAAGTTTTTCGAAAACAAGACATTTGAAAATCTTACCAGCTTAGAAACACTGCAAGTATTGTTCTTGAAATCCACATACGTTTTTCATCATTAATTATCAGTATTATTTTGCATGAGAAAAACACCCACCAGTAATTAATTTATACGAAACCAACGTCGATGTCTCATTTAGCGAGATAACATTAGCAATTATGTAATGTATAGTTTTAAATGTAAATATACCATTGAAGATAATTGTAACTATAATTCAATAACAAATTTGTTTATATACAGGATATAAAATACTTTTACATATTATTCTATTGTTAATAATTTGCAGGCTTGTACAGAACACAGGTCTGGAATATCTCCCAGATTTATCAAATACAACTGTCAAGACTGTGTAAGTGGATCTGTTGAATTATTTTGAGGAACTTAATTAATCACCAAATATGTATATTTAAATACCATACCAATAAAGTGTACAGTCAGTAAAAGCCACAAAACGTACTAAGCAGAACTGAACAAATTTATGCAATGGTTGGCAAATAGACATTCGACAATAGCGTATTTGATTTGGAATTTCTGCTATACATTTATGATGAGTCAGTTCTTGAAAACGGTCTATATGATCGTTTTTAATTCGCGCATTTTTTGAGTTCATTCTATAATTCTGCAAAATGAAAATCATATTGTATTTTTAGCTAACCTGAGCACAAAGTGTTCGGTGAGCTATTGGTATAGGGGACCTCTCCAGCGTCGTCCGTCGTCCATCGTCCGTCGTCCGTATGCCGTCAACAATTTGGCCCGTTATCGCGATATAGACTACATATTTTATTCAATCTTGACAAAACTTGCATTGTTTGTGTATGACCATACAATCTTGAATAGGTTCGATAATGGGCCCGATCGGACCAGGAACACCAGAGTTATTGTCCTTTGTTTGACCCCAAATACATCTATTCCTGAATAACTCACCTGGTAAAGGGAGGTATCAGGAAGATAATTGCCAGAAATGTGTTATTTCACTTTGTAGCTCGTTCACAGATATAACCTAGATAGTGGAGTCTCCTTATCAGTAAAATCAATACATCACTCTGAGTTAACATGATACTTCTATTTTGATCAGCATCATTACGCATAGTAACCATTGATAGCCTGCTTCTGACCTATATTTTGGCTATGTGTGCAGCAATGAAATTTTCCACTGTCTGTCTTGGCATCTAGTCAGGAAAAAGATGTAAACAACAATCAATAGCTAGAATTCATGTTGTAAACAAGCAATCAGAATATAGGAATTAGATCATGTGATCTAGTGCCTGAAATGGTTAATTATTTTGTGTAGTTTTTGGACTGAAATTTAGTAACTTATTCAGTATAATTTATTTATGTAACTTTTGGACTGACTCTTACATTTGAATTGGGAATTTGGAAACTCAAGTAATTATCTTACATGAGTTTTGAAGCATATTTATTATTTCTCCTTAATTGAAAAATACTTCTACACTGTTTTACATTTTCTCCTTAATTGAGACATATTTTTACACTATTTAGAGTGCACCACACTACTTGCTAGTTGCTAGTATCTGCTTGTATGGGCTTGTAGTTGGGACTCTGTTTATAGTTCAACAAAATAAAAGTGACTTCCCGTGCATCACTTTCATTACATTTCATCTCACCTGAGCACTGCATGATCGATTAGCTATTGGTATAGGGGGAAAGGACTGACCTGTGTCGTCCGTCGTCCGTGCATCGGAACAATTGGGCATGTGGACGTGATACAAACTTCACTTTCATTCAATCTTTACCAAACTTGCACAGTTTGTGTATGACCATAAAATCTCGGATAGATAATGGGCCATATCAGACCATGAACACCAGAGTTATTGCCCCTTTTTCATGAGAAAATCTGCAAACTGGACTTTGTGCAACATGCAAACTTAATTTTGCCTCTGAATTTGACCAAACTTGCACAGCATGTACATGAACTGAATATTTCAAAATAATCAATACAATGGCCTAGATTGCGGTACAAACACCAAATTTATTGCCCCTTGTTTGTGTGAAAAAATGGACAATGAGACTTCATTTATTGCCTAATCTTGACCAACTTGCACCGTTTCTGTGTGACCATAAGGTCTCAGTCAATTCCCAATATCGAACAGATCAGACAAGAAAGACCAGAGTTATGACCCCTTGTTTGTGAAAAAAAAAACTTAATTTGTCAAAAATTGGCTTTCACTTTCCATAGTGAATTAACTTTTCATTCCTTGTTGACTACACTTACACAGTTTGTGTATGACCATAAGATTTCATCAAGGTGCAATGATGGGCCAGATAGAACCAGGGACACTGGAGTTATTTCCCCTTCTTTGTGAGAAACTTTGCAAAAATGGACTTTGTGTGACATAGAAACTTCATTTTTCATCTAATCTTGAGAATACTTGCACAGCTTGGGTATGACCATAAGACCTCTTACTAAACCAAGGTTTTGCGCTGAAGTGGCAGCTTGTGTATGACCATAAGATCTCATAACAAACCAAGGTTTTGCGTTGATAAGGGTATAAAGAACAAAGTTATTTGCCCATTTGTTTGTGAAAAAGAAGCAAAAAATGGACTATGTTCAGGATAGAGACTTCATTTTTCATTTGGGATGGCAAGAGATAGAATTTCAGGAACCGATAAAGTAGTTTTAGTATTTGAATTGTTAACCAGTGAGCTAAATATCATTTACAAGAGCTGAAACACAATTTAAATGGAAATACATCAAGGTCTGTTTGATTGAATAGTCCTAAACGATGATATACATAATGCTGACAGGTGTATTGTATTGCTGTCTTTTGTGACTGTTTACATTATTGTTCTGTTGAAATAAAAACAAAGCACAGTAAATGGAATTCAGCTGGATGTTTGAACCTAAAAAATGTGCCAATGCAAATATTGGATGTCAACCTCTGTGTAATGAAAGTGTGATTGTGCATGGTATACATATCATCGTTTGCTTGTGGTTCATCTTGGTCCCAACAGTTTCGATCATACATGCATCTGTATTGCGCCATTTAATTGCCAGGTAAATGACAGAAGTAGACCGGGCAGGCATGAGACTGTATATCGCCTGTGATTGTCAGGTTAGCTACAGAAGAAGGCCGGACAGGCATCTGTATTGCACCTGTCGAATTGCCAGATCAGATTGTCTGATTTGGGTCATTTTGCAGGTGATGCCATTTAGCTGATCTCTATCATTGCCAGTACTCAGGTGAGCCCTTTGGGCCATCATTGCTATATTGGTTCATTTTGTATTAGCATGTTGATGCAAGTCATATGCTCTTTTGTCGAAGGCCCACTTGTTGCATATGCACAACCTGGGTACACATCCGCGTTCCCGTTTCTTTTATTGTATACATGTTAATAATGTATTGTATCTACATATGTTTTGATATATTTTGATGAAAGATGCAAATAAAGAGTATCTCTATCTATTTTGTAGCAATTTAGCAGGCAATAACATTAAAATTACAACGGACAATCACAGGGGCTGGATTTTCCCGACAACAATTGAACGTCTGTGAGTACTGAACACAGTTTTCAGTTCAATGACAAAACTGGGATTTCGTTAGCAATGTATATAATTTTAAGTTCATGTTTTACGAACTTATCTCTAAACAATACTACTCGCCCGTATACCCGTTTATCTAGTTCGAGTAAATAATTAATTTATTACCTACCGTAAATTCGTTGATTAATAACCCGTACGTAATCAATTCTTTTACTTTTTTAACAATTCAACTGTTTTAAGTATCTAAACAGACATGATATTACTTATAACAGGACGTTGGCACACAACAAACTCCACTGGTTACCTCCCAAAATTGTCTCGGGTCCTAAACTGAGAATTGCGTGAGTACTAGTATTTATTATAATCTCTAGGTGATGGATACGTCGAGAATAGAAGTCTGATAATGTGAATAAAGTACTTTTAATCGCATCTGTATTACAAAAACACACAATGCATGAAAACTTCGGTCACTTAGTGCGAGATCTTTTGTAGATACTATCAACAAAACCGCTCTCTTCATTTTAAATGTACTTTCAATCACGTAAACCTAAATATACTTTCGAAGACAGATATCTTAGCTTTAATATGCATGTTTGAAACATTTCGTAGCATTAAGTATTATTGTTAAATGTTTTATGGAACTGTATGCACTGATTGCACGGGTTCCGAATCAATTACTTTTGGTCTGGGTCACTTTACACTTCTACTATAATTTCCTTGAAGGTTTGTTTTAAAATCATTTTTAACTGTCATTCAGACTTAGTAGTGATCAAACAACACCACTAGGAAGATATATTATTGTCTGGAAACCAGAAAAAAAATCACAACATAATAGTGAGGGCATATTGACAATTTTTCACGTTTGTCATCTTATTTATATTTCATGTTGGATGTGGGTCAATATATGAACAGGTACGAAGCCATATAGCTTACATTGTCATTCAGATGTTAGACTGCAACAATATAATCATCTTTTAATTTATGAACGTTTGTCGATGCCTTCGACTGGTAAAATTATACATAAAAATACCAGCTAAAAGAATTAAAAGAATCCGCGAAATACATATGTAATTTAACCAGAATGCGATAACCAATCCAAAATTCATTCACGAACGCAATGTGTTAATTGCTCATAGTTTCTAAACATACATGTTTCACCAGTAACAACCAGGTCAACAATTTGATAACAGTCATAAGCATATTGATAAAATTAACAACATTAGAATATAAGTGTAACAAAACACATGAATGATAGCATAAGATATACCGGTAGCACCATTCCAATGGTAGCTTCAACACTCTGAAACACATACATACTACAGCGAAATGATGATATGTCATAAAGCTGAATGATACTCTAGACTATTATGTGGAGGACACTATCGATCATTGTATATAAAAGTATAAAACGATATTATAAATATGGAACTCATAGTCTCTGCTTCTATTAAAAAGACTATATTTAACAATCTGACAGCTTGTGAATACATACACTACTTATAACATACACGTATACTTTACTTGCTTATATCGATCAACTGTAATGATGATTTTAATGAGATTAACTATCTGAAAACATCAAAACATTGAAGTGCTTTCTTCGTTCGCCCAATGGCTAGCACCAGTCTTCAGTTTGAAATACCACGCACACCTGTTACGTTATTTATATCTAATAGAAGGGTAAATCAAACCTATGAGAAGCATACTTATAATATAACCTTATTTGTGTAACAAATGATTCATATTGGTCAATAAATAATTGTATTGCATGGTGCATGAGTCTACTGACCCAACCAACCCATTGAGTTATTCCATAAAGCATTTACACAAGAAATTGCTTGACATATCCCCCTTAAACAATGATCTCCGTTCAAGTGACCCGGAAAAACCCAATACAAATGTGTTGATATAACCGTTCTTTTCTACAATAATTGGAAAGCAAGTGTTTTCTTATGTATAAATTACACAGAATATACATTTATTTACCAATTGATTTCATAAGTGTGCCCATTTACCGGACATTTTCGATGTTTTTTTCACGATGAATAAAACGTAGCCTTGTTAAGGCAGATTTTTCAACATGTATTACTCATAAACCCCCGTTTCGGTTCATGGATCAGAATACAGAGTTGAAACTTTGGTGATTTACTGCAAATGTATAACTGTTCAAACACCAGTTAATAAAAATCGAAATGAGAGGGTTGCAATTGTTTTCAAAACCATTAATCTTAAAGTGACACGGAACTACCAGTGATTCGGAATTCCTTTAATGACTGTATAATCATAACCGCGAAATAAAATGAAATGAAAAGATGATACAAAATGCTAGCATTGTCACCTAAGAAGTTCTATTTATAAATTCAAAGGTACTAAAACCTAAATCTTATGGTAATCATATAACGTAAATTGTTTTTAATTATCATTTTAGGAGCTTTGGAACGAATGAACTGTTACAGATACATCCAAACATCTTCGGGGATACTTCAGCATTACTGTATCTGTGAGTTCTATTTGTGATAACATATACACTCAGCTGTATTGACAGAGATCATTGAACATAGCATAGTACACGTTACGAATTTTACTATATATAATTGCTATACCTGCGCAATAATATGTATACATTTTGTTTACCAAAGTAAACGCAAGTTATACACCTATATACAGCACTAGCCAAGTACGTGTATATATAACAAAAGAAATCCTGTCATACATATATTGGGTCAACAAATCTTCTCTTTCAGTGGCATGGATGGAAATAGGATAACACGGATATCAAAGAATAGCCTTGCCCCTCTAGCTACCGACACATTTATACATCTGTAAGTAATACATCAATATATAAGTATCAGTAGCATGGACAAGATTGTTTACGTGTATGTAAGGTGAGATGATACAAAGGTGTAACAGTCATTTGTTATGTAGTCCGAACGTTACAATTATATAATGGCTTGATTTCGTTTTACGGCATCGGGTGTCTTTACACGTGATTATGTATAGTTTTATTTGATGAAGTTTAGCCTTTTCTGTTTGGATTGCTGTCTTTCGTTGTATACTACATAATACATAGATTTGACTTCCAAGTGAAATCTTTATGAATCATTTCCAGGAACCTGAGTAACAACTTGCTGTCCTTCATCCAGCCTGAAACGTTCAGCAATCTACCTAAACTGAAGATATTGTAAGTCTATTGTCTCACATGTACATTAATTAAAATATACGATTTAATAATCAGCATTTTTAATAATGAGTGATTTTCAATACATGAAACGGTTACAGTTCGTTCGGCAGTTTGCCTCCTGTATTCACTGCCACCGACGGCACACACCGGCACATACGTGACAGACGGATTTCCCCTTTTTAAGATTTAAAAAAAAAACGATCAGATTCTTGCTATAAATGTTCTAGTTTCCTTCGACTGTAAAAAGAGTTGTGTCATATACGTTTCTTTTAATACCGTGTATAATGAACTTTATCTTCCGAAAAATGTATTTGCCATTAAATAATGAAATGGCTGTTATAAAAAAACGTGGTCGGCTTCATTGCATTCATTCATAACGGTTTGCTTTTTCAGAGAGATGCATAATAACAGCATGCGAACAATTACCTGGAACGTATTCTCTGACATGCCAAACCTTGTGCATCTGTATGTTTTCTTGTTTAATGATATGTTTACATGGCCAAATGAGCATATTGAGCGCATACGTATTTTAACATGGAAGTATCTTGTTGTTTACAATGTATTACAAAGGCAATAATACTGAAAATTACGCTTATTAGTAAAACTTGCGACCTATATTTATAGAGCAGTTCTATTACATGGTTCAACACTTTAATCATACACATGTACTTAATGTATTAATAAAGCTTACTTTTCTCCCACCTAAAATAGTGTATGATTGTGTCATATAATATTTTTATACACTCATTGTATTTGTTGTCATTTGTCATGTTTATGCAACGTGGATCACGATGCATGCTTACATGTTCATTATTTTGTTTTATAACTGTTTAAACGCATGGGCTTATACTTTGTGTTCGAACTAAAGTTCTTCTTCCATTTATGCCAAAATTTTAATTTCTATAATATACGTAAACAAGTTATCATATTTAGCATGGAATGAAAGAATGTGTATGTCTTTTTATGAAAAGACAAACAATAAGTAAATTTTGATCGGTTATTGTCCCATCACAAATATGGAATGCTAGGCATGAACGGGTGCTGTTATATGAAAACGGGTTAAATTCATAATGTGACTGAAGCTTATCATATCTACTGTTTTTATGACATGTACCAACGGTTTACCAATTTTTCACTATGATTATGTTGTGATCCAATAAGTTTTTAGTGCTTTATGTGTGTACTATAAAGTATAATTAAGTAAGCCTATATTTCAGCATGTTGTTTCGATATTTGTGTCCCGTTTACACATCAGCACACAGGAAATGCTGTATAGCACTTTTCAGTATGTCCTACTTGACAATTTGCACAAACATGCTAATATATTTTCCTTCATTTGACAATGCTGTCAAACCCTTTGCGTTAGCCCTGGCATAACAAATTCGTTGACTGTCACGTCTGACCGCGTCTGGCAATCTCGGTTCGGGTTGCAATGTGTTGCTGGTCCACAAGGCGCTGCCGGCTTTAACTCTGCGAATATCTTATCAGATATATTTTGTATATGCTGTGTTAGTATTCCAAACGACCCAATGGTTTATTACAGTATCATGGTCCTAGCTTATACATATTCCAAGGTTTTTGTATAATAACATATCAGGTATGACAACAACCATTCCCTTAAGCCTGTGATCTGATATTCAGTACATGTATGTGGGGGCTACCAAAAATTTCAGTCAGGCTACCTTAAGTCCAAGCTCACGCCTGTCGGGCTACTTAATATTTCTATCATCGGTAGCCTGGTATATTTATAAAACAACCATGCAATTCATTACCCTGCGAGTGTGACTGTACACTGTGTATTGTTAATAATCCGATCAATTATCTAGTCAGCGATTGTTATCAGTCATTTACGGTAATTTCGCTTTCGACTGTCAACAGCAGTGCTGTTTCATACCCATCCAATCAGAAGCGTTCAGTGCCTTCTGATATTAATGTCAGTCTCCGCGAAAGACCGTCGAACCTGTCTGCGCTGATGTGCTGGTCCATTCTGTTGACACTACCCATGCAGTGATCATAATTTATTACCCAGTCAGCTTTGATTGTTTTATGTGTATATCTCTGCCTTTTTGTTTTGACCTTGACCTACATAGCGGATTGGCTCAGCTGGAAAACAGTTTTGCATAATATGCTCCGTATTATTATCATCCCATTCTACCAATAGAGAATGAATGCCATATTTGAAGGGTAAAATATTCCGCGTGGTTATTCATTCAGGGTTTATAAGGGGCTTCTTTCAGTCCTGTTTGCTTGCACTGTTCCTGTAACCCCAAATTCCCGTATTTTGTGTAGAGTGTATCGCTGTTATGATTCCAATCATAAACATTGCAAGTTTATTTTAACTATTATGCAATTTATATAGACATATGGGAACACCAGTATAGCAGTGTACTGATAGATATATACTCACTTCATGGATTAATCGGGTTTTAAAAACATAATGTGTAAACAATGTTGCACCACCCTCTCGAGCCTAGCATCCCAAATTCGGGATGTAACTTGTACGATGCTTTTGGTCAGAAAATATATGCAATAATAGCAATGTTTATATATTATAGTATGAAACAATATGCCACTTGATTTAAAATATTAGATTATTTCTGCAAAATATAGCAATTGATACTAATCTACTTTTTACCATTTTTTTCAAAATTAGTTTTTCCCACCTGTTTCTATGAAGCTTCTGTATAAAATTCCGAGAAAAGTTTAGATTTTAGACAGTTTTGATGGAGACAACAAATGTTATAAGGAATTGTAAGTGATTTTGTTAACAATACATGCTATCTAGTACATATATAGGCCAGTAATTATCAGCATCCCAAATAATGGGTTTTATTATGCTTCAATTAACTTATGTTTCCATCGCACATCAGTACCTACTAGTATGCGATGCATTTCACACAAAAACGGACTTCTTTATAGGCCTAAATGAAACTATATGAGCATTGATGGTATAACTTGTTTTCAGGGACTTGCATGCAAATGACATCATCGAGCTTGGTAGCAACTCGTTTGTGAATATACCATCATTAATTGAGCTCCGACTACATTCGCAGAAAACAGGCCTTGCTAAGATTGCGTATAACGCATTCAAAAATATCAACGGTAGTCTCAAAGAACTGTAAGTAACGCATTAATGGATGAACTATAAATGTAAATAGTACTAAACATAGGGGCTGCAACGACATGACAAAACTGTATTATTAGTTATACTGTTAGTAAATGAGGGTGTATGGGATAAACACTCTCAATCCCATACACACCCTCTGTGGCTTAATACCACTGGGTAAGATGTGACACCGGATATTGGCCCATTATCGAGCCAAACTAGAGCAGGTTCACTACACAAACCGTAAGTTTTATGCCGATTTAAAATAATTTGTTGATAATATGCTATAAACAGGTGGTTATGTAGGCTGCCCAATACATTTGGAAGACATTAGTGTAATTGCTATGACATGTTGTCGATGAACAGTACATAATCATCGTTTTAAAAAAAACAAATGCTCGCTGAAAAATTGCCTGTCCTCGCTCAATTCAGTCAATTATTTAAGTTTTTAAGCATGTTTATAAAAATGTGAATCGAGCGATTGTTTATATATGCTATATTGAACACATGTTCCAAGTTCCAATAGTTTTGATTAATAAATGACTGAGATATGGACTGCAATATTATTGTGACAGGTGTACTGGGGATTGATTTATTCAGTTGCTCGTGTACGGAGTATTGCAGGCTACTGTACTGAGTATTGTTTAATAATATACTGTGATGTCTCATCGGTGTAAGTCAGCCGGTGTATGGTGTGCGTCTTTTTGGTTGTTATTACACCTTAGTTTGAGTACGTCATTTGTCGTTCGAATTGCTTTAAATATTATAGTGTATATGGCTAATTGTGTAACTTTTGCCTGTCTTTAGTTCATTGGTATGTTGTTTTAACAGTTTGCATAAGCCGATAAATGCTATGACGTAAATGTGTTTAGCAAGGGGTTTATCGACAAAACATTTCATTGCTCGCTCAAACCCGAAATACGATCAAGCTTGCAAGATACGTACTCCGTTTATGCTAGGTTCCGACTGTCGTGCGATCCGCCACGATTGGCTATTCGTAGCTGATCGTGGTATTTGGCTCAGCGACACACCCTCCAAAGAAAATCATACATGACATTGCACATTTTTTACATTAACCGTGCAAATATAAGTTGATATGGCACAGGCCGTTGTTTTGTACAAAGATGACGTCATAATACGCTGTCATTTGTAAACGACTATGTCAAAAAGTTAGCTCCGATTATGTTTGTGATGCTATGTTCAGTGGATATTATTATGTCTTTTTTATTTGTGTTTGATTAAATGCACAGATAATCGACATCGTTGAATGTTATGCTCATTTACCTTTTCTTTAGCGATGGTGAATTTGAATAATAAAAGTGCCTCTGATAAAAAACGTAAAAGTGAGAAAAGATAAGCATTTAATTTACTTGATTTACTTGCCTTTTTGTTTGAATACAATTATTAAAACATAAAATTGTGTTTTAGTAACAATTTCATCAGCAGTCGTTTATTTTATAAGTCATATAATAAAACAAGTAGATATATGGACTTTTTATCTGTGCAATATCATGTGTGTCGCCTCATTCAATATAGATTTTGCACCATCACACGATATTGAAGTCCATATTTGTATAATATTTATCGATTCTACTGTTATTATTGTATAATATATTGTATGTATCGATAAAACTTTGGAAAATTGCTATTTTATTTAATGACAGTTAGGTATTTATGGTATAAATTATCAAACAACGGTAATGGCTCTTTGCGCAATATCCAGTACACTAAATATAGATTGCAATACTCCGTACACGAGCATGCAATACCCAGTACACGAGTTGGCCTTGTTTAAGAAGTAGAACTTACTTAATACGCAACAAAAGTTGCTGACAATTTCAGGAAATGTTCCTTATAGTATCTGTAAACAATCGCTCGATTCATATTTTTCTAAACAGGTTTAAACTCATCAATAATTGAAAGAAACAAGAGAGGATCTGCATTTTTTTTAGCGAGCAGTTTACGTTTCTTTACTGATTATTCACTGTTCATCTATTATATCGGTCAAAGTAAGTATATGACGGTCTTTGCAATTTAGTTGGCAGTCTAGGTCAGCACATACAAGTATACAATTGTAAACAGAATACTTAAAACCGGTGTTTTACTTACCGTTGTTGGAGCTGTTTTCTATATCGCTGCTCTATTTTGGCTCGATAATTGGCCAATATCCGGTTTCACGTCTTACCCAGTGAATACCATACGAGATCGATTTTCGAGTAAGGTATGTGGCCACTGAGGGTGTATATCCCATAACGAATGTATCTCCCCGACTACCTTTCACTGATTAATTTTAATTGATATGACTTGAAAACTTCTTTGAATTCTATACGGTATTGAAATTTACCCATGATGTATGAAAAATAGTCCATGGCAATGTGACCGCTCTTAGCCAGTCGGATTGCATCATTATGTAGGAGGTGAGATATTGCAATATATTGCCAAAAGGAACATATATGGTGCAATACATTGCAAGACATCAATAATAACAGAACATGCATGATACTAAAACAATTTGGACAAATACAAGAAATAAACATGTAACATAGAATTGTTAGTTCATGTTTAACTATAAAGGAAAATCAAAAGCTCACTTTATTCTTGTTAATGTAAGCCCACTGTTATGTAAACTTGTTATCAGTGGTTGAACTTCTACAGTATTGGGCATACTGTATTTACAAGTAATCTGATTTATCATGTAGATAATTGTATTGCCATGACATATATCGTATCGCAATACAAAATGGAAAACACATAGTGCAATATAATACAATATATTGGTATATTGTTGCAGCCCTACTCAACATATTTGTAAATGGCAATAAACATATTTTAATACACGTGCTTGAATCAAATAATAGACACCGAAAGTAAATATCATGATTAATAGTAGAACGGTTAAAACAACATGTGGTAGTTTATCTGCGTTCGTTTTTAGTATAAATACAAATAAATTGTATAACTAATCAATAATTATAAATATTTTACAGGTTTGTGAGCAGCAACAAACTGACGACGTATCCCCACCAGGTTCTTGAGGAGTCATACTACCCAGCGCTCGTTACGATGTAATTGTTTTTAATATGGCGTGTCAAGCTTTGCAAAATTTAATACATATAATCAAGCATGTGTTCTATAGTTGTATATGTGTGGTTACTACAGAAATATATTTGTTGTAAAATTCGCTATATAATAATATGTGTAGTATATTGTCGCTTTTGTGTTTACGACGGATTTGATTGGTAACGGCTGTGACTCGAAAACCAAGTTAGAAACCAGCAAATACAATTCCAAACGGGTCGGGTCCCATTGTAAAATCTCCTGGCGTCGTTCGCCACTTTCCAACCATGAGTAGTTCGATTTGTCTTGTGTGCAAATGACATTGCAAAAATTCAATGTAATTCACACAAATGTGTCATTTCTGTTTAAAAATTCGTGCGCTATATTTCCCTTGATTTCGTTCTCTCGCCAACAGTATTTCTACGCTATCAGCGTTTAGAATCTTGCATAGTTTTGTCGTCCAATGAAATCTTGTTTCAAATATATCCCATGATACATGTTTATTTAGAATAGACTATATCAATATATACAATATTTTGTTTGCTACGTTTGACACGCAATAGTTTAATATTTTTTATTGTCATCAGTGCTCGGGCGATGAATTTCAACTGAAGCCACGAGGGTAAACAACCCCAATCATTCATATGTCAGCAATATCGACTTTTTTTTATTACATATTTTTGCACATGACTCTAAACCTACAAATTGCTAGTACGGAATCCTTTTTCCGCAAGTTAAATTTCATCCTGGGCTTTAACGCGAAGATGCAATAAAGTAATGTATCGTCCAAGTTCCGTGTGTCCATGATTTTCGAGATCTGCAGAGAATACAAATTAAAATGTCGCATTGTCGCATCGTCGCCTTATTGTACAGAGCGAAATTATAACTGACAGAAACAGGCTTAAAAAGTAAACTAAATAAAATAATCTTTAGAAATCAAAAGATTAGTTTCAAATGATACCATAAAACTTAAAAAGTTAACATAAGTGACTGTATAGTGGTAGTTTTGACATGTGTATGTTACAATCTGTTTATTATCAAATGTACTTTAAAGATATAGTAATTTCGTTCTGTATAACGTTCAGGCACGCAGACAACAATTTAATCAAGAACATGACCGAGTTTGGCACGGAGGCTTTCCCTGACAACCAGTACTTCCTGCACGCGCAGAGATTCGCCAAGTTCGTTCCTTTCTCTGCCACACCCGCCGTGGTTACTATGTATGTATGATTATTGATTATAAATGTATTCCATCCTTCGTTGATTAAGTTTTTCGACTCAAGTAACATTGTGTTGTTCAAAGCGAAATACATGCCGTGAGTTTAAATGAAACTCGTGGCCTCCGCTTAGCGCATTTTTTTTTCGGATTAATAACCATTGTATAGCAGGTTATGATGATAATGATCTTCTCACTACACACGGTCGATTAACATCGCAAATATACAATGTAATTCATTTACAAAGCGTACATCCTTTACGCTTAACGGCCAAAGGTCTGCTTTGAAATGACACAGTTTCAAAAATAATTGTATTTGTATTCAAAGGCGGAGAATATTTACGGAAATAAAGTATCACTTGCCTTGTTGGACTGTAGAACAATGTTTATATATGTATATATTGTCTAAACGTGCATATTTGTTGTTATTGTGAATGACTTAAACACAGAATTTTAACAGCGATTTAGTGGGAAATATCCGAATTTGTTTTTTGTGTGCAACAGTGCGCATGTTGGATGACTTAGTTAACTGTACATGTTATTAAATACAACACGTAGTGCACGTGTTTTTCGAATACTACAGTCGGTAAAAATGCAAGTGAGAACCGTTATAAACATGGACTAATCGATACTAATAAAGAAAACGATTTAAACTGCAGACGATAACAGATCGCTTCTAAACAGAAAACCATGATTCTTCATATTTACAACAAATGGTTGATCCCCTCATTATCAACACAGTTTAAACCGACTGTAATCAGATATGTAAACAGACTCGTGTTGTTAAGTTTACAGTTCACATGGGTGACAAAATATTTTTCGGTTTTAAATAACGCAATCTCTTAGAAGAGTTGTTGTTCGTTGCACTCACCATACACATCTGCAAAGGGCTCAATGACAAGAATCTTGTAAAAACGGAAATAAATGTATTTAACGCACATTAAAGTTGATTGTTAGGACCACAAGCATAAAAATCAATAATAAATGGTTGTTAATTACCATAAATGGGAAAAAAAATAATTTTGATTCCTATTATTGGAGCTATTTTCATGCCCATTTACTCAGATGGAATCAGTTCGCAATGATTGGATAGTATTGTGCGTTGCGATTGAATGTTATGATCATGTGACTAAAAGCACGTGCATGAGTTGGGACTACCTTTCGAACTTCAGAGGTGAACGGAATTTAGCCGGTGTGCAAGAGATTGTAGATAGAATTTTACGTTTATCTCCGTTGCTAAGTCTAAATTAAGCTACTAAATATCATGAATGATTGATACTAATACTGGATGAGTCATGTATAGAACGAATATAAATCATCATTTACCGATAGCCTAGCGGTAAAATCAATTCGCTACTAAACTTGGGGCTGTAGGTTCGAGTCCCCCGAGTACCGATTTTTTTATTTGTGTTCATTTGCCACTATCTCCTCGCAGTGGTTACTTCCCCATTGGTACTCTTTTCAGTTACCACTGCAACCACGAGTTAAAAACTTACAGATATGGAAGTTTTCAGGGAACACGATTTTGAGGAGATTGAAGATTTATTTTGTACAAAATTTTAATTGTATCAATTTTTTTATAACAATGACACGGACATGTTGCATTATTGGTCCGGGTGTATATATAAAGAGTTAAAATGAAAAACCAAAAATAAATTAACGAATAATTAAATATAACAACGCAATAATTTTACGTTGTCTACGTTTTTATCATGTTCTTGTCCACGATTTTATTTCGCGCCAAGTGTTTGCCTATGGTCACGTGAACTTCGTGCCGGCAGGGATTTAAACCAGCTATGCAGGGACCAAACTCCTCGCAGTGGTTACTTCTCCATTGCTACTCTTCTCAGTTACCACTGCCACCACGAGTTAAAAACTAACAGATCGTGAAGTTTTTAGGGGAGACGATTATGAGGAGATTTAAGATTTATTTTCTACATTTTTTTAATTTTATCATTATTTTTCTTATAACAATGACACAGACATGTTGCATTATTGGTCCAGGTATATATATTAATAGTTAAAATTAAAAACAAAAAATAAATACATAAATAAGTGAACATAACAACTCAAGGATTTTACGTTGTACCGTTTTTATAATGTGCTTGTCCACGATTTTATTTCGCGCCAAGTGTTTGCCTATGGTCACGTGGAACTTCGTGTCGGCAGGGATTTAAACCAGCTATGCTGGGACACAGTTAAATCTCTGCGCGGAGGTTGTTCCGGGACACAGTTAAATCTCGGCGCGGAGGTTGATTTTGCCGTTGTTTATCTTTATCCCCATGGCGGGAGCTAATGTCTTCGTTGTTTCTTACGTTTTTCGTACGAATCATATATCGAATGATGGGCGAATTTGATGAGAGCTAGGTTATCGCACAATAAATCTATAGTAGTGTTTTTGTAGTTTGTAGCAAAAGTAACATTATAATGTTTTTATTTGTACAAGTTAAAATACCTTATGCACAAAGCGGACCCCGGGCCTTCAAATACGTGTTTACTAACCGTGTTCTATATTAAATTACGGTAGCATATATAGTAAGGTTATGTTTGAAATCAGCGCACATCCTAGCATTCATAGGTTAATCTTGCAAATGTAACTTTATTTACAATGGCAGGTTTTTAAATGGGAATAAGATAACAACAATAAGAAGAAAAGATCTTTGCGAACTAGAGGTGTTGGAGTTTTTGCATGTAAACGGAAACGAAATTCGAGAATCCCTAATGGATGAAGATTGCTTTGCTTGTCTTAAAAAGATGCACTTCTTGTAAGTATTTCTAAGTATTTGTAATCGTATTAATTGTCAGCATTGTCGGTCAGAGCATGGGAGCATAGTGTGCCCCCAAATTGCGGCCATGTCTACATATGTTTTTGAAGTTACACTAACTTCAAATACGAGTAGGAAAATAACCCATCAATGATATAATTTAGAAGAGCTTTTTCTTTTCGATTGATTGACGTGAATTTAAGTTCTTAAATATTAAATTTTATTTTACGCTAATTGTTTTAAAGATCACTTGAGTGAGATGTACACCTCAAAATAGTAATATTACGCAGTCGCTATAAAATATAATATATTATATTATTATATTCTTATTTCGTTATTCGAAACATTTTAAACCATGTGTTTCGTTGTAGGCAACTAGCAAGAAATCTAATACAATATGTTCCAAACGCTTTGAAGTCATCAACAATTGTTCCTGCACTGGAAGAACTTCATTTGAGTGGCAACAAACTGACATTTTTGCCAACTCAGTCTTTCTCTAATGTGTCAACTCTTCTATATCTGTAAGTTAGCCTGAATCCTGTGGCTGCTGGGTATAACATTATGTAAATAACACATGGCTGAGAAGGAGATATTCACAAATGTCACCCAGTGACAAATGATTTTGGACTATGGACAAAATGCACAGGGCGGACAGCCGGTCACTTGAGGAATATTACATTTAAATGTTTACTTCCTTGCATTGTCATTATATGATTTACCGTTATTGCAATATGCCTATTGAATTATGAATTCATTACTTAAACTTCTTAAAAATAACTGTGCATGTCAAACGACCGATTCGATAACACAGTTATTAAATTTTCAGGTATTTAGCCAGCAATTTGATTCTAGCAGTTGAAGACGGGGCCTTTCCAGCGCAAATCCGCACAATGTATGAACAAGCATACACGTTTCTATGCGTCCAGGCCTTTACAGATATTTATACATTTACATTTAACATTTTACTAGTTATTTACAGAGAACATTATCTGAACATAAATACCTGCTGCGACAATTAATATACATTGTAAATGATTAATTTATGAAACATTTTCAAACACTAAAAATAAGAAAAGTAAGTTGTGCAATAATATTGGAATAGGTTTATAAACGTAACCGATCTTCATATCCTTATGGTATGGAAAATGAAATATGTTCGTCGAAATTAGGATGTTTTATTACTTTTTCCTCAGTGACATGGGCGGCAACGAGTTTCGGTTTCTTCATACTGATCCATTTCGGAACCTTTCCTCACTGTGGTCACTGAATCTAGCATTCAATGAAATACAGTACATTCCGGACACTGCCTTCGAGAATTGCAACTCATTGACAACGCTGTAAGTTATCTGTATTGTCTCCTATGTCTACTGCTGAAGAGCTGTCGATGACATGCATCTGATTGGAAAAAACAATCGTAAATATCTGCCGCATCAACGTGACTTAGGTTGATTTGATGAAATCGACGCATGAAGGTTTAGTTTAGGATCATCAGATATTATTTTAAATTTTGGACAGTAAACATTTAGTAATCATACAATGAATAGTTGAATTTGCATACTTCTTTCGGTACACCATTTTGGAAGCAGACAATGAGTACTGTGCAGCCATTGTTGTTTAATATAGAGAACCGTTCCTGAATTATTGCATACTTCTTTTTGGAAGCAGACAATGAGTATTGTGCAGCCATTGTTGTTTAATATAGAGAACCGTTCCTGAATTATTGCATACTTCTTTCGGTAGACCAGTTTGGAAGCAGACAATGAGTATTGTGCAGCCATTGTTGTTTAATATAGAGAACCGTTCCTGAATTATTGCATACTTCTTTCGGTAGACCATTTTGGAAGCAGACAATTAGTATTGTGCAGCCATTGTTGTTTAATATAGAGAACCGTTCCTGAATTATTGCATACTTCTTTCGGTAGACCATTTTGGAAGCAGACAATGAGTATTGTGCAGCCATTGTTGTTTAATATAGAGAACCGTTCCTGAATTATTGACATTGTATGTTTAGTACAATGAGCAGCAACAACATCGCTCAGCTGAAGAAGGTACATTTCCGTAACTGTCCCTTGAGTGGCACTGCCAGCTTTGACTCCAACGACATCGGTTGGATTGAGGACGGAACGTTTGATCACATCACGTCTATGAGCAATTTGTAAGTTCCTGAAATAGTAGTATTACTTACTTAACGCAATAGACTTTCAGGCTTTGCAAGTAATAATTTAACCTCTTCAAAACAATTTTACATCAATTCATCCACCGTTTTTGGATAGTATTTTACTGGCATTTCTACATGATCTTTTGTGTGAAGTATGTTAAGAATATCAGGTGATGAACAAATACAATGATTGGTTGAATTATTGTATTCATGTGAATATAAATCACTTTTGAGGAAACGTCTATTTATTTGAGACCCATTGGTATTGTTTCAATTAGTACATGTTTGTTCGCCAGAAACTCGTGTCGCAATTAAATAACAGAAATTCGTAGAAACTACTAAAACACATGACAATACATAATTAAAACGTTTTATAATATAAATGTTTAGTGTTGTAATAAGTTTCTGTTATTAACAGTAAATATATCAAGAGTTTTGTTAAAACACGCACTTATTTAAGTAGTAGCTTGTTGAAATATAAACCTTTATTTTCTGGGTTATATTCCTCAAAGACAAGTGCATGATTTAAATTGGAATTAGTATTTAAGAGGATAAATATAAGCATATATAATTTGTTCCGCTTATTATCAAATTAATACCAAAATGTAAATTATTATGATTGTGGCATAATGTATGATGTTTTTCTTTCATAGTACTGGATTGGTGATTAGAAGTTGTTCTTTTTATAAAAACATTTGCTTAATGTTGCAGGAATCTTGCGAACAATAAGCTGACACGTGTTCCAACAGGGGGTGATTTCAATGACCTTGTTTTGTCGTACGATTTAGATCTATCAAACAACCGTATAAATGTGCTCACTTACCAGAGTTTTAGCAATTTAACATGCCGATATATGTAAGTATTAATTGAAGGTACATATAGTCTTGTTAATTCAAATTTACTGTTTAATTCCCGATTTTATTAGAAGTTATTTGTAAAAATAATATTTAAATGTTGATTTTTTTTTTGTAAATGACTTTGTATATACATTGTTACAACATGTGTCATTACGTTGCGACGTATAACAATATATCGATATTATATAATACTTAAATAATAATATCATTTCAGAATATTGTCCGGAAATATGATCACAGAGGTCCAAAGCTACGCCTTTGACGTCGTGACATTTTATTATTTTACATTTGCTGGAAACCCACTGCGTAAATTGTATGAATATTCCTTTAAAAATGTAAAAGTTGCAACAACGATAGATCTGGCTGGTTTGCTTTACACCAAAGTCCCGTCCCTGGCGTTTTACAACGTGTCTGGTCGAACTTTAGCAATGGCGAGTGGAAATATAGACACTATTGAACCATCTGCATTCGTCGACGTAATTCTGGAGAATCTGTAAGAACACATTAAAAAGCATTCAGTGTAGTATTATCAAGAGGCGAGTTATGTTGATTCCTTCCTTGTTTTTTTAATAGTTCATTTGCTTATGATTCAATAATTAATTAAAGAAATAGTTTTGGCGCAACTTGCTTTCACCAGATTTATTGCTCTTTGTCGTTTTCATTACTATATACAGTATGAGGAAATCTAATGTTCGCATTTCCTCCTACGTTTCTTGTTGGATAATCCTCAAACTTTTACAGATGATTACTAGTACTTATGATATGAAGATGTTCGTTACGAAAAATGTTTGACGTACCTTATTTTTCACCAGGGTTACTGCCCGTTGTCGTTTTTATTACTATATACAGTATGGGACATTACCATTCTTAAAGCAAATTCATTTATTTACCAATATCTTACATGTAACGTTCCTTGCATATATCTCTACCCTTCTGTAGGGTTTGGGTCCCTGGAGTCAAGGTCACTATGGCTGAAATACATGTTTCTTCATTTTTCCATAGTGCATTCATTTATTTACCAACATCTTACATATTTGGTATGTGTGCACCTGGCATGGACCTCAACGCTTCAGTGAGATTTTGGATCACTGGGGTCAACGGTAAGGTCACTATGGCTAAAATATTTATTTTTCTAATTTTTTTGCCATAGTGCCTTCATTTATTGACTGAAATTACGTACCATGCACGAAATTTAACCTTCTGTGGGTTTTTTTTTGGAGGTCAAGGTCAACGCCACAAAGCTAAAATAGCTGTTTCTACTTGAGCACACGTGATGTTAGTTCAATATAAACCATAAAGGAAAATTTACAAAGAGCAATAATTCTCGTAGAAAGTACCGCTAAGGAAAAAACGTTGTCAGGACTATCTACATATGGAGGTCATTAATATCTAAAAGTCTTAAAACAATCATACTATTCGTATACGAGGAGCTCTGCACACAAGATTTAATGTAACGGGACGCAACGGGTCGGGACAGACAAGGACAAATCTTAAATAAAACTTGTGGGAGCATAAAACATTGTATATAATTGCAACATAGGATCAGACAATATTACATCCTTATTTAACACGTTAATGCATGTTATTGTTAGTATGAGTCCAAAACAAGAACATTTCATTAATGTCGCATAGCTGTTGATGACAGCATATGTATTCAAAGATGCCCTTGTCAAGAGGAGACATCCGTTTTCGACGCGCGCCGACGAAAACAAGATCTAGTTAAAACATTTTTTTCAGATACTTGAATGGAAATAACCTACAGAAAGTTCAGAATTCCATTTTTGGAGGTACCTGCGTCATATCAAAAGACTTACTGTTCACCAGCAACAACATGACTTACATGGCAACAAATGCATTGAACAATTCTGCAGTTGCTAAGCTTTATCTTGACAATAATGCATTTACATCCGTACCTCAGGTCATTACCCGTCAGAAATTTAATGAACTGTAAGTAGCATTGTTGTTCTCTAAAATGTAATGAACTGTAAGTAGCATTGTTGTTCTCTAAAATGTAATGAACGGTAAGTAGCATTGTTGTTCTCTAAAATTTAATGAACTGTAAGTAGCATTGTTGTTCCCTAAAATTTAATGAACGGTAAGTAGCATTGTTGTTCTCTAAAATGTAATGAACTGTAAGTAGCATTGTTGTTCTCTAAAATGTAATGAACTGTAAGTAGCATTGTTGTTCTCTAAAATGTAATGACGGTAAGTAGCATTGTTGTTCTCTAAAATTTAATGAACTGTAAGTAGCATTGTTGTTCTCAAAAATTTAATGAACTGTAAGTAGCATTGTTTTTATCTTAAATTTAATGAACTGTAAAAAGCATTGTTGTTCTCTTATTTGATACGTATATTCAGCATACAGATATTTAGGTTGCCTAGGTTTTATCAGGAGACCAATAACTACCGTGATCATTGTGCGGTCATTCTCTTTCAACAGTTTTATATGTGCGCCTTCTAGTTAAATGTATTGCTTGTATAAAGCTCAGTCACAATGTTTATTCATTAGATTCGTTTGATAAACCTTATTGAATTCACCCTGTTTTGTCTAGTATTTTCTCTTTTGTACATTTTTTCATTTGAATTTGTTTCTATGTGTTACTTGTATCACATTACCAGGTATCTGGGAAGCAACAGAATCGACGAAATCCCGACCGGATCTTTCCTGAACCAGACTTCGTTGAGGATTCTAGATATTTCAAGCAACCTCCTTACTGTTCTGGAACCAGGAGTGTTCTCAGACCTTAGAAGTCTTCAGGAGCTGTAAACATTGCTTTAAAATGTTCAAACTTTCTGTGAACACTCTATTATGACGTTTATATCAGCGGCATTGGCCAGTTAACATTGTTTTAACTTTCTGCCTTTAATGACGTAGTATATTATTTAAGTTTAACATATCAGTACTAGTCATAAGCCACATACTACATAATCATCGACTAGTATTAACATATTTTGATGGTTTTCAAATGCAAAGTTATGTGTTTTGATCCAGAAAAATTGCTTCAAACAATCTGACAACACTACCGAGGACGTTCTTTGAAGGCATGCCGAACCTTGTTAAGATGTACGCTTCGAAGAACGAGATCACCCATCTACACGCGTTTGGAGCCATGAGTGCCCTGAAAGTCATTGACATGGCCAACAATAAGATCAGCACCATCGCAGAGTCAGCTTTTACGGGCCTTACGGCTCTCCAGTCGTTGTGAGTAAACATTGTCATTGAATGTTTAATGTTAGCTGTAGTTTGTTTTGTCAATACAACGTCTTAGTCGTCGTATATTAAACACCACATAATGTAAATTGTCGTTAAGCTATAAGCAACCATCATATATACATACATGTATATGAATCATTCAGTACGCTAGACAGCAATCCACTGGAGTGCTCGTGTCAGCTGGTGATGACTATGGAACCAGTGACGGACGTTCTGACGGCAGGGACATGCAGTCAGAATGCAGCAGCAGCCGGCGTCCTCTTTCCAGACTCCAACAGCAAGGATCCAAAGTACTATTTGAGCGTCAATGCGACAGTTTTTACATGCAGTAAGGAAATTTCATAATACTGGATAAATATTGGGATTTTTGTTCAGTTACATTTACTGTAGTACTATGTAACACCTGGCTAAATTTAAAGAGCTTATGGACACCGAAAACACATTTTAAGTAAAGGCATCTCTGTTGATTCATTGGTCAAGAATCCAACTTACGTATTGGCTGAGAATCAAATCCTCTGAAAACCAAATTAATACTAACAACATGAGCACAACAGTCCCCATCTGTACATTTAATGTGTATATTTTAGCTTTTACATACTTGTATTACTACGTGCATGTTTGTATGATTGATTTTATTGTGGTTACTTGTTTATATGGCATACGATGCATGTAATCAGGCAAAGTTACCATGTTCTGTGTAATATCTATAAAATATAATGTTCTGTGAGATATTGTTCATGTTCAATGACACAATATGCGTTTAGGTGGCGCCTCGGTGAACAGTAGTGGAGTGAATGGTACGGAATTCACAATACAATGGGAACAGCCGGAGTATGAGTTCTTCCAGACCAACAATTCGTTGACTTCTCCTCCTCTCAGCGGAGTGGTGTAAGTGTTCAACTTTACATTAATATTTCTATAAACGCATAGGTCGAAAAAATATTATGCATATAGCCTTTATTTATGAACATATTACATAATTACGATGCATATATTAGTTTCCGCATTGCAATCGTGATAGTGGTCATTGGATATACTTTGTAGAAAATGCTGTTGTGATATTTATGCATATAAATATGAAAAAATTCGTCTAATATGTACTAAAATCGATGATCATTTCCGGAAATAATTCAAGCTTTATTTATTCTCATAGATTTGACGAGTATGAGGTCAAATTGTTGAGTATCAGGTCAAATTGTTCTGGCTTTTTTACAAACAACTCCCACCTGCCTGTAGGATGTATAATATTGTTCATAATCTAACTAATGTATATTTTATATACACGTACGTTTTTACCCATCTTAGAATCGTAAAAAAATAGAATTAAAGTACTAGGACAAAAGTCAGATAAACACACGTGTGTGTCTTTAACTATTATACATGTTGTACAGAAAATATGACGTGGAATGCATAAGCAGTTCAGCAACGACCATAAAAAAATCAGTGGAGGACACAAATGCTACGTCCGGCCCTACTACTTTCAAGGTGACGTTTGCTGCTGCCGATGGAGTTTTATCGGGGATAACGTATGAATGTGCTGTCAGAACAACCATCAAAGGTGTTCTCAGTGCAAAGAGTGACCCGGCTGTGTTTGTTACACCCGACTCAGGTATGACAGCACATTTTTTAAAGATAGATACCCGCACTAGCGAAGAACATGGTCCTTTAAACATGTTTTTGTTTGGTCCGCGCGTGCTTTTGTAAGAAATGTCAATTTTCTTTTATTGTCTTATTATTAACCCTGACCCGAACCATATGATCTAATCTGTGGAAACTAAATGAAAAATTAAAAAAAAAGGTGATCACCAAGAATTCTCTCGATAAAATACTCTATTAATATTAAGATAATTGACCTTTGTGAATTGTATTTATCGATTTGCTGATTAATGTATATTCCAATTGTATTGCAGTTACGCCTGATGTAGCAGGGCCCAATGATGTTGAACTTCAGGTGAAATATTACGACTTCAGTAAGGCCCACACGGACTTCAACAACCTGCATTACCCTCTCATATCTGACGCCTCTTACGTGGACAGCCTTTACGGGGCCTGGCTGAAAGTCTCTTCAGCACCAACAGGGGACACCGTCTCTACGTGGTTTAGAAAAGACACCGTAGGAAGTAAAAATAAAGAGATCGATGGGAAGATGGTTCTTGTCCACCAAAGTGGAAACAACACAAAGTACGCTAACAAGTCAGCAGTTTTTACAAGTGACATTATTTACATACATGTATAATATAATTATTATAACGAAATCGAGTGAATAAGCGAATGTGTTATTTATTTTGTTTAGTAGTGTTTTTATGTAGTAGGCTTGCACGTATGCTTACCTGACTATTCCTGCATGGAAAGTAGTACTTACCTGTCCGAGGAATATTATATATAATATAAATATACTGAGTACACACCAGTACACACAACTTCTTAATATATATTGAGGTATATAATACTTACAAATAAAACGTTATATACATGTATTCTTTCAGGTACTCTTCCACCTCATTTTTCCCAGTCGATGGTAAAGGTTATGGATCTGAGAATCAATTGGACTGCAACCTGCGTTATCATAATTTTGGGTAATAGTGATCAATTGCTTTAACATGGACGTTATGGGACATATATTATTTAAACGTATTGTGTTTTAAGAATTTCGGTAGATTTCGAAATTTCTAACGGTCATTAGGTAAATGTAAAGAAAACTCCTGCTGGAAAAAAATACGATATATAACAACAGCCACAACACAGACAACCAAATTTAACATTTAACTGCTAACGTTCCATGCATCGCATATATGTTTGAACACAATTGTGCAAAACGGTTGTATGTGTCGATAGTGTTTATAACATGAAATAACATCATAAAATAATCTATGTATAAACTGTATATCAGGTTTACGTCTGCAGCGAGAGTTGGTATCGTGTATGGAGGGTCCGAGGTGATCACTGTGGGAGGGGGGGATGCCATGTGGCTGTACATCAACAAAGTCAAGATGTTTGAGTTTGTGTCGGATGGGTCCACAAAACCATGCTTTAAAATAGATCTGTCTTCTGCTGATCTCACAAGTAAATGACTTGAAGTATATAAAAAATACTAATTATGTTCTATTGAATTTGACATAAACATGTACTTGTTTCTGATTATGTATCTCATTCCTTAAATTGCTGTTTGAACGAGTATGGCATGAATGTCATACAAAAACCATGAATTCGTAATTGATAGTTTACAGCACTAGACGTTTTTACAGATAACTCACACAAAACTCACAATAAGTTGTTCTAATATGATAACCAAGAGAGTAATCATTTCTATTTCATTTAGCGAGTAAGGTGTACCTTCAAACCGGGACATTGAACAACGGTTCCTGCAACGGTCTTGTGACCCCTGCAACCCCAATTACTCTAGCTTTAGAAGTATGTGCTTCTAGAACTCATTGCATGTTACGTTTTGCCTTTTTAATCTTTACTATTTAATTCGACGGTTCACATTTCTATTGGAGTACTAATACATTTTTACAGCTCGGACAAATAGACCGGACACTCAAGAACTGTATAAACATATTTTCGCGTTTGAATTGTTTCCCTATATTTATACACGGTTTTGTTGGCGCACGTGTAACACGAGTTTTAGTAAAATCATGACTGTTTTTTTTTCTGAGGAAAACTCTTACAACAGTTTAACACGATTGGAGTACGAAAACTATTATCTTCATTATTTGTTAAGTTTTCGTTTGATTCATCAGTTTGGCCAGACCTATCATTTCGACTGGTTTCATGCCAACACCAAGCGTTGCTCGTCAGAACTGCTGTTCGAGGTGAACGATGTTACCTTCAGCCAAGACAAGGCTACTGATCTGCCTTTAGATTACGAAGTGACAGTTGATGAAGATGAAAATATTGGAGAAATACTTGTGAACAATATGAACATCAAAGATGTGTTTTCCTCGTCTGCAGGATTCAGTATAAAACTGTATAAAGGTAGATAAACATGTAGTTTATATTATAGGATACATAGCGATATATACGTAGTGTATTGTACGTGATGACGAATGTAGGGAAGACATATCTGAAGTATTTTCGTCAACAAAGGAAATATTAAGCTGTTAGCCATGTTTTCTTACGTGTTTTCCTCGTCTGCTGGATTTAGTATAAAACTACATAAAGGTACGAGACATTTTTTATTTTATAGGATACTTATGCAATATAATATATTGTAGTTGTAAATGATGTGTAAAGTGAGGAAGTGCCTGTATGAGGGTTTTTTAATATGTCTTCAAAATTATGTTTGCGATAGTCCGTTTTTTTTAACCTACCACAAGATATTAAACGACCTGTTTGCTTTTGAATAATATGAATCAATGCTTTTAAATTGCAAGTATACATGCCAGTTTTTTGTGTTTTTCAGTTATGAAATGATATATATGTTTGTATGTAGGTAATGAGGGAAGGAGATTCGAAATAAAAGATGCGTCATACTCGTTCACGGTACCAGCACCAACACCGCCAACGTTAACAACTGTAACAGACATCAATGGAAACACCCTACAATATATTGGTATGTTCTAACATACTAGTAGTTGTTTCATTTGGTGTTGATAAGATTTAGTGAAAATGAAGAATAAAACCCCAGTCTTAATTATGGTGTTTGTTCAAAACACATAACGCTGTTAAGCCCATATTTTGTTTTTATTTCCAACTAAACCAACTAAACTTTACGTATCCAAATTTTAAGCAAAGTATAAACCTAACGGTCCTTCTTTTTGAATGGTTTAATTGTCAGCTTCTACTCGTTTGTGATCTGCAACATTTTGATAATTTAAATTAGCAATCCTGATCACGTTGCTTGATTCCTCGTATTGCTTTTAAACCTTCGTGAACTTGTTCAGAATGTTCCTCGCCTTCACCAGTGGTTGTTATGGCGAATGAAACCTCTGCTCAGTCATACACGCTTTCGACAACATCAATCAAAGTCTCATTGACGGCGGCACTAGATTACGAAGTCACCAAGGAATACAAACTACTTCTAGAAGTGGTGGACACTGGACTCACGCTCACAGGACACATTGGTGTCAGGGTGCGATGCTTTTAAATCAGTAACATATTACTATGGTGTAAAAATAAAACCACTATTAAATTATGTTGTAGTTTGCTGTTAAAGCCGCGCAAATGGTTAAAATGGCCAAATTCAGAATCTGCAATAAAACGGTTTTCTTATTGTGTGTCTTAGCATGTGTTTACCTTAGTATATAACCTACGTCAAAAACATTTAGTTTGCTGGATAATGTTTATTGCAAAAACACTGATCCTGCAAGTAAAACTGTTTACAAACACTAGCTTCATTTTTTTACTGCCGAATTTCGTGGCGATGCGGATTTAATCCGACTATTCACCGTTACCATTCGGCGAGCTTCACAATATTCTACATAAAACACGAGGAATTTCGGCTAATTTCGTAGTGTTAAAAATTTAAACACTGAACTGAACTTCAATCAGTTTAAAATCCATTTATTTAATGAAAATGTGTATACGCTTTTAGCTCATAATGCATTATTTGATATATTTCTCATTTCAATATTAAACGTTTGATGTTTAGTTTAACGTGGATCACCTTGTTGGTGCCTTTAAACTATCTAAACTATCGTAAACTTGTATATTTAAATCTAATTTTATGTTTAATAAATGTGCAATAAATGTTGGACATTCAAAATACCACTCTATGATTTTAAAAATTAATGTCTCTCATGCATACGCTCATATCTCTTAATCATGTGTCTTATATTTATATTAAACAAAATACTATTTCAGATAATTATAGCTGACGTGAACGACAACTGCCCGATTCTGAGCCCCACGGAGTTCTCGCTCACCCCTCAGCCTGTGCTGCGAGTGGCTCCCCTAACCACCTTCACATTCTCGGATGCTGACAGCGGGGAAAACGGAAAGATACACTTTGTCGTATCAAATGTTACTGCTGAGTGAGTTACCTGAAATGGGTTTCATATAAAATATAGATAAAGGATTGGATGTATAATTGAATAAAAATGACTACTTGTGTATGTTCATATTTTTCACATTTGTATTTAATTGAAATAGATGTTGATGATTTATGTGTGTTTTGTCTTTCATTAGTTTCAAGCAAATACGTTTGCGATTCGTTTGTAAATGAGGTGCATTCGTTTGTAAATGAGGAGCATTCGTTTTTTGTTCGCTATTCTAGAAAATATGTTGATGATTCGATTGAATTACATGTCACGGATGTCAGTTTTAGTTCGTCTTTCTAGCAAATATATTGATGATTTGTTTGCATAACGTGTCGCATATGCTAGTTTTTATCGCCTTTCTATTAAATATATGACGATTTGTTAGCATTACATGTCGCATACGTCAATTTTTGCTCGCCTTTCTTTGCCTGTCTGTTGTGGTCGTTTTTCTAGTAAATAAATGTTGACGATTCCGGCGTTTGTCTTGCAGTCCACCTGTTATTTGGGACAGCACCTATGATCTTTGGGGAGACGTCTACCTAAACTATACGTCGCTTCAGTTCAACGTCATTTCCATGGACAACGGCAGCGTGCCATTCGGAATGAGGGCAAAAGTGAATATCAACGTCAGCAATACGTGCGTGCTCGACGTGCTGTATGGGAAAATAGACTACATGTTTTATGTAGATGCCACCACCGGTGAACTGGTTTTGAGAATTCCTAAATATTGGATGTACGAGTTTTGTAAGTACATAATATTACTTATTAATCTTAAAAAATGTATGTATGGATTTTTATTCCTGGTGCTGGTTTATGATTATCAAATACTAGCACTGGTGATGATTCTATCACAGAATGTTTTTTTTATACATTAAGTAAATGTTTTCAGTGTATTTCCAGATGGTTTCCAATCTTATGCAGTGTCACTAAATTAAATTTCCTGACCAATTAAGTATTTATAGATATGTATATCATAATGTTAAGTACTTTTGTTATGTACGTTATATAGTGTTTGTTGTTACTGTGTTTCTTTTTTAACTAGAACATGTGTTCAGAAATAGGTCTATCTATACTACATATATGTTTTTTGAAGATTGTGATGAGGACATCGGCCTCATACAAGGCACAGTTCTGGACACTATGATGAACGCCTCGTCCGTATACCACCCCGTGTCAACGGCAGCTGGACGTGCTCGCGTTAACCACCTTGAAAGTCTGTACTGCAGTTTCAAAATCGCAAATACTTATTACTTTATATAATTTTCATTGATTTCACTTGATACTGGATAATTTATAATTGGATACTAAAGGAATACATTTGTTGAACGACGTATTACATTTATTAGGTTATCCAAATGCAAATAACTATGCGATTCAATGTAATATACACGTGTATTTATTAAATATTTGACCATAACAACACAGTATTGGCCATGCATGAATACTCGTATCCGTTTATATTTGTATTTAGTAAACATTTTACCTTAAAGTATCTTAAGTTTGTTAGTATTTAAAACCTCCTGCAGACGTCTACAGCAAACTGGCCGGCGCCTGGGTTGCCGGCGTAGCCGACAGCAGCCAGTACGTGCAGGTGGACATGGGGACGCCGTACAAGTTCACTGCGTTGCAGATCCAGGGCCGCTCCGACGCCGACGAGTGGGTTTCGTCCTTCAAGATCCAGTACTATGACGATACGAGCGCGTCCTGGGTCACCTACCAGTCCGAGTCTGGGCTAGAGGTGGGGACTTATACATTGATAAAAATACGAGTTGTTGATGTATTTGAACTCATACATACTGTGTAGCGTAATACAAACTATCTCTAAAATGATTGATATCAGAGCGGTATTTATAATCACTTAACACGCATTTGAATTATTTTGATTTGTGCATGCATTGACATTATGTTTTCAAACGCAAACTGCTTTTAGTACATAAACATGTATAGTTTATAACTGCGTATTAAAAAACCCAAACAACTTCTATTAATATTGCTGATTGTCTTTTCAAAAAGAACAACATAACATGCATTTATACTTTTGTATTCAGGTCTTTTCCGGAAACACAGACCGCACGACCGTTGTCAAGCACACGTTGAACCCTCCCGTTCTAAGCACAAAGATCAGGGTCAACCCACAGACTTGGCATTCGGCGAACATTTCCATGAGGCTCGAGTTCAACGGATGCTCTCAAGCGGAACAGCTTTTCTGTGTGTATTTAAGCATGGTTTTGAAAATTTTTATTATCGAGTAAATATAAAAGGTTAGTTACGGTTAAGAATGTAAAAGAGTATATAATACAAGTTGTAAGATTTGTTAACATTTTTACTTAGGTATCAAAACGCATTATATGGTTTTCTGACTTTATAATGAAAAATAAAAATACAGAGAGTGTTTTTCAAGCACGTTTTCAGATAGAAAATCTACACGGACAAATATTAGAAAAGCAGTCTCAAGTAGTCACAATTCAATGATCAAATGTAATCCATAATGAAAATCGCGTTCTGATACACTTACAAGTATGTTCTTGTTTTACCGCATAGCAAAAAATGTAACGTCTATTGATATACTTTTTCTGTATCTATTCAATTAACTAGTGGGATATAGATGATGTAACATATCCAGTACTTTCCAAGCTCATATATCCGGATTTCTTCAAATAACAAATTTGTATAAACTTGTATTTTCTCTAATAGTGATGTAGCTCGATTGTTATGAGAAATGTACAATCATGTAAACCTGTGCGGAAATAATTACATGATCGTGTAGATGATGTGAGCTGCATGCGCTGCGAGACTACGTTCTACTGTGAGGGGGAGGGCGTCCAGAAACCGTGCGGCCGTTGTCTAGGTAACGGCACCTGTGACCGGCACCCGGTGGAACACTCCTTCGGACTTGCGTCCAAGTGCACATCCTGTCCCCCTGGATGGGTAATGCCTTAAATTTTACATTTGTTTCAGTGATTTGTTTAATTCAAGTTTTTTCGTGATTAACGAGTATTTAATTAAAACACATTTCTTCCGAAGAAGTTCTATCAGTCGACGATTGGTATGTAAAACATTTATTTTTGACCAATCATGTAAATTGCACATGCGTCAATTACTTATTTTCCAAGAATGATAATAATTATGCATATGTTTGCTTTCATGTGTTTTATACATAACAATTCAACTATGTTTGCAAAATATTACACAGAATACATTATTTATAACGTTGTATACACTTCTCAGATATGTGCTGACGGCTATGCCACGCCGTGTGAGCTATACCACTATGTTGAATGCACCAACACCTCCTGCCCAATGGCGTGTACGCATTGTGAACCGGGGTACGCTTGCCACTCTGGTATCAGGAAAATCTGCGAGGCGGGCTCATATTCCGATGGAAACACAGGTATACTCTATCAAACAGTTCTACAGTTTTATTAAATACCGGTAATGGTCCATACAGTGATATATGTTTTATGCAATGTATAATTTGCAAGTTACATAATTAAAGATGATTTTATGATTTTGTATATTATGGCAAGGTAACTTAATGACCGGATTGTTTTACCATTCGACGATGTAGAATGATTTTTGCAGACGACTGCATTCCCTGTTTGGCGGGCACCTACCAATCCAGTCCAGGCCAAAACTCGTGCATCTCATGCGCCGCTGGTCACTTCAGCGCCACGAGGAAAACCGAGTGCTCAAAATGTGCGCCTGAAGAGTACACGGACGGAGAGTCCGGGTGTTTGCTGTGTCGGGACGCTGCCCAGTGCCCGTGTCTCGATGGAAACAAGTGCTATGACTATTCCTACTGCTACAATACTGGTTTGTTTCTTAATAATCAAGCCTGCTTATATTATTTAAAAATTGGTACATACTAACAATATACCTATATTCCTATATACCTATTTACCGTACATGACGTTTTACTTACAATCCTAGTACTGTTTTGTAGATCAAACTTACCGCAATACAATTCGACGTCATTTATCTCTTACAGCAATGAAAAATAACGTTTGCACCAATTTAGAAAAAATAGATTTATAACTAAATGATTTATAATATGTGTATGTCCATACACTTTGCTATTGGGTTAATATTTAGCTCATTCCCTTTATAACGAACCAAATTAAAATGTTCAGTATTGCCTTTATGATTTGCACAATTGTTCTTGCATAAATCTAGGCATTCCATAGTTTTCATATTGAAAACGTCGCAGTGTTTTATGTCTAGAAATGATCAATGACCTAACTTAAGACATTGTTATTTTTTAAACATCTTTATATGACTAACGATGTCATTTCTTGACTTTCGTATATCGCCAGGATCCGGTGGGTACGCATGCGTGCCGTGTGCAACTGGTCTTACAGGGGACGGCGTGACGTGTACGGACGTCAATGAGGTATGGTTATGTGTTTCACTTAAAACAGACACATAATGTTCATAAATTACTATGTTCAGTGTAAATTTTACAGTGTAACTAGGTAATCACTATATAGTATTCTGTCAATTATTATAGATTCCTAAGTAAATTTACACTGCTAATAGATACCTGAGCATAACATATTATTCGCTTTACCTACGATGTAACACATAGTTTTAAGACGAAATAAAATATATTCATAAGTCATAAAGTAGCTTCGACAAACATAACTAGTATATGCTAATATGGTAAATATTTAGCAAAACAATGAAGTTACTTGGTATCCACATGCTGAAAAACAACTATAGTCACCAAAACGTTGGAAATAGTCCTAAGGCAAAAGGTCGGCTTGAAAATTAGCAAACACGGTTGTGTTCCAGTGTGATGTGTACAAACCGTGTTTTATGGACCGTTGCATCAACACCGAGCCAGGGTACCAGTGTCGGGAATGCCCCCTGGGCTACACAGGGACCTACGAGGATGCCTATACCTGGGATAAGTACCGGCGGGTGTTCATCTACCAGAACCTTGAGAGGTCCAACTTTACCAACCAGACGTGTGAGGACATCGACGAGTGTGCGGTGGACAACGGTGGATGTGACCCGAAGATGAAGTGTGTTAATACAATAGTGAGTACATGGTTTGTTGGAGATGTTAATTTGCAATATTCCCAGTGTATTGTCTTTGAATTGGTTTGAAATTATCTTTTCAAACGATCATCTCGCAGAAAAATTGCGTTGCGTATTTTAGGATATGATTTTAAACAGATCGTTATATTTTGGTAAGCGAAATAAGGAATAAAACATGCTAGTACAATAATACAGTGCTCATTACGTTGAAAATGTCTGTTTCCAGGGCAGTTACTACTGTAGTTTCTGTGCCTCTGGATACATGGGGACCAACAAAAGCGGCTGTTACCTTGACAACTTCTGTAAATCGGGAACGCATAACTGTATACATGAGGCTGACTGCGTATACCTGGGACCTGCACAGTTCAGATGTGTGGTGAGGGCGCCACATTTTTTTAGTTGGTTACTTTAACCAAATATAGACAACTATGTACATTTAATAAATAAACAGCCGAAGGTCAGTTGTTTTGGTGTGTAAAAATATGAAGTAATTCAATTCCTTTCGGGTGAAATATTGTTATATACAGTTTTCTAACAGTTATCATTATTGGAATTACTAACACTTTCCTTAAAAGCCAAAGCATTGTTTCCGGTATGTCTGTGGTTTTTCACTGTGGAACATATATTGTAGAATTTAATACGAACATTGTGCATGCGTATTTGTCACTGAAGTTCAGACTTTTCATTGTTCTTCAGTGTAAACCGGGCTACGCGGGCCCAGGTAATGTATGCGGGCTGGACTCAGACAACGACGGTTTCCCGGATGTTGGAATCTCCTGTCAAGAGTGGGGATGTAAACGGGTATGCTCTGCACGGAATAAATTGCTTAATATTTTTTTATGAAACATAACAAACGACATACATGCTATGTACTAATTTGTACGTACTACTTTCGATGCTAAAATAATATAATTATGTGTGGCGACGACAAGTCTCAACAGTTCATATGCACTAATTTCCAGTTTGTATAAAGATTATAGAACGTGTGTTAAATAATTGCAAGTAAATTACATTGTGCAAGTTTTTGCTTCCTGGTGCAGGATATTTGCCGAAGCATTCCAAACAGCATGCAGGAGGACATCGATGGTGATTCGTTTGGGGACAACTGTGACGACGACGACGATAGTGACGGACGATACGACTGGCTGGTGAGAAAACCTGCTGATGTTGTACACTGGAAACGAGTCTAACACGTATCTTAATTGAAGAATTGTATGATATATATAATCCAGAACGGAACTTTCCGCTTTTATGGTATTTTCTGTTTCAAGGAAGTCTCTTCTAAACATAAAACCACTGTAGCCGGAAAGTGCCGTTCTGGATTTGCCTGTGCGGACTGGACAGGCAGATCCGGGACGACACTATACGCACATGTATTATCCCACGAAAAGCCTCATTTACATTATTAACATAGCCCTTTGTAACCATAATACAATTTCTTAATATATGTATGACAATTAGCAAATTTAGCTTAAATATTGAACAATGTATATATAGATATAACTGGGATATAGTATAAACGACTTACATTAATTGTAAACAATATGTTTAAACCAAAGTTAAAAGGCGACCTTTTTAAATTTGATTACATTTTGCACATAATTAAAAACAGTTTTTTAATATATAAAGTTCATGTCTTTTAAAAAAAATAGGTTTGACATGATACTATCAATCGTTCTATTTTAAATGTGCAAACAGGACAACTGTCAGTTTGTGTCCAATTTCAACCAAAATGACACGGACGGTGACGGGGTGGGGGATGCGTGCGACGTGTGTCCGTCCGTCAGCAACTCTGACCAAAAGGATGGGGACTTTGATAGAGTCGGGGACGCATGCGATCCAAATGATGCTGGTATGAAAAAGATTTCAATAGCCACATATTGGTTAGTATTTAAATAAAAACCACCACCAACAACAAACTGAAGTCCAGTTTTCTGAGTAGAGAATTTAAGAGAAATGCTTAGATTGTTAAAAGTGAAAGCATTTTGATTATTTTGTTTGAATGATGTATTTCTATTGACCTTACGTGATTAGTGTGTGAAGCAATGGAGGTACGGCGATAAAAATATATGAATGAGTGTCTGATTATAGAGTTTTTTATGCAATTATTTTAAAACAATGTATGTTTTCGTCAGACACTGATTTTGATGGAGTTCCTAACGCCTCTGACAACTGCCCCAGTACGTCCAATACCAACCAGGCGGACGGAAATGAAAACTTTGTGGGTGATGCGTGCGATATGCCTGGCACATTCAACATAGACAGGTACGGCTGAATACTAAATGAAATAATAATCGTCCGGTAACTACACGTGCTGTATGTGCTGTATGCGGGATTAAAATGACCCTCTTGCCCCACGTAATACCCAGAATATGCATAAAGTCAACAAACGTTGCACACGAGCAAATAAAATACTCTGTTCTTTTAAACATCCGGTTGTTTATTGACATTTGAAATTTAGTTTATATAAGCAGGATAGTACAAGCGGAATAATATTTGTTTGTTTAGAAATACTAGTTCATGTATCATGCATCATATCATGCAACACTGTATAATGTTTCATTCTGAAGATTGACCGCATGCCGAGTTAACGCCTGAAATGCAACGTCGGCCTTTTCCGTTTTCTTTTCAATTCTAGAGATGGCGACAGTGTTACAGACAATGTGGACAACTGTCCCGACTATATGAATGCGGACCAATCCGATATTGACGGCGATGGTATAGGTAATTGTTACGGCATAGGTTTACGGCGATATAATTTCCAAATTATTTTCACGTCAATGTTTAACCCTCGTTGATGGCAAAAAAATATTTTGGCAGTCGAATTTTCATTACGTTAACGTACTTTATGTCTACGAGTCTAATTGCCATCTTACATCAATTTAACGTACTTTGCAGGATTGTTCAACAAAATCAAAACCATCGATCAAAACAGACTAGTAGTCCATACTTCATAAATCATTTTTATTAAACTAAATACAAGGAAAACATGCGACACATACTGGAACATCGGGTGGCAATATATGATTTAAACACAGCAATGTGAGGTGGTCGAATTACATGAGAATATAATTCATATATTGACGTTAACTTATTTTTAAGGGGACATGTGCGATGATGACATCGATTGGGATGGCATCAGAAACAGCATCGACACATGTCCCTATGTGTTTAATGTCAACCAAACGGATACCGACGGCAATGGAGTGGGGGATGCATGCGAGGGGGATACCGATGGTGACGGTGTCGCCGACAAGAATGACACGTGTCCTTTCAACCCTAAGGTCCAGACCACTTCGTTTAGGTCTTATTTTACTGTGAATCTCGATCCGTTCCTGACCACCACGATGCCGCGCTGGCTTGTGAAAAACAACGGCGGGGAGGTGATGCAGTTGGCGTACACGGGAATGCCCACCATGCTGATAGGTAGGGGTTTGTCTAAAGGAACATTCGCTCTATAACAAATAAACATGGCAGGTCAAAATAATAAATCTCCTACGAAAAATCGTAAGTTGAACGCGAATGTTTATCTTCATGTGAATTTTAACGATATACGTTCCAACTTGAGAAATTACGCGGTTCTAACATTTAAGACATTTAGTTAGTTATTGATGAGCTTAAGGAATTAATATGACGCAGAAACTCATTCGATGTCTACACAGTGGAAATAAACAGATCGAAATCGAGTCGCAGGATCTATAATACAGAATACATTATTCAGAAACATTGTTCTATTGGTTCTACTTGGAGGTATACTACATTATTCAGGCACATCGTTCTCTTGGTACTATTTGGAGGTACACTACATTATTCAGACAGATTGTACTGTTGGTTCTACTTGGAGGTTTACTACATTGTACAGACGCAACGTTCTATTGGTTTTTCTAAGAGGTATACCACATTATTCCGACTCATCGTTCTATTTGGTCTACTTAGAGGTGTACTAGATAATTCAGACACATTTTTCCATTGGTTCTACTTTGGAGGTGTACTACTTAATTCAAACACATTTTTCTGTTGGTTCTACTTGGAGTTATACTACATTGTTCAGACACATCGTTCTATTGGTTCTACTAAGATGTATACTACATTGTTCAGACACATCGTTCTATTGGTTCTACTTGGAGGTATACTACATTATTCAGACACATCGTTCTATTGTTTCTATTTGAAGGTATACTACATTATTCAGGCGCATCGATCTATTGGTTCTACTTGGAGGTATACTACATTGTTCATACGCATCGTTATACTGGTTCTACTTGGAGTTATACTACATTGTTCATCGTTCTTTTGGTTCTACTTGGAGGTATGCTACATTGTTCAGATACATCGTTCTGTTGGTTCTACTTGGAGGTATACTACATTGTTCATGCACTTTGTTATATTGGTTCTACTAGGAGGTATACTACATTATTCAGACACATTTCTATTGGTTCTACTTGGAGGTATACCATATTGTTCAGGCACGTTTTTCTATTGGTTCTACTTGGAGGTATACTACATTATACAGACAAATTTCTATTGGCTCTACTTGGAGGTATACCATATTGTTCACGCACATCGTTCTATTGGTTCTAGCTGGAGGTATTCTGCATTGTTCAGATACATTGTTCTATCGGTTCTACTTGGAGGTATACTACATTATTCAGAAAAAATTCTTAACTGTACTTAAAGGTATACTACAATGTACAGACACAACGGTATATTGGGTTTTCTAAGAAGTATACCACGTTATTTAGACTAACCGATCTATTTGTTCTACTTTGATGTATACTATTTATGTTTCAGACACATTGTTCTATTGGTTCTACTTGGAGGTATACTACATTATTTAGACACATTTTTCTATTGGTTCTTCTTATAGGTATACTACATTGTTCAGGCAAATCGTTCTATTGGTTCTACTTGGAGATATATTACATTGTTCAGGAACATTGTTCTATTGGTCTACTTGGAGGTATACTACATTATTCAGACACATCGTTCTATTCGTTCTATTTTATTTGTAGGTAAGCAGAGATATGGAGCAGTGGAATTCAAAGGCACCTGGTTCACAACGCAGTCCTCCGCAGACAAATATTTCGGGTTCGTGTTCGGGTACACGAACAACCAGAAATTCTACATTGTCATGTGGAAGGGCGTCCACTACAACTACAAGGAGGGCGGCGACTCCACATACCAAGGGGCCATTCAGGGGGTGCATATTAAGGTCATTATCAATAGTTGATTTTTGTTGAATGTTTTCATGTCATGTAGCATAATAACACGATTAAATATTTTGGCAAATACACATATCATTCTATGTTGTTTTTGTTGTTTCGCTTTAAGGTGTACATTTACATATGTTCATTCTTTCACACTAACACTCGAAAGGGTAAGGAACGTAATTGTTTAATTTGTACATTGTTTTACAAATACTTTAGTGAACTAAATTTGTACATCCATTTCACTCTGACATGAGAAGCATTGCACTACAATAACTTCGTCGAGCAGAAAATACCGTAATATAAACATACTGCAGTACCATTAATATTCGCGTGACACTAATTTCGTAGATTACATGGGAAGAACAATCCACAAATTTAAGATCCCAACGAACTATTACCGGTATTCCATACGAAAACTTTTGTTTAGACTGATATTTCCAAAAAGTCCAGTTATTTAATTACAAGATCAATAATATTTCATGATAGTTCTGTGTATAATGGTACACAGCGTTGTCTATATACATTCCATTATTATTCCGAGTTGAAAAAACAAAATCCGATACAAGCACGACGCAATAATAATAACACTTGTTAACACTAAAAATACATACTCAATACCTAGATACCCTTCGTTTATTGACAAAACGGATCATGACCTGTCTAAGAATTTTGTTTATGCCATGTTTGGCTTTCAATGGAAAAATTATGCTTTGTGTTTCAGCTCATCGACTCATCATTTCGGCCCGGTTCAAACTTGACCAACGCCATCTGGAAGAGCTACAGTACCCTCGGCATATCCACCATGATATGGCAGGACCCTAACATGCAGGGCTGGCGGCCGAACAAGTCGTACAGATGGTACCTCACGCACAGGCCCACCACTGGATACATAAAGTATATGCGTCTTTGTTGCACATCGTTTTGTGCAGCAAGTTTATTTATTTTATATACTTGTAAATTAGTGTGTTATACAAATAATATATACTATTAAATGTTAAAGTTCTCGTTAATTCGTGCATTGCAAGGTTACATATGATACGGTTTACTGAATATGAAGTATAAAAGTTTGAATAAATATCTATCAAACGATAAATTTAAACATTCATGTATTATTAAATGTTACAATTCTATGATTCTATGTTCTACATTTAAGATATGATACGGTTAAATGATAATGAAGTATAAATCGAGGATGAGATGTCTGACAAATACATATATGGATGCGAGCATTCTTTTTTATTCTTTCACAAACATGGATAAAAATATGTAAACTTGTTCATTAGCTATGTTCTGCAATACTAAGCAAGTAACTATACGAGCTATTTGTATGTGTGAAAAAGAAATCCCTCACAAAGATGTACATAGGTTAATAAGTGTAAGGTTTCGTTAAATGGACTGTCTACGACAAACTGGTTTCCTAAATGATACTTAATAATAGAAATGCGCGATACGAAGACATGTAAGTAAATAAAAGAATTAATGATATAATGTATAATGACATTTACGATAAAACATGTCAGCACAATGAATTGAATAAATGAAAACCCCAAGCTCGAGCTCACGTCTTAGGAGCAGTAATCAACTGTGATATTCTGCTTTGTAAAGAGACGGGTGTAAGATATTTGTTTTAAAATAACATTTCTGACGTTAAAATGTGAACAAGAAAAGTAACACACTAGACCTGTTATTATAAATTGATTTTCGTCTCAGAATGTCTGATCTCTTTTTCCAATAAATATCCCTTATTTAAACCTTTGTTTAATGCCAATAATAGTATCTGGATTTCAGGTTTTTAAAGAAATTGCGTCGTTGAGCCCTTTTGTGTTGACATAGTCCCGTTAACTTATGTTCTGTTGTACTAAGTATACGCAATATTCGATGCGAACACTGTTTTGTCATCCAGTTTAAGGGTATACCAAGGCACCACGCTGATCGCCGACTCTGGTTCCCTGTACAATAGCGCCATCACGGGGGGTCGCCTGGGCGTGTTCCAGTTCGGCGAGTACGCGAATATCTGGTCCAACCTGCGGGCTGACTGCCTCGAGCACACGAACCAGGGACTCTACATGAACGGCGTGGATGACTATGTGGAACTGAATGACGCGATAACACTCGGTCTTGAATACAGGCATTGGAATAAGTTTTTAGCTATTTGAGTGAATTTTAGAATTTGAAGCCTTATAAGTATGGTCTTACGTAAGATAAATGATGAATGTATGTAATTATTAACTGTGCCGTTTGATTACCATTGAATCAGAGTGCTTCATTTCCATGTTAAAACCATCTTTTTTTTTTTAAAAACGAAACAATTTTACATCCCTTGAAACAAGCACAGCGGTAAAATAAGTAACACGTATTCTATTATATGTTAAGTGTGTTTTACTGACATGTGTTGTGCATTCAGATCATTTCGTCTAATTGGCTAAATCAGAAAGTTGTTTTATTTTACGCTTGTTTTTCAGTTTTACCATCGAGGCCTGGGTATATCTGGACTCGAATCACACTACTGGGCCCTACCCGGTGTTCTGTGCGAACAGCGATTTCATCTGTCTGTCAGTGGTAGCCGGAAATGCGGTTGGTCGCTATGGAAACTACACGGTGACGTCATCGCAGACTCTGAGCGCAGACCAGTGGTATGACGTCATCTTTAGATACAGAATAGAAGGTAAGCCTACAGCGTAATAAATTAATATAAATTAATATAAAGGTAGATAGCTTACCTGTAATGGTGTGAGTTATGATGGTCAAGAGAGACAATTGTATGTATCTTTCTTTCTTATTGAGGCATTGATTAATCTAGCCAACCTCTTGATTTAGTTTCTTTAAGTCTTATTTACAACTCTTTCTTTTTAGCTGAAACGCTGGCCATATTTGTGGACAGCGTCTCAAGCGGAACAACCGACAATGTGAAGAAGTATAACATGGTAAGTGTTTACGTGAACAGGATATTTCACATATCATATTCATTTAATATTTTTGCGGTTTTTCAGTATCAATTTTATGTGACATTTTGTAATGGACACTCTTAACTGAATGTCGCAGAAGTATGTGTATTGACAAACATAACAATATTTTTACAAAGCAAAGTTGTTATATAGTTGTTACAATTATTTAGAAACATAAACAGGAGTAGAATAGCATTTCATTCCACTATGCATATATAATAAGTGTAAATTTTAATAGTGTGAACTCCGTGTGAAGTGAAATGGTAATTAATGAATAAGACAGATCCCTGTCAAGCCTGTCATGTTATTTACCGGTACGAAGTTTTATAAACAGAGGCTTGTATAGCTAAATATATAATTTCTTGTTTTTCAACAAATCTTTAAATATAATGTATTGTGTATATTTCTCAATTTTTTGTTATGTTTGAATCATTACAATTTCAATTAATACAATTAATACAATACTTACCATATTTAAAATATAACACAATATACAATGCAATATTTAGTCGTATGCGTGAAAACTTGTAAATTATTTATTTAAACATACTGTAGACCTACTACTATGTACAGCGTTTTGTTTATTAACAAACTCTTTCTACAAAAACTTTTGATTCAGAGTATATGCGAGCATTACTGCATGTTTAAGGTTTGATTTTTATTTAAATGTTTTTTTTCTTCATATTACAGACTGTTATCGCAGAAACCACGAACCTTAAGATGTACATCGGTCGAGATTCCAGTAATTATTTCAGGGGAACAATTGATGAAGTAAGCTCATTACAAAACCCCACATTTATCACATGCTATGCCTTGTTTTCCGTGTAATACACCCATTACGAATATTTGTATCTTACACATGTGTAACATATCGGGCATTTCCATTGGCTGAATTCGACCCTTATTTACACACATGACGCATTGCACGTATTCTTCCGTATGACGTCATCACAATTTCTGCAGTTGGCATTTTGGTTGAACTTGTTATTTATTTGTGTTTTTTTTTATATCTGTATTATATGCCATAACACAAATATAATACTGGTTGTCATTTAACACACTGTTTTATTAAACTCGTCCAGGAAACTTGTTAGTAAGTTCGCAACTGACAATTCATGCCAGATCCTATATATCTGTTAATCTAGTTAATAATAATCACTTTCATATAGAAACTACAAATGGCGTTACAGTTAGTTTCATATCATCGATTAACATAGGTCGGTTGTCGACAAGAAATGCAGCCAAAGATTCTTAAATTTAAAGTTTATATTACGACTGATGAGTGTTAGAAATATGTATATTAAAATTATATGAAACAAATTAAGGATTTAATGCAATTTAGTGCAATGATTTGATAAAATTACATATTAGTTTGCACGTGACTGACATTGGTGGAAACGTAGACCTATTAGTTCAACCGATTTCTCGTTCAGGTGCGCATATACAACGAGGGCCTACAGGATGATGAGATAAGGCAGCACGTGGCAATGGCGTCCGTGGAACGTCCGGTACTCAAGTCGTACAACACCCTACACTTCCGGATGGAAGACTCGATGGACTCTACGACCCTGATGAACTCCGGAAAACTAATGGGACATACCGCCATCAGGAACGGCGGCGTGTTTGTAACGGTTTGAGACGCATTTTTTGTACATAGATCTACCATAAATGATAATTATATTCTTGCATTTATGTTATCTACTGATCGTAATAAAAAGAACATTGGTATATTATTGATACATAAATGATGTATTACCATAATTAAATACCAAGTGCTGGACGAAGTGAATATTCATTGTTTTAAATAACTAATAACCTAATTCCACTTGGAAATGACCTTTGTAAATAGTGGTTATTTATTAGTTCATATAATTAAAGTATTGTCGGACGTATATGATATCTACATGCAGTATCAGTATAGAAACCATCACAAGAAAAGCTATGTAAATTATATAATATTGTGTAAATATATCGAATCTTTAATTTTTTCTGTACATTTGTATTTTTCCAGAGCTATGAGCAGTTCAAGCAATTCAGGATCGGCTATCCGAACAACAGATAGAGACAGGAAGAAGGTCGATGTTTGGGGAGATGACTTTCATAATTAATTGATATTAACTGTTATTAACTCTCTTTTTGTTCAAGTCTGTGATAGTATGATTTATTTTAATGTTGTTTTTTTGTGTGTATGTATATTGTAATGATTTACCATGTAAACTTGACATTGCATTAATCAAATTGAGCATTTTTTTATAATTGTGCAGATACTTGTTATATTTACTAGTTATTAAACAACAGTGCTCAATTAGGGCATCTGTGTGGTACCTGTAAGCAAAGAGCAGTTTGTCCAGCAGAACAATGCCTGTCAGTGCTGTTCTACGTTTACTGATATTCTTAAAACAATGTGTGTTTTACATATACGCATGATTTCCTTTCTGTGTGAAGATGTTCTAAAAGTATGAAATACATGCATTAAGAAATCTTTACGTTTTATGTATTTAAAGATACAGCTTTTTGGCGTCTCAGGCGACGATACATTACACATATGTATATAGCTGTATTTCACAATTGTTTATGCATTTAATGTTTTTGGAATATAAATATATTTAATATTTCCCTAACTCCCTTTTAACAAAAGATTGAAGTTTTACATTATTACTCATGCTCTTGTACAAAATATTGGAAAGATTTCTGTAAAATGTTTTGCAAATACCGTTATTAAAAGTTATGTTCACTTTATTTGTTTGCACATGTAACATACTCCAAATACATTTTTATAATTGTTAACAATTCTTTATCGTTTAATTATTTTCGTTTTATCATGCTTTAAATAAAATATCTTTAAAATGTATGCGTCCTTTATACTATACAGTATATACCCCTAGTCTATGAGCAAAAATAAATGCAGTATTTAAACAGATTGTACTTTAGAAATCAAATCTGAGTTTTTTATATTTCTTTTGATTCAACAAGACCTATCAAGTCTGCTCGTGTAGATTAGTGTAGCTTAGTGTTAGCCTTTTTGTTACAGTGAGATAATAAGCCGGAATATAACACACGTAGTATATATAACACATATAACGAAATAAATGCTAATATTTATTGAAAATATATAACCAAAATTAATTTAAAATTATAGGTTAATACACGGCTTTGGTGGGCCTTTGGCAACCAACCTGCTGAACATGTTTAAACATATTGTTGCATTGTTGTTGTTGCGCGTTGCATCAACATGAACCAGAGCAACGTACAGCAAAAAAGGTCAAAGATAGTTGCATTATAAAATTAGAACCACAACGGTATTCTAAAATTACAACAATATTCTACTGTTTTGATCTTACATGCACTAATTGCATTTGATAATAACATATAGTTTGCATCAATGGCAGGATTTGGTTGACAATTCCTGGGGTTCCCCTTCTTACCAGTAGACATACATGTATTTATAGCACAAACCTTTGAAAACATTTTGACAAAAAGAGAATGCGTTGATTCTACTTAAGAGTTTTTATTTATAATTTAAATTTACAACCCAACATGTTTTCTGTCCAGAAACACTGTCTTTGAATTACATAAGAAAGGTAAGGGCGAGGCAAAATATTCCGGAATTACTTGCATTTTCAACCAAACATTTTTATTGGGAATCAAACATCTCAGATGAAAAATACGATGAGTTAGAAGAAAAAGTGTATGCTTTATAGAAAAATACAGGAATATATTTTGCGTTTATTTACAAATTAAAAAAAAAAGAAAGCAAAAGTATTTTGACTTTGGATATTTATATTGTGCAGTAAATATAACTTAAAAGCTATTTAAATATATGTGTTAATGAATATTGGAAGCATCAGTTGAGGCCCGGGTTATGACTAAATACGCACATGAGGTGAAAATTAGTAAGTACAATAAGTACAATACCCGGTGCTCAAACTGTGATTAGCCCAAAATTGAATAAAGAATTATTCTTAAAAACTGTTAAAGTACTTTGCATAGTATATCAGTGGTATAATTTAGTGTAACACCTGCTCATACCTACGGAACGTAATAGCAACATTCGTTGTGTTTCATTTAAATAGAATACTGTAGTTATGGTAAAGTGGTCGTTCAAGTTTAGCCGTTTGTCTTTATAAATAGTGTGAATTAGGACAAATGCCTTTCAAAGGAGTTGTTTAGCGAATATGCATTTCTTCCTGCATGTATTGACTTTTTATATTGGGATAATATTTCAGGATAAGCTATCTATGATGACCATATTCGCTAATTCCATACTTTTTATTATGTATATTGAATATTTAAAGTATATTTTTCTATATTGTACATTTATACATGATTAGCGGAAGACGTCAAATATAATGAAGAATAATAAAGTTCGGTTTTTATGGATATATAATATATCCGGAGGAGTCAACTTTTCGACCTATTGTTTCTGGTCCGATTTGTGAAACTTACCCATTACCCATTAAGCAATTTGTTAGATAGTCTTCTCAAACCCTTTGTTCGGTATATAGATAGCAAAATTAAAAATAACATAGATTTTCTGAAACAAGTCCAGAAGATACTATTTTAACATCTTTTGATGTTGTAAATTTATAATCAAACATACTAAACACTTTAAGTTAGAGGCGATGGATTATTGGCTTTCAAAATATCCAGATTTAATTAACCCACGCTTTTCAAAACAATTTATAAAGGAGGTTCTTGAAATAATTCTAGAAAACAATAACTTTTGTTTCAACGACAGGTTTTATAATCAAATAAAAGGGACAGCCATGGGGACTAAAGTAGCTCCTACATATGCAAATTTAGTGATGGGATATTTGGAGCAAAATCTATATAATGAAATTAAAATAAAATATGATAAGCATTTTCATTCAGTTGTAAAAACATACTGGAAATGATATTTAGATGATTGCTTCATGTTTTGGATAAATAATACAAATGAACTTCACTATTTTTATAGTATTCTTAATAATTTACACGCTGATATTAAATTTACAATGCAAACAAGCAGCTTTAAGTTACCATTTCTTGATATATTAGTTATTAAAAGCCAACATACGTTATCACGGACATTTACTACAAAAGTACTGATTCAAAACAATATCTTAACTTTACATCATAAACACACTAAAATAAATATTCCGTATACACTTGCTAAAAGAATTTGTACCACTGTCTCCAGTCATGAGCTGAAACGGAAGCGACTATCAGATCTTCAAATATCACTTTTACAAAGACAATACCCGAAAACTGTCGTAATGCAACGTATCCAAAAAGCTCTTTCTATTCCTCGTGATAAGTTACTGAAGAGAAACCTAAGGAAAATAATAATATAATTCCACTCCTTTCTACTCACAATCCTAAAAATAAAGAAGTATTTGGCATACTAAAAAATAACATTGACATTTTAAAAACTGATCCAGGTATGAATAATATTATACAAAATACGAAAATAATAAAGAGTAAACGACAACCGCCAAATGTAAAACAATTATTTACGAAATCCACGTTTATTACAAAAGAGCCTACTGCTACAAAGTGTAATGATCCGAGATGCTGCCTGTGTAGTTACATTATAGAAGGATATACTTTTGACTTTAATGGCAAAATATTTAAAATAAAAACAGACATGGCATGTGATGTAAAAAATGTTATTGATTTTTTAGTGTGTAGTGGTTGTAAAAAATATTACATTGGACAGACAGGTGATAAATTACGTAATCGGCGTACTATACATGAACAACAAATGCGGGACCACTCAACAAGACAAATGCCTTTAAGCAAACATCTTGATGAATGTTCAAAATTAGAACCAAAATTTGAAATATTTCCTTTTTATAAGTTGTATTCGGACGCTGTTTCAGCTAGGTTAGCTAAAGAACAACAATTTATTGATTTATTTAAGCCGTTGTTAAATTTATTATAATATTTGTAATAATAATAATTATCGCACAAACACGTTTGTTTATTTAATTTTAATACACTAAACGTTTCGGCATGATGCCTTCATCAGTAGTAATAAAAATAATAAATATAAACAAAGGAAGTGACGTCGACGTCATACAGTGACGTTACGACGTTTGGCGGAAAAATGATGACCTGTAAGAAATGTAAAATAGCATTATGCTGACATATATAGAACACATAATCATGATAGTATAAAATGATGGATCAGAGTTGATTCATCAGCCTATTAATGTGTTATTAATGTGTCATCATTATACACTAATATTCCACACAGTGAGGGAATAGAAGCTTGTTCATATTTTCTTAGAAAATATAATGTTAACAATAATATTAACGCTGAAGACATTAGCAAATTACTTAAAGTTGTTCTTGAAAATAACTGCTTTGATTTTAACAATCAGAGTTATTTACAAACTATGGGTACAGCCATGGGTAGCCCTATGGCGCCTTCTTATGCCTCACTTTTTATAGGAAAATTAGAAGAAGATTTTCTTAGTAATGTACCTCTAAAACCCGATATTTGGCTTAGATTTTTAGATGACATTTTTATGATATGGAATAGTTCTTTAGAATACCTTAATACTTTTATAGATGCTTTAAATAAATTTCATCCTGCTATAAAATTTACATATTGTATATCTCAAAAGTCTGCGTCTTTCCTCGATGTATCTATATCTAAAAGTGAATATGAAACTGTGATAACAGATGTTTTTTGTAAACCTACTAATATGCATTTATACTTAGATTTTACATCATCTCACCCCATGTCTTGTAAACGGGGTATACCATATAGTCAGGCTAAACGCTACAGACGTATTATCTCAGATGATGGTGTATTTAATCAGTCTTTAGCTAGTCTACAAAAATATTTCGAAAATAGAAATTATCCTAAAAATGTTATAGCAGATGGATTTACAAAAGTGAAAAATATGTCGCAGGATAGCGCACTGCGTGTTACGAAGAAAAGCACTAATTCAGTGATACCATTTACTGTATGTTTTAACACATCACTGCCTAATATTGCTGATATTATACACAAATACTGGGATCTATTACGGTTATCTGACAAAGAGAGTGTAAAGTCTTTACATTCTTTTAAGCCTATTTTGGCCTATAAACCTAAGAATATACAAAACAGTCTTGTTAGACGTTCAGTGTATAACAGTACTATATTACATTCATCGGGTAAATGTAAACGACGACGATGCACGCATTGTGATAATATCAACATATGTTTTCAATTCAATAGTAGCGTTACTGGTTTAACATATGATTTGCACAATGATGTAGATTGTACTTCACGTGATGTTATATATCTTATTACATGTAAAAAATGTAATAAACAGTATGTCGGACAAACCAATCAAAATATTTCCCGTAGAATGAATAACCATAAATTTGATATAAGAAACTGTTCAATAAATCCTGTATCACATGTTGCAACCCATTTTGGGTCTCTAAACAATAATTGTACATTGTCAGATTTCTCTTTTGTTCCAATAGATGTTGTTCATAATAATCTAGACCGTTTATTTAAAGAAACGTTTTGGATACATACATTAAAGACTATGCTTCCTAACGGTCTTAATAACAAAGTGCTGTACGATATATAATACGTTCACATACTTGACATATATTCGATGTTTGCCTATTACTATGTTTTTTATTATAATATTTGTGACATTTGACATCATAACAGAATTAACGTTGTTAATTGACGTTGTTACTTTGACAATTTTGACGTTATTATTTATGTGTGATATGCCCTGATGAGCTTGGCAAAACCGGTCGGCATAATTCAAATAAAGCAATTTTTTTTAACCGATGCGACGTGTTTTCAGTTGTGTTTATACTGAATTCTTAATCCGGATTCACTTTACATAATATATATATATAATAATATATATGCGTGTATGTGTTGGAAGGTACTGAATATTTCCGCACCTTTAACTCCAATCCTGTTTTTGCGCCATGATGTGCTTTTTTTTTCAAGCAATCTGATATTGAGTCGAAATCAGCCAACCGTGCAATATTCGCTTACTGGCGAGTTGACTCCTTTACAGGACAGAATGAGAATTAAAATCGTACTTGATATTAGTTCTATTCAATTTGAAAGCGAACGTAGTTTGCAATTGCAGACAGCATAGGGCCTACTTAATTTAAAACTTAAGAGTGTGATGTAGCCTCCCTTGTTAATATGTTGTTTTTGTTTTGTTTTTTGCAATAAAGCATCAATTGTCTTTCTTCACTTCAATATTTGTTGGTATTTTCCTACCTAAAAAACTAATACGTGCATTATTTAACTATATACCGGATGCATCAATACAATTTAGAGAAATGACTTAAAAAGACATAATATCAAGCGCTTCATCACGGAAGGAAAGCGCAAACCTTAGGGAAAGTCCCCTACTGATAATGTAATTTTGAAGTCAACCATCATGGTAGACATAGTATTTCCTGTGTGAAATTACGTACTGAGACCTCCAGTTCATTTTGTTACCCAGCATGCAACAGACATCCTGTAGAATTCTCGTAATAAAGATGCACGCTATGTGTGTTCACTGTCGTGATCAATAACACACGCCTCAATAATACAATATATAGCAGTATTACAGGGTATTGCGTGACTTATTGTTTGCGTTAGAAGTGAACATTTGTCCAGTTGCTATTTTACGATATATCAATCCAAAGACGCTTAAACTTAACAGCTTTATGAAACGAAATGTGGTATCGTCTGAATATCGAAAGGCCTATTATTTTTATTACACTATGCACTAAGATTTAAGCTGATAGTTCTAATCTTTTTACTTACAGAATTGTTTATAAAGAGAGAAACAACTAAATAAACCAATTATAAGCGATACATTTACTTAACTAAATTCGACGTAAAACATCTACATGTATAAATAGTTACCAACAATGTATATTTTTAAACGACAAGTAAGAATTTAGATCTAGTACTTTTATATTAGACAATTGATCTTTAAATTGGACCACAAACTTGCGTGCCTTGCCCGGGCTAGACTTTCTTTTTAAGTAATTCGTGCAGCACTATTTAATACAGTTATCTATATTAAGCTGCCGTTGAAATATATTAACATTATGTGGTGGTTTTCAGTATTAGTTTATATTATATACCTGCTGCTTTTCTGCTATCAAAACGTATGCCGTGTCATCCTAATTTAGTGGGTCTTATTTACGATTGTGACGCATGCGCGTTAATACATTCTGTTATCTCGCCACTGAGTTGGATAAAACACAATTTGCAATGTGCTCTTTGAAAACAAAGTAATTAAAAGACCGATTTTTTTTTGGCTATTTCATGTTTATGTTATGTTATTGTACCTGACCCTATTGTACTGATCTGTATCGTCTGGAACCTTCTCATAATTTCGTGGGTTCTGATTAGCTGGCCTACTTTGGTTGGGAAAGAGTGTTTACAGCATCAATTTAGTTTCACTTGTTTGTGCGTGAGCTTATGCTGATTAAAGAACGAAAATCTTTGTGAAAACTAGTGTTTTTGAAAATTGTATCATTATAAATACCAGTCCTTTTAAATATTTTTTAAAGGATAGGCCTGACGAAATCTACACACTTGTTCAATTTTCCTTGTGCAGGTTTAACTTTAGGCTTCATGAATCTATAAATATTCTATTGTGTTAGTTATTGTTCTTAAATATTAAATAAATGATACAATTGCACGCAGTAATTCGTAGGTAGCAATGCTAACTTAAAGTTAAAAGTTTGAAAATATCAGTCAAATTTAGGGAAGGAGGATTGTTTATGTATTTTTTTTACCGAAGATAGCAAAATTACAGAGAGAAATAAACACAAGGGAAATAATCATACATGTGCAATTATCTTGGAAAACTGTTCTAAATATACGATTTTTTTGAAGGAAATTTCATGAATTTAATTCCAAAATAGTTGTTGGCTTGTTAATAGTTTGTGTATTTAATGTCATTAATTGGTGATTTAAATGACCAAGTCACTTAATGGTTGACATTTAATTTGATTTCCATTTCATATATTTCAAAAATATATAATTCACTTAACAGTTATAGTAATTCGGACTATGTTTTCGGATGCACGAGCGAAAATTCTATTAGTTTTAAACGGCCACGAAATAATGGTAACCCACGAAATTATGGTAATTAGGCATACTGTATTCAACATTCAAATACCATAATGCGTATTCGCTACCAGCGTTTTCCTATCCCGTATCACCCTAGTAGCCGGACTACTTTTTATGTCAAAAACACGCGATCGAAATCGGAAATAATCGGAATGCATTATTATTTACAACTTCAATACTGTACGTGTAGATCTAGATATCTAGTCTGTAATATACATTTATAAAATAAACAGAACATAAATAAAAGCAATTGATAATCTTAAACGTTTCTTCCTAGGGACATCCGGTAGCCTACAGCATACAGCCTACAGCATTTCTTCGGACATCACTCATCATTCAACATATCCAGAAACACAAAAGTTTACTGCTGTTTTATCGCAATCAACTATTATTATTGAACTCCACCTTCGTTAAACAAAAGGCAAAAGAGAATAACAGACAGCGATGGTGTTTTATTTTGTATTTAATCCAACACAAATTAAATGAAATAATAATTATAAAATCCACTTTTTTAAAGACGTTCGCAACAATTTCCTTCAATTTTTTTCCAACGACAGACTTTCTAAAAAATTGGCACAAACATGCGTCAATGTATCCTAAAACTAAAACAGTCTTAAAAAATAGGGGTCACCGTCCTTTTTCCGGAAATATTCAATTTTGAATATGATACCTGTCGAAGCCTTTTTTCAGTTTGTGTTACTTAGAATGTTGAATAATATAAAGTGTTTATATTCAAACAAAGATGGAGATTTTTAAATGCATCCTTTTTTTAACTGTTTCGTTTAGTAATACACAAGTGCAGTTTAATGATAAAACGCGCTTTATCTACAGTTATCATTTAACAAATGACTTGTAATGGACACTGAACAAGGTTAATTATGCATTAAATATGCCTGTGAAAACATCAATAATTTATCAAATATAAGAATATCTTTTGTTCTGAACCACAGATTTTGTTAAAAGATCCCACATACATGCGTCATTGTATACTGAAACTAAAATGGTCTTAAAAATAGAGGTCACCGCCTTGTTCCGGAAATATTGGGTTTTGAACGTGTCGAAGCCCCTTTTTCAGTTTGGATTTTTATCAATGTTTTAAGTATGTAGGATAGTTTTTTTCAAACAAGGTTATGGTTCTTTCAACTGATATGTTTGCACATGCTTTGTTTGGCAATATACAAGTGTATGTTGATAATTAAAACGCTTTACCAACATTTACTGCTAAAGTAATGAATTTGACTGGACGTTTAAGTGTGTCGAATGGGAACTTATAATGCTTTTTTATCAAATGCATATTTTGTTCCAAACAACAGATTTTCTTAACATTTTGCACATACAAGCATCAATGTATACTTACACCAAAACATTAATAAAAAGAATGGCTCACTGAACTTGTTTGGGAAATATTGGTGTTCATTAAGGGTGCCTGTGTAGCCTTTTTCTTGTTTCGTTTTAACATACACAAACAACGTATCAATAGAATGGAGATATTTAATGGATCATTTCTGAACTGAATTTGTTTCGAAATACATTGCATAAGTGTGTTTTATTGTGTGTAATTATTATATATGCTTTATGAATTTTTACTATTTAAAGTGTTTATTTTGAATGGACAGTAGAGATGAAATTAGTATATTGTAACTTATATACAATAAAGAAAAAATGAAGCAAATGTAGAATTAACCCAATTATTTTCTTTTAGTTGCGAACGTCTTTAAACCCTTCCGTGTCATTCCTTAACAGTTCTGGAACCTTCTTGGCACTTCGGGGCCTGATCGGGATAAAAAAACTTAGGCATCCAAATTTTAAAAGTTTACCCAGCCCGAGCGGTCCCTCAAGGAAGCTGAATCGATGTCGAAAGCTCTCCGAAGACGACGAGTTCTGTCTGCGTATATTCGCGGAAGCTATGCCGATCATGAAAGATGCCGAATCGTCTCTGAAAAACCGATTGTCTGCAGAAGGGACGCCGAGAATGAATCGTGTTTTCCGAACTAAAAAAGAGCAACAACAGAATTGATGTCATAAATTTGCCGATAGTTTTCGAAGTGGCAAAATCGGCATTGTTCTAGTTAACTGAACACTTATCATGTTGTAAGTCACTTGCAAGTTCCTCAAGAAGAGATTTGGCGTGAAGTTACCAGTCAGTCAGCCCTTGAAAACTCAAGAAGGTAAGAAACGTGGTATTGGTCTTAAAGGCGAAAACCTTTATCTGAAAGCCCAAGCTGGGAAGAAATAAAGACTATGTAAACGTCTCTAAGGGATGCCCAAGCATATTCCACTCTTTTCGGCTATTAAAGTTGGTAATGCCAAGAGAACGCCACAGTATGGGGCATGTTCCACCTTCTCTCAAATTATGTGGCCATTGCACGTCAGGACTTTGGAGTATTTGGAATGGCCAGAACTTCATCCTTATACATGTACTCCTGAAGCTGGGGACTAGACACTTCTGTGACAAAATGGCATACACTTTTCACAGCAACACAGCACCAATGCTGTACCAAGGCGTACATGTGCACAGATGTCATGTCATCGCAAGCTTATGGCCAGCAGGAAGGGCGTTACGGAACCTGGTGTATTTTTTTCTGAATGCGAGACGTTGGATGCTTGAGTATGTCATCCAACATTGTTGGCGTTATCCTCAAATACATTTTGACCCACAAGCGATGATGTCTTCTTCTCCATGTGAGGTGCAATGCCAAGACAAGCATGGCATCAAGTGCAAGGTGAATGCACCTAACATATATTGTCGGGCTAGTAACTGATAATCACATTGCCGTTCGGCGTCTTTGATATACCCCGAACCTCAAATCGGCAATATTTCAGTATTCTGTCGACAACAAATCGGCAACTTTGCAGCATGTTCTGCAATGTTAGCGCAACCTTTCCGTACGATCGGGAAACATTCGGGAGCTAATTCCGAAACTGTCGGCATTCATCCGCGTCACATTCGGTGACTTCGGATAGGTTTTGGGATTTAGACCGCAACCTGTCTTAAGCACTGTGGCCAAGCTCCGCCCAATTATTCCGAAAGGTTCCCGAAATTAGCAATTTTTTTTCGGCAACCCTTACGCAAAGCATCGGGGCTGTAGTGGACGCCAGGCTTAAGTGAAACAGTTTTACCGGTATAACAATAGCTCAATCAACTGTTGAGTTATTGAGCAGAAAGCATTTTATCTTTTTAAAAGTAATGGTGACCTTGACCTCATCCATCCCCTAAGTAATACCAAGCGGCGTCGCTGGATCTTGTCCCCACACAAACAATATGAATACTATGCAAGGTCTTGCTATAATGTATGTATATATGAAGATTTATTACAATATCTCAATTTGTTCTTGGGTTACTGAGCCGACAACGTTTTTTTGTATTTTTAGTAACAGTAACCTTGACACCCACATATCCCATGGGAAATCCCAAGCAAGTTCTCAATATAATATATCTACACATGAGATTTTATTAAAATATCTGAATTCTTTATCGAGTTATTAAGTGAAAACCGTTTATTTTTTATTTTTAGTTACAGTGGCCTTGACCCCACCTACCCCATATGAAATCCAAAGCGAGGTCTCGCTATCAGGTATCAAAGTATGAAGTTTCATTATATAATTCTAAGCTTCACCTGATATGTTACATAAGACCATTGTAACCTGTTGTTACTGAAATCCGTTGTTTATTTGAGTTAGCTCCAAGATATATATTTGTTTTTGCTTACACAAGGCCATACAAATTTGATTCTATTTTTAGCGTCCTCGGGCTGGTAGGTTTTCGGATGCCTGAACGAAAAGAAAAACACAACATGTTTAACGTGAACAATCGAGTTGGAAAGCGTAACACTTTGTGTGATTTCTTAGTTTTATGATCTCAGTCAATGAATGACATTGTAAATACTATAAGTCATAAATCTTAGTTTTTGTTATGTTTGAGTTTTAAAAGAATATTGTTGGTTGATATACTGCAGTGTGTATGAGTATCACTTGAAATAAGTTGATGATATTACACAATTCTGATTTGTCAGTAACTTACCTACAGCTTTATGGATCTAAAACACTTTAAATTGGTATGTTTTGTCTTATTACTATTTTGTATTGCACATTTTATGATATACTTCTTAATTTGTATCTATTCAATTTAAAATATGTGAAAACATTTTTCTATGATCATGAAGATTATTATCTACGTGTATTATTTGGTGTAAATGTCAGGGTTTGTTAATACCTATATGATATAATCTGACTTCAGGCTGAACTTGGACAAAATACTGTTATGTGTTTTTACAAATATTTGTAAAAAAAACCTGTGCATGTAGTCAATATATGCAGTTAAAATACTCTGCTAAAGTAGGTTCCCAATTTGAAGATGAATTGTAATAGTTTGGCAAGTATACATTAGCTTTAGCTTGAATCACTGCCATGAATAAGTTGTGAATAAAAAATGTTTTTGTCTAGACGCATTGTTTGTTTTTTCCTGCCTGATTGGTAGGTTTTGAAAAATCATGGGACGCTAAACATAGAATAAAATGTGTATGGCCTAAATGGAATTAAGCCAAATTTAGTAGGAAGCTACGTATGGATTTGCCCAATATTGCAAATATCGTTCCGAAATCAAAACAATAACGACTGGCCCCACTGGGCATGTTTTACGAGTGCCAAACCATTGTAAATATAATATTAATATTAACAATGTCAAAGCACCATGTTTATATCAACATTTAAATAGCTTTTCGTATTGATGAAATAATGGATTAAATGGTATTTCACCATAAAACCAAAGTAAAGAAGTACCCTTCCGGTGGTAATATGGTAATAAAACTATGTGCTCGAATTAAAAAGTACGATATTAACAGTTCAGTTCAGAGTTTATTGGCTAATCGGCACATTTATCTTTGGCCATTTACAATACGTTAAATTAAATTAAATTAAATTAGCATGAAGTAAAGAACGCATTTGAATGACAAATCAATAGATCTTCAAATAGCCCTTGTGTCGTGGAAAAACCGGGCTTAATGCATGTGCGTAAAGTGTCGTCCCGGATCAGCCTGAGCGATCCGCACAGGCTCATCCGGTACGGCACTTTCCGCCTGCAGTGGATTGATGTTTAGAAGAGACTTCATTGAAACAGAAAATACCATACAAGCGGGAAGTGTTGTCCCGAATTAGCCTGTGCGGACTGCACATGCTGATCCGGGACGACACTTTACACACATGCATTAAGCTCGGTTTTCCCACGATATGCCTCATATATATTTTGCTAGTTTAATACTATTTTATTGCCTTTTTCATAATATATATACAAATGATAAACAAATGTGCAAGTAGACATAGTACATAATCAACATAGAGAAATGTTTAAAAAAAGCAAAAGGGTTTGGTCACAAGTTTTAACAACATTAGATGACGACCCTTCCCAAAAATTTCCGGACTGGTTCGTTATAACTAAATGCATTCATATAGCTTATAATATGCACAAAATTAATGTACAATGAGATATTTTAGTATGTAAATATATATTGGCAAATGACAAAAAGTGAAACAAGATTATTTCATATTCCATGTAGTATATTATACCGTGTATTTATTAGAACAACAATAAAAAAAAGGGAAGAAATATAATATATGGGTCTTAAATATGAAATGTATATTTGATTAAGAGTTTCGCGTTTGAGTTTATATTCTAACATTCGCATGGGCCTAAGTACTTTTGAAGCCGATTGTGTAATATTGTCCATGTGTTTATGCCACGAACCATCTTCGCTAAGTGTTAGACCGAGATGCTTGTGGAATTTCACAAAGGATAATTGAGTTTCGTCGAATTTTAAGTTGGGACGGTTTTGATTTTTTGAAAAGGTGAAAAATATTACTTCTGTCTTAGAGGGGTTAAAATTAACAAGCCATTTTTTGGCCCATTGATTTATACAGTTATGGTCATGATTTAGAATTCATTCAATAAGAGCATTGTCATTATAGGAAACAGATAGTGAACTGTCGTCAGCAAATAAGCGACTAATGCTGAGAAGTGATTCAGAGATATCGTTAACATTATATTAAAATAATAGTGGCCCTAATAATGAACTCTGTGGAACCCCAGCATTTATATTTTTTAATCGAGAAAAAGACAACCCAATGAATACTGTTTGGGATATGTTTGCCAAATAACTGAATATCCATTCAATGATATTCCCAAAAAAGCGAGTTCTTTAAGATTTTGTATAAGGCCTTTGTGCCAAACTCTATCAAATGCCTTACTAATATCGCAATAAACAATACAAGTGATTTTTTTTTTCGTCAAAAGATTTACATATTTGATTATTCATGTCAATTCATTGGTAAACTGTAGAATGTCCTGGTAAAAAGCCTGACTGATTTTTGTAAATAAGTTGATATGTGTGTAAATAGTTGTAAAGGTACTCTTTCAAATACTTTGCCAACACAATTTATGAGAGATATGGGTCGATAATTCGAAGTAATACATTTTTCACCTTTTTTAAATAGGGGCATAACATTGGCTTCTTTCCAACAAGATGGAAATTTATTTTCACGAATCGATCTGTTAAAGAGTATAGACAGTGGCTTACTTATTGATTTAGATGTTTCTTTTGACATTTTATGACTGATACCATCAGGGCCATTAGCTTTGTTGATGTCTAAGTTACTTAGACCATCGATTACATCCTGTTCGGAAATAATTATGTTGTCAAGAATAGTAGTTGTTTTGCTGTTAAATTGAGGTAAGTCATGGTTAGTTTCATCGATTGTAGATATAGAGGCAATGTAATCGTTAAGTGTATTGGCTTTTTCTATCTCTGACACTGAATACGATTCATCTGGATTCAATAACGAAGGTATACTGTTGCAATTGTGTGCATTTTCTTGGCTAGCATTTTGACCGTTTTTGCAGTATTTCCGAGGATTACTTGTTTTACAATCAGCAAGTCCATTTTCTAGAGTATTAAAAAAGCATTCTTTTGCGTGTTTTTTTTCATATTGTTAACTTTATTCCTTAGATTTTTGTAACTGGACCAGTCAGACAATTTTCCGGACTTTATAGCAACATGCTTTTGTCTATCTCTTTGGCGTGAGGTTTTGCGAATTAATGAATTATACCAAGGACGGTCGTTAGGTCGTATAGTAACATTTGATGATGGAATAAAAGTAGAAGCTAGTTCAAGAAAAGTGTGTGTAAATCTAACAACAGTTTGATTTAGATCAACCGTATTTAAAAAGGTCAAATCGTATGACATAATGGCAGCATTTAACTGACTGAAATGTGCATTCTTTTAGCGCCATATTTTTCTTTTATAAGGAGCATTTTCGTTTAAATCGATGTCAATATATATGTATGTGCCATTATTTATATGGTGCAAGATATTCTTCAGAAAACCTGAAATAACGAGTTATCATTGTCAGTGTTTTCTTCTTATCTGCAGTTGTAATAATTATGGCGTTATTACGTTAAAGGGGCTTTTTCACAGAATTTACGTATTTTGAAGAAACACCATTAAATGTCTTAACTGCAAGAACTAAAGCATTAGACTACCAAAACAACAACAACATATATTCAATAAGGAGCAAATGAAAGTTAAAAAAAATGCCTTTGCCGGGACTGGAACCTACGACCTTCGGGAACAAAATAGACACTTTCACCACTCGACCATTCGGTCTTACTTACAGTAAGTTTATTTTTAACGCTTTGTAGGTGGGGCATGTGTTTCCCCCCCCCCCCCCCCAAAACGATGAAAAGCGCAACAAATGCCAATTATAATTTTATCCATTTCATTTTATGATTATTTATAAACGACGCAATATTTTTTGTCAGAATTGTTACTTTGCTTGTTTATATATAATGTAGTTTTCTTTTTCGGATCTACGACAACATTTGTTACGATTGTCAACTTAACAATCTGTGAACAGGTCCCTTTAACACCGACTAAACAAATTCGATCGTTACATTAGTAAATACGGGCCATGGAAAAAAGGATAAAAGAACACTTGAGACAGAATAAATATAATAAAATCTCGATCACTGATTAATTCAACCAAGGGCAAATAATGTCGTATCATAGTAGGCAAAAGGCGTTTGCATGATTTGGAACATACTTGTAAACTCGTTTATCGTTCGCAAAGTAATATCACAAACGCACGACGGTGATTTGTATTATGCAAACAAGAGCTGGGTGTAAATAGCTTTTATTAAAACGGCATGTCAATGAAGATAGGAAAGCGCGTGACGTGGAATTAATGTCGTTGCTTTATGTCGCTTATAACAAATAAAGGTAAGTTATATGTTCGGAACAATGGTGGTTTACATGTAAAATATGGAAATACTACTACTAGATTTTTGCGAGTGGGTCATTTATCTTCAGTATATATTTATATTATTAAGAAGATGTTAACGGTATATCTACTTTGTTCGAAATACAACATAATAAAACAGCTGTAAAATATGCCATCGTTTAATTTAAAGACATTTATATTGGTAGATTGTTTAAACGTAATATCTATTAAGACAACGAATATATTGAGCTTAAATTCACTACACAAATACGAAGCATTTTAACTGACAGTTAATTTAATTTTTATTTATTTAAAAACAAAAACACAAAAAATACCGGAGGAGCAAAACTGATTTTCTAATACTCAGTGTAAAATTGTGTGCGCGTGTGTGTGTTTTTTTAATATAAATATTAACAATTAATTAAACCTAGCACGTAATTGTTCATTTACATGACTTTTTTAATTTTTGTAATTGTAGTGAAATCTTGTAAGCACAAAAAGTCTTGCTAGTGCACAAACCAAAGAATTTGCTTGTACACGTTTTACATTTACTCCTTTTGACAAGGTATTTCTAAATGTTCTCATAAGTATTATTTAATTAATTACTATCATAATCTGATTTACTTCACTGTATTATATCGTGAGTTTTTGTGAGCAATATTCTTAATGCATGAACCTGGTAACTAAGTAGATCTACACTTTCCATACTTTTTTGTGACAACAGTTGTTGGCAAGCCGCAATATATGTTAAATATTGCAAAAGTCCAGGTGGAATGGAATCCTTACATTAAAATATGTAATGAGTAAGGATATGCAGGATCCAGATTTCAAGAAATGAATTTCCTTAATTAAACGTCAGTTACATGAATCTTTGCGCCAAGGTGACGAAATAAATTAAAAATACCACACGCCGTTAAAAACTCTGTATTTAATTATATTTCTTCAGAAGGAAAAATGAGATCAATAAAAAGCCCTTATTCACTCGAAATACTTCTAACCGTGTTAAGTGTGTTTGATCATGAATAAAAAATTTATGTTGTAATATTGTTAAGATTTGGAACGTTATTTATGGTATTACTATCTCGGACATATTGCGTTTGTGTGCTCAACTACATTACATGTACGTAATAAAAACGCAGCTATCGATTGTCGCATGGCCATGTTTTGTTATAAATCACTTTAAAGATTCTCTACTTTTGTTGGCTGGTTTTCAATGTCGGGGTGGGGGGGGGGGGGACAAGAAAATTATGTAATTCAAATTGAGTCTTGTTTTATGCTGATACGTAAATAACTCATGTAAAATGCATATTGCGACAATGCAGTTTGTATGTAAAAACTGAGATTACATGTTTAATGCATTAGAAATATGAGTTGTCGATTGTCAATTGCAGCGAATAAATTAGTCTTGAATAGAGAATTTATGAAATGGTAATTATCTGTTAAATGTCCTGTCACTTCAAATTTCCGTACCATATGTGCCTAAATATCGATCTCAATGCCATGCAATTGTGCAGCCCAAGACAACAATACATGTCAGATGTGCTCATAAATAAGACAAAAGCCCCGCATATCTTCACATCGCGATTTCGTTTTGTCAATAAAGCAATTATTTTCTCGCGTGGAAATCATTTCAAACTCAATTGATTTGTAAAAGGTTATTGATTGTTGTACATGTATAAATCTATTAATTATTTTCGTGTTACAAGGAAGAGAGTTATAACCGGTATAATCCGCTAGCTGTTGGGGTGTTGCTTTTGTATCATACTGTACATGTTTACAGATCATTATTTCTTGGGTTTATTTTACAATTGTAATGTGTTGTAATAACTACGAAATGTAAACGGAACACATTTCATGTTTGGAAGGAACTTTAATTCGCTTTATGTGCATAAGTTCATCAATAGTTTGCTTAAGCCTCACAATTTGTTGAGATATTTCCCGTCAGCAATTAATGCGAAACTATTGCTGACGAGCGTAGAGAGTTATAATTTTATCGTTGAAAACAAACAAAAAAACGCGAAAAATGTTCATCATTTAAAGTTTCCTTGTCTAGTTTCTTACGACTGCGTTTTTCCGACACTATCAGTTGCTTGATTTTATATATACTTAGCTGAAAGTTTGTTATTTCACCCCTTAAATAGTTTTTTTAAATTTCAACCCTAAAATAGTTGTGTTATTTCAACCCTAAAAGAGTTTTGTTATTTTAACCCTAAAATTAGGAAGTATGGCAACCGATCTCGTTTCGACTAGCTTATAGATTTTACGCTATTAAATTAACATTGTGTGCTTCTTTTGTTTAAATTACAATAAATTGTGTACGTGATTGGATATTAATAACAAATTTAATATGGCCAAATGGCCTGCCCACGTACTTGATTAAGTGCATGCATCGCGTCGAGTTTATATGAACAATCAAGTCCATTAAGACATTGTGTATTCAATATTGGACGGTAAGGTAATGTTTCACAAGTTCATCACTGACAACGATTCATTATATGGCTGGATGTTCTGTGACACTATTGTCATATTCTGTGATTATTGTTATCCGTTGTGATTTTGATTAAACTTATGCTGACACACAAAGTAATAAAACCGCAATGCATGTTCACTGTCATCAAATGGTATCTGCAATAACGTGGTTTAGTTGTGTTTATATTCCGAAAGTGCTTTTTCTTAGCGGGGAAGATTTAAATGAGAATTTCGTAATGGGAATTTCGCGCTTTATCCAGGAAGTTATTGGGAAACGCTGTACTTAAGGATAAAAAACAACGCAATTATGTTGTGTGTCAACATTATTATCATTTCTAGAGTTCTCGTTTTGCTTCTGGAAAAAAGCATGAAATAGGGTTTGAAAAACGGATATAATATGGTACGTATGCTATCATATTCTCAACGCTAACGTAAATCATTCAGTGTGGAATTAGGAATTATTGTAACGGGATGTGTGCGATTATCACTCTTATATGGATCACCTTTATTGGTCACTATGTGATAATGATGGTTTCTACAATAGAATTTAAACTCATTAAACCATAATGTGACATAGTTTACCATCAATTTATCATTTCATACCTTTCGCATGTTCTTTGACTTTAGTAACGATTCATTTTTGAATGTTTTTTTTTTTCACATCGTGTCGAAGATTAACCGTACTGTTTTTATGGCAAGGAATTCAGAAAAGTATTTCGTTCGGCACTTATTGCAAAATTACCTGAGTCCAACAGGTTAACGAACACGAATAACATTGATATTATAAGCAGACCGTCAGTAAATAATTTTTATGTTTTCTTTCATTACATTCAGACAAACATAAATTATTTAATTTCTAACTCATATTCATTTAGATGAATGAAGACAAACACGTATTTTGAAAGGTATGGCTTGGGCAAGCATTTTACTATATCGTCCGTAGAACACATGCAAATACATGAGCACATACACATGCAAACAATTTGTGGCAGGTATATTCTGGTTCATCCACAGCAAATTTATTTAAAACAAACAGCACAGCTTTTTCCAATACATTAAAATCCCATATAAATGCATACAGTGACATATAGCTTTGCTTGAATGTTTGCTGCAATATTTGTCTGCTTGTTCAGTACCACCAATTAAGAGAAGTGCGCATATTTCTTCACGGGCACTTCGTACATGAATCAGTGATAATGAACGGATTCGGGTAAAACTGCGAGTGGGATACGCAACCTCACTGGTCATTCTATTTCTTTCTCTTTCATTTTTATATTGATGCCAGGAGGACGTACGAGGACCCATGGCTCTAGATCAGTATAAAGGTGCCTTCATCACCTCCCGAATCCCCTAATACAACTTTAAATCAAAAATCTACAAATATGCAGCTAATACTAAAGCGAAAACAATCGGCGTTAAGTCGACAACATTACATTGAACGAAAACCGGGAAACATTTTAAACAAGTAATTTTCAAACATATCCTGTATGCACTTTATAAATTAAGAATGAACAAAAGATGTACAGACTTTAGTCACGGTATATAGACATCGATAGCTTTAATCTAACTGAAATATACATGATTAGAATGATAATACTCTAACTCCAAAATATCGCACTATCGGCGTTATACAGGCGTCCACTACCAGTCACCGTCCTCAACAACAACTAATGGATGACAAATAATCTGGAAATATAGAAAATACTGTTCAACACATAAATAACTATTCAAGGTTGGGTGGGTGGGAAAAAAGCGAAGTTCGTTTTAGCTTACCGACAGCTCGAATGATTTCAGATGTAAAAATCTGCACGAGATTGTTGTGCTTTAGCTCTGATTGGTCAGTCTATTTATAAACTGACCAAGCCTGTTTACTACCTCATTACACAGCACACAAATGACTAATCGAACGATACTAAATATATATTAAATGTGTTCACGTCTATTTTGTACGGTGGCATAGATGTGACATGTGCATATTTTTATTTATGTCGTTCCCACGACATATTAAGTCGTGGGAACGAGATCTTATCTCTTGGGAACGACATAATTATGTCGTGGGAACGACATATTAAGTCGTGGGAAAACGAGATCTTATCTCGTCGGAACGAAATCTTATCTCGTGGGAACGGCATAATTATGTCGTGGGAACGAGATATTTTTGTCGAGGGAACGACTTAGTGAACCAATCAAATTCCATCTTGCTCTCGCAGAAGAAAAACAATTTCTCTATATCTTAATCCAGCATTGAAATACGATATTTATGTAAGCGTCTCTTGTATCAGCCATTTTGAAACATGCTTTTAAACAACGTGTATTCTGATTGGTTAATTATGTTGTTACCACGAGTTAATTATCTCGTTCCCACGACTTAATATGTCGTTCCCACGAGTTATTTATGTCGTTCCCACGAGAAAAGATCTCGTTCCCAGGACTTAATATGTCGTTACCACGAGTTAATTATATCGTTCCCACGACTTAATATGTCGTTACCACGACATAATTATGTCGTTCCCACGAGATAAGATCTCGTTGCCACGACTTAATATGTCGTGGGAACGACATAAATTAAAACATGCACATGTCACATCTATGCCACCGTAATTTTGCGCAATGTTGCGGATCCTTTGTTTTCAAAGAATGTGAAGTGTAATAATAGTACATCCAGCTATAGAAGGCATTCGAAAGACGCGGACTGGTTTGATCTTGAATGTACTAACGCCAAAAATCGATATTTACATGCCCTAAGTGTTTTTAATAATTGCCATTCGCGTGAGAGTCGTGAAAGTCTTTGTGAAATTAAAAAGGATTATACGAATTTAGTAAACAGAAAAACCGAATATTTAACAGTTAACAATTAAACGATATTGAAAGGTTAAACTATTGTAGACCGAAACAATTCTGGAAATATTTTGAAAAGAACAAATCAAAACGAAACAATGATATTACATTAAACAGCTTTTATCAATATTTTTCGTCTTTAAGTCGATATCTCACATTGTTCAAATGAAGACGCGGGGCAGTTTTGTAGCAATTATGATTTCGGTGCACCAAATACTACGTTTCCAGAATTGGATAGCGATATCACGGTCGATGAAATATTAAACGCGGTCAAATCTTTAAAGTATGGAAAATCAGTAGGTAGCGATTGTTTGTTGAATGAATATTTTATTGAAATCATCGACATAATATCATCGCATGTTTGCGACATATTTAATGCTATATTGAACTAGGGTTATTTCCCCGATAAATGGACCAAAGGAGTTATTGTTCCCATTCACAAGAACGGTGACACTAATAATGTAAATAATTATAGGGGCATAACTTTACAGAGTTGTTTATCGAAATTATTTACTACTGTCATAAATAAACGTTTTGAAAGTTTTTGTAATAACAACGGTAAAATTTCGGATTTCGCAAAGGGCGTTCTACTGTTGATGCTATTTTCTTTTAATGTCTCTAGTACAGAAATATCTAAAGGATAATACACGTTTGTATGTTGTATTCGTGGACATGTTTAAATGTTTTGACTCTATATATAGAAATGCATTATGGTTTAATCTATACAACACCGGTATCCAAGGTAAATTGTTAAAAGTAATACGGGACATGTATCAGAAAGTTAAATCCTGTGTTAAAGCGTGTAATAGTTACTCTAATTTCTTTGATTGTGCATTGGGTTTGAGGCAAGGGCAGAACGTTTTTGAAGCAAAATCAATAAAATAACATCCGTTTGCATTTTGCACAAATTAAACTTTATACTAGTCAATTCTTTTCAATGAAGTTACTGTTCTTTGAGAAGGCGTCCACAGATTATGTATATTGACATTATTTATGCGGCGCATTTGTGGCTTATTGCCGCATTAACGTGGCCATGTTTTTGCGTTGCTTTGAAAATCACCACATAAACACGTTTGCTCACGTTTTTTTTGCGGCGACGTGCATATGCGCGTTACATTACTGGTAAATATCTTGGCAACACAATGTAGGGTGGCAGTGCTTATTTATGTGTCGTATGTGTAATGTATTCTGTCTTAGGTGTTTGTCTTGTGTTTAATTAGACACTTGATGTGTTATTTTATACGCAGGACAAAACACCTTAGACATAATACATGTACATTTTACCTAAGACATAATACAAAACACGTAATACATAATACAATACACATACGACATAATACACAACGTCTGAGACATAGTACATAACTCACAACACGTAAGACAAAGGACTTAAGGCATAATACATTACTGACAACACGTACGACAAAATACCTAAGACATAATACATAACTCACAACACGTAAGACAAAATGGCTTTCGTGCATTGCATTTACTTTCGCTCGATTAAGTTTAAATACATAATTTAAATACTAACACCATTTGCGCTTTCCTAATAAGCTTGCCACCCTCCACTATGTTGAGATCTTTACATGTCATGTAACGCGCATATACACGTCGCTGAACGTGAGCCAAAGCGTTTATGTGGTGGTTTTCAACGCAAAACATGGCAACGTTTATGCGGATAACAGACACATTATTATTCATTTTTTCGTATATTTATTATACACATACGCCGCATAAACAATATACGACATGTTTGCTCGCGTTTTTGCGGCGACACGCATATGACACGTTACAATGCCACAATATCTACCATCTTTCTCCATTGATGAAATTCCAGTTTGGGCTTTTCGAGACAATTTTTAAATTCTATTTTGGAACAACAAAATGCAACTTTTCTGTAAGTAACACAATCATTTCTAGTACTACCTGCTTAGACTTGTAATTTCCAAACACTTGGGGTTACAAAAATAGCTTTTGAGTAGTGGACATAAGATAAGAGTTCTTTATTAGTACAAAATTAATGATTGTTGATGGTTAAAATTGTTATAACATTATTTGTAGATGCTTCGCCTAAAATGGCACATTCAGCACATCTTGCTTTTGGAAAATTAGTAAGATTATATATCTATATTTTTCATCACAATTGTAAAATTGAAACTTCTGCTGGATGAGACCTAACATCCGGTGGTTCTAAGACATTAGCCATTTAGGCTTCCAAAATGGTACAGTTTTCCAGACTTTTTTCCCTGAAACATGCACATATAACATGGTTTCTCTGGTTTTCCTGCGCGGCTTGCCACATTTGTAGAATGTTTTATCTTTATAATTCATAAATTATATTGAATTATATCTTATTTTGTTACTTCATATATGATATGGATATGTGTATTATTGAACATTTTGATTAATGCTATTAACTTATGACATGTCGCTCTACAGTTATATCATGTTATTTATTGCAATTTGCTTATATTAACTCCTGCTATATAGTTATTTGGTCTGTTGAGGACCGGCATTCTTCTATTAGCACACGTCATTCCGGTTTCGGAGGAGGTTTATTATTGAATAAGTTATTGAAATCATTGCTTTTTGATAACGTACTATGGTAATGTTAAATTCGTGTTTATGTATACCAGCCTTGACAAATATTCTGCCAAACTTTAATAGTAGGGATAAAAAAATAAAACCTTGTTTTGTAGCTTGTCGTTGGGTAATAAATCATAATGAGTGTACGTTATTTTATAGTGCCTCCAAAATGGCTTTAAGAGATAGGAATTAGTCTGTTGTCGAACTTCAAGGTCAGCAAATCAGCATAGCAAGCATGTTGACAATATACACATTACGCATTTTGTAAACCTTCCTTTTAAATCTTAGACACTCGAATCTGACACGCATTACTAAAGAAGCAGTGATTAAGCTGCTCAAATGCATGTGGTAGTCAGTATTTTAAGAAAGTTCCTACTTCGCTAAAACCGTGCAGTACCCCATTCGGAACCTCAGTATTAGTATATGAGGCGTGTCGGACTGCACAGGCTGATCTGGGACGACACTTTACGCACATGCATTAAGCCCAGGTTTTCCCACGACACGTCTCATATATACCCCATAGATAACTCAGAAACGAAAACTGCGCGTGTTGATTTTGTGTACGTTATTTTGAGGAACCTTTAAATCATACTTATATCTCAAATAGCCATGGTAACTAAATGATTCATTAAACTTGTTTACAGTGTTTATGAAAGCTAACCCAACATGAGGACGACATTAATAAGAACAATAGTGCTGGTGTTCTGTATGGAACGAACTGCTGCCTTTGATCAAACGGGACATGAGTACTACAATGACAGATACGCAGTGGGTTATTTAAAAGGTTTGTGCAAGTATAATGTGCATTGCAAGTTTGTGCATGTTGTTGGTTAATTAAATGGTTTTGTGATAAAACTGAATATTTATACTAAATGACAATAAGTTACTAATTTAAATGCGTTTACCTATGTGTTAGTTTGTCATACGAATTTCCTCTTCCTTCTCAATACTTGTGTCCTAACTGTAAAAGTAATACACGTATATAATAAAATTATGATCATTGTAAATTCTGCTAATCGCTTGATATTTGTTATATTAATTTAAGCATAGCGTAAGTACAGGTACCAGAATTGTTACCCTGAAGTATTAATAATAATTACAAATGTCATCTACACTGTATTAGAGGACAGCATGAATGGGTTATATGACCAGGTCCTTGGCTACACTCAGTTCCTTACTGGAAATACCTCAGTTGGTTGTGTTTACGATGACAAGATTGGCATCGTTACGTCGTGCTCGGGAACGACAGTGTATGTATCAGCAAATGCTTAAAACCATGCAATCATCTACACGCTTGAGATAAAAATACAAAGGTGTATAAAAATATAAATATGTGTAGTATACTAATTGAATCAATTAACTAACGTTATGTAGTGGTATGGCAACCATTAGTATAAAGCTGTTAAAGCGGGAAAATGATATAAAATAAATAGACATCTAAAAGACATGTACCTTTCAATGAGAATTTACTGTCAATGTGTTATGTTACATGCGTTATGAGTATGATTTCAGTGTTTTGGGCGAACTAAACATGCCGAATATAACTGCGGGAACATTTAACGAAGGCACAAGATCTATGTATGGTCTCTCAATTATAAATCTCTGATAATTATTACGCGTTCTTTAGACTTGTGTATTGAATATTTTCTAAACATTAATATATTGAGTAAACAATAAAATTATGCCACTTCTTTGTTCATATCTGTTGTTTGTTTACACTCATATTTTCATGTACTTGTCTTTCAGTACAATTTACAGCTGTTCGAATTTTAAGTTTTTCGAAAACAAGACATTTGAAAATCTTACCAGCTTAGAAACACTGCAAGTATTGTTCTTGAAATCCACATACGTTTTACACCATTAACTATCAGTATTATTTTGCATGAGAAAAACACCCACCAGTAATTAATTTATACGAAACCAACGTTGATGTCTCATTTAGCAAGATAACATTAGCAATTATGTAATGTATAGTTTTAAATGTAAATATACCATTGAAGATAATTGTAACTATAATTCAATAACAAATTTGTTTATATATACGATATAAAATACTTTTACATATTATTCTATTGTTAATAATTTGCAGGCTTGTACAGAACACAGGTCTGGAATATCTCCCTGATTTATCAAATACAAAAGTCAAGACTGTGTAAGTGGATCTTTTGAATTATTTTGAGGAGCTGAATTAATCACCAAATATGTATATTAAAATACCATACCAATAAATTGTACAGTCAGTAAAAGCCACAAAACGTACTAAGCAGTACTGAACAAATTTATGCAATGGTCGGCAAATAGACATTCGACAATTGCGTATTTGATTTGGAATTTCTGCTATACATTTATGATGAGTCAGTTCTTGAAAACGGTCTTTATGATCGGTTTTAAATTCGCGCATTTTTTAAGTTCATTCTTTAATTCTGCAAAATGAAAATCATGTTGTATTTTTAGCTAACCTGAGCACAAAGTGCTCGGTGAGCTATTGGTATAGGGGACCTCTCCGGCGTCGTCCGTCGTCCATCGTCCGTCGTCCGTATGCCGTCAACAATTTGGCCCGTTATCGCGATAAAGACTACATATTTTATTCAATCTTGACAAAACATGCACAGTTTGTGTATGACCATAAAATCTTGGTTCGATAATGGGCCCGATCGGACCAGGAACACCAGAGTTATTGTCCCTTGTTTGGCCCCAAATACATCTATTCCTGAATAACTCACCTGGTAAAGGGAGGTAAATGAAGTATCAGGAAGATGCCAGAAATGTGTTATATCCCTTTGTAGCTCAGTCACAGATATATCCCAGATAGTGGAGTATCCTTCTCAGTAAAATCAATACATCACTCTGATTCAACATGATACTTCTATTTTGATCAGCATCATTACACATAGTAACCATTGATAGCCTGCTTCTAACCTATATTTTGGCTATGTGTGCAGCAATAAATTTTCCACTTTCTGTCTTGGCATCCAGTCAGGAAAAAGATGTAAACAACAATCAATAGCTAGAATTCATGTTGTAAACAAGCAATCAGAATATAGGATTTAGATCATGTGATCTAGTGCCTGAAATGGTTAATTATTTTGTGTAGTTTTTGGACTGAAAGTTAGTAACTTATTCAGTATCATTTATTTATGTAACTTTTGGACTGACTTTTACATTTGAATTGGGATTTTGAAAACTCAAGTAATTATCTTACATGAGTTTTGATGCTTATTTATTATTACTCCTTAATTGAAAAACACTTCTACACTGTTTTACATTTTCTCCTTAATTGAGAAATATTTTTACACTATTTAGAGTGCACCATACTACTTGCTAGTATCTGCTTGTATGGGCTTGTAGTTTGTGGACTCTTGTTATAGTTCAACAAAATAAAAGTGACTTCCCGTGCATCACTTTCATTAAATTTTATCTCACCTGAGCACTTCATGCTCGATTAGCTATTGATATAGGGGGACGGGACTGTGCTGTGTCGTCCGTCGTCCGTAGTGCATCGGAACAATTGGGCATGTGGACGTGATACAAACTTCACTTTCATTCAATCTTTACCAAACTTGCACAGTTTGTGTATGACCATAAAATCTCGGATAGATAATGGGCCATATCAGACCATGGACACCAGAGTTATTGCCCCTTTTTCATGAGAAAATCTGCAAACTGGACTTTGTGCAACATGCAAACTTAAATTGGCCTCTGAATTTGACCAAACTTGCACAGCATGTACATGAACTGAATATTTCAAATAATCAATACAATGGCCTACATTTCGGTACAAACACCAAAGTTATTGCCCCTTGTTTGTGTGAAAAAAATGGACAATGAGACTTTATTTATTGCCTAATCTTGACCAACTTGCACCGTTTCTGTTTGACCATAAGGTCTCAGTCAATTCCCAATATCGAACAGATCAGACAAGAAAGACCAGAGTTATGACCCCTTGTTTGGGAACAAATCCATATTTTGTCAAAAATTGGCTTTCACTTTCCATAGTGAATTAACTTTTCATTCCTTGTTGACTACACTTGCACAGTTTGTGTATGACCATAAGATTTCATCAAGGTGCAATGATGGGCCAGATAGAACCAGGGACACTGGAGTTATTTCCCCTTCTTTGTGAGAAACTTTGCAAAAATGGACTTTGTGTGACATAGAAACTTCATTTTTCATCTAATCTTGATAATACTTGCACAGCTTGGGTTTGACCATAAGACCTCATACTAAACCAAGGTTTTGCGCTGATGAGGCAGCTTGTGTATGACCATAAGATCTCATAATAAACCAAGGTTTTGCGTTGATAAGGGTATAAAAAACAAAGTTATTTGCCCATTTGTTAGTGAAAAAGAAGCAAAAAATGGACTATGTTCAGGATAGAGACTTCATTTTTCATTTGGGATGGCAAGAGATAGTATTTCAGCAATCGGTAAAGTAGTTTTGGTATTTGAGTTGTTATCCAGTGAGCTAAATATCATTTACAAGAGCTGAAACACAATGATGGAAATACATCAAGGTCTGTTTGATTGAATAGTCCTAAACGATGATATACATAATGCTGACAGTTGTATTGTATTGCTATCTTTTGTGACTGTTTTAATTATTGTTCTGTTGAATAAGTGGAATTCAGCTGGATGTTTGAACCTAAAAAATGTGCCAATGCAAATATTGGATGTCAACCTCTGTATAATGATAGTGTGATTGTGCATGGTATACATAGCGTCGTTTGCTTGTGGTTCATCTTGGTCCCAACAGTTTCGATCATACATGCATCTATATTGCGCCATTTAATTGCCAGGTAAATGACAGAAGTAGGCCGGGCAGGCATGAGACTTTATATCGCCTGTGATTGTCAGGTTAGCTACAGAAGAAGGCCGGACAGGAATCTGTATTGCACCTGTCGAATTGCCAGATCAGGTTGTCTGATTTGGGTCATTTTGCAGATGATGACATTTAGCTGATCTCTATCATTGCCAGTACTCAGATGAGCGCTTTGGGCCATCATGGCTATATTGGTTCATTTTGTATTAGCGTGTTGATGCAAGTCATATGCTCGTTTGTCGAAGGCCGACTTGTTGCATATGCACAACCTGTGTACACATCCGCGTTTTGTTCGAAACGCGAAAAACGTGAAAATTAGACCACCGCGAAATTTAATGTTTCTTTTATTGTATACATGTTAATAATGTATTTTATCTACATATGTTGTAATATATTTTGATGAAAGATGCAAATAAAGAGTATCTCTATCTATTTTGTAGCAATTTAGCAGGCAATAACATTAAAATTACAACGGACAATCACAGGGGCTGGACTTTCCCGACAACAATAGAACGTCTGTGAGTACTGAACACAGTTTTCAGTTCAATGACAAAACTGGGATTTCGTTAGCAATGTAGATAATTTTAATTTCATGTTTTGCGAACTTATCTCTGAACAATACTACTCGCCCGTATACCCGTTTATCTAGTTCGTGTAAACAATTCATTTATTACCTACCGTAAAATACGTTGATTAATAACCCGTACGTAATCAATTCTTTTACTTCTTTTAACAATTCAACTGTTTTAAGTATCTAAACAGACATGATATTACATATAACAGGACGTTGGCACACAACAAACTTCACTGGTTACCTCCCAAAATTGTATCGGGTCCTAAACTGAGAATTGCGTGAGTACTAGTATTTATTATAACCTCTAGGTGATGGATACGTCGAGAATAGAAGTATGATAATGTGAATAAAGTACTTTTGATCGCATCTGTATTACAAAAACACACAATGCATAAAAACTTCGGTCACTTAGTGCGAGATCTTTTGTAGATACTATCAACAAAACCGCTCTCTTCATTTTAAATGTACTTTCAAGCACGTAAACCTAAATATACTTTGGAAGACAGATATCTCAGCTTTAATATGCATGTTTGAAACATTTCGTAGCATTAAGTATTATTGTTAAATGATTTATTGAACTGTATGCAATGATTGCACGGGTTCCGAATCAATTACGTGTGTTCTGGGTCACTTAACACTTCTACTATAGTTTCCTTGAAGGTTTGTTTTAAAATCATTTTTAACTGTCATTCAGACTTAATAGTTGTCAAACAACACCACTAGGAAGATATATTAATGTCTGGAAACCAGAAAAAAAAAATCACAACATAATAGTGAGGGCATATTGACGATTTTCTCACGTTTGTCATCTTATTTATATTTCATGTAGGATGTGGGTCAATATATGAACAGGTACGAAGCCATATAGCTTACATGGTCATTCAGATGTTAGACTGCAACAATATAATCATCTTTTAATTTATGAACGTTTGTCAATGCCTTTGAATGGTAAAATTATACATAAAAATACCAGCTAAAAGAATTAAAAGAATCCGCGAAATACATATGTAATTTAACCAGAATGCGATAACCAATCCCAAATCATTCACGTACGCAATGTGTTAATTGCTCATAGTTTCTAAACATACATGTTTCACCAGTAACAACCAGATCAACAATTTGATAACAGTCATAAGCATATTGATAAAATTAACAACATTAGAATATAAGAGTAACAAAACACATAAATGATGGCATACGATATACCGGTAGCACCATTCCAATGGTAGCTTCCACACTCTGAAACACATACATACTACAGCGAAATGATGATATGTCATAAAGCTGAATGATACTCTAGACTAGTATGTGGAGGACACTATCGATCATTGTATATAAAAGTATAAAACAATATTATAAATATGAAACTCACAGTCTCTGCTTCTAATAAAAAGACTTTATTTAACAATCTGACAGCTTGTGAATACATACACTACATATAACATACACGTATACTTTACTTGCTTATATCGATCAACTGTAATGATGATTTTAATGAGATTAACTATCTGAAAACATCAAAACATTGAAGTGCTTTCTTCGTTCGCCCAATGGCTAGCACCAGTCTTCAGTTTGAAATACCACGAACACCTGTTACGTTATTTATATCTAATAGAAGGGTAAATCAAACCTATGAGAAGCATACTTATAATATAACCTTATTTGTGTAACAAATGATTCATATTGGTCAATAAATAATTGTATTGCATGGTGCATGAGTCTACTGACCCAACCAACCCATTGAGATATTCCATAAAGCATTTACACAAGAAATTGCTTGACATATCCCCCTTAAACAATGATCTCCGTTCAAGTGACCCGGAAAACCACAATACAAATGTGTTGATATAACCGTTCTTTTCTACAATAATTGGAAAGCAAGTGTTTTCTTATGTATAAATTACACAGAATATACATTTATTTACCAATTGATTTCATAAGTGTGCCCATTTACCGGACATTTTCGATGTTTTTTCACGATGAATAAAACGTAGCCTTGTTAAGGCAGATTTTTCAACATGAATTACTCATAAACCCCCGTTTCGGTTCATGGATCAGAATACAGAGTTGAAACTTTGGTGATTTACTGCAAATGTATAACTGTTCAAACACCAGTTAATAAAAATCGAAATGAGAGGGTTGCAATTGTTTTCAAAACCATTAATCTTAAAGTGACACGGAACTACCAGTGATTCGGAATTCCTTCAATGACTGTATAATCATGAACCGCGAAATAAAATGAAATGAAAAGATGAAACAAAATGCTAGCATTGTCACCTAAGAAGTTCTGTTTATAAATTCAAAGGTACTAAAACCTAATCTTATGGTAATCATATAACGTAAATTGTTTTTAATTATCATTTTAGGAGCTTTGGAAAGAATGAACTGTTACAGATACATCCAAACATCTTCGGGGATACTTCAGCATTAGTGTATCTGTGAGTTCTATTTGTGATAACATATACACTCAGCTGTATTGACAGAGATCATTGAACATAGCATAGTACACGTTACGAATTTTACTATACATAATTGCTATACCTGCGCAATAATATGTATACATTTTGTTTACCAAAGTAAACGCAAGTTATACACCTATATACAGCACTAGCCAAGTATGTGTGTATGTAACAAAAGAAATCCTGTCATATATATATTGGGTCAACAAATCTTCTCTTTCAGTGGCATGGATGGAAATAGGATAACACGGATATCAAAGAATAGCCTTGCCCCTCTAGCTACCGACACATTTATACATCTGTAAGCAATACATCAATATATAAGTATCAGTAGCATGGACAAGATTGTTTACGTGTATGTAAGGTGAGATGATATAAAGGTGTAACAGTCATTTGTTATGTAGTCCGAACGTTACAATTATATAATGGCTTGATTTCGTTTTACGGCATCGGGTGTCTTTACACGTGATTATGTATAGTTTTGTTTGATGAAGTTTAGCCTTTTCAGTTTGGATTGCTGTCTTTCGTTGTATACAAACATAATACATAGATTTGACTTCCAAGTGCAAATCTTTATAAATCATTTCCAGGAACCTGAGTAACAACTTGCTGTCCTTCATCCAGCCTGAAACGTTCAGCAATCTACCTAAACTGAAGATATTGTAAGTCTACTGTCTCAAATGTACATTAATTAAAATATACGATTTAATAATCAGCATTTTTAATAATGAGTGATTTTCAATACATGAAACGGTTACAGTCCGTTCCGCAGTTTGCCTCCTGTATTCACTGTCACCGACGGCACACACCGGCACATACGTGACAGACGCATTTCCCCTTTTTAAGATTAAAAAAAAACGATCAGATTCTTGCTATAAATGTTCTAGTTTTCTTCGACTGTTAAAAGAGTTGTGTAATATACGTTTCTTTTAATACCGTTTATAATGAACGTTATCTTCCGAAAAATGTATTTGCCATTAAATAATGAAATGGCTATTATAAAAATACGTGGTCGGCTCCATTGCATTCATTCATAACGGTTTGCTTTTTCAGAGAGATGCATAATAACAGCATGGGAACAATTACCTGGAACGTATTCTCTGACATGCCAAACCTTGTGCATCTGTATGTTTTAATTTCTATAATATACGTAAAAAAGTTATAATATTTAGCATGGAATGAAAGAATGTGCATGTCTTTTTACGAAAAAACAAACAATAAGTAAATTTTGATCGGTTATTGTCCCATCACAAATATGGAATGCTAGGCATGAACGGGTGGTGTTATATGAAAAATGGTTAAATTCATAAATGTGACTGAAGCTTATCATATCTACTGTTTTTATGACATGTACCAACGGTTTACCAATTTTTCACTATGATTATGTTGCGATCCAATAAGTTTATAGTGCTTTATGTGTGTACTATAAAGTCTAATTAAGTAAGCCTAGATTTCAGCATGTTGTTTCAATATTTGTGTCCCGTTTACAAATCAGCACACATGAAATGCTGTACAGCACTTTTCAGTATGTCCTACTTGACAATTTGCACAAACATGCTAATATTTTCCTTCATTTGACAATGCTGTCAAACCCTTTGCGTTAGCCCTGGCATAACAAATTAGTTGACTGTCACGTCTGACCGCGTCTGGCAATCTCGGTTATGGTTGCAATGTGTTGCTGGTCCCCAAGGCGCTTCCAGCTTTAACTCTGCGAATATCGTATCAGATATATTTTGCATATGCTGTGTTAGTATTCCAAACGACCCAATGGTTTATTACAGTATCATGGGCCTAGCTTATACAAATTCCAAGGTTTTTGTATAATAACATATCAGGTATGACAACAACCATTCCCTTAACCCTGTGATCTGATATTCAGTACATGTATGTGCTGATGTGCTGGTCCATTCTGTTGACACTACCCATGCAGTGATCATAATTTATTACCCAGTCAGCTTTGATTGTTTTATGTGTATATCTCTGCCTTTTTGTTTTGACCATTTCCTACATAGCGGGTTGGCTCAGCTGGAAAACAGTTTTGCATAATATGCTCCGTATTATTATCATCCCATTCTACCAATAGAGAATGAATGCCATATTTGAAGGGTCAAATATTCCGCGTGATTATTCATTCAGGGTTTATAAGGGGCTTCTTTCAGTCCTGTTTGCTTGCACTGTTCCTGTAACCCCAAATTCCCGTATTTTGTGTAGAGTGTATCGCTGTTATGATTCCAATCATATATATTGCAAGTTTATCTTAACTATTATGCAATTTATATGGACTTTTATTATAACATATGCACATGTCACATGTGGGAACACCAGTATAGCAGTGTACTGATAGATATATACTCACTTCATGGATTAATCTGGTTTTAAAAACATAATGTGTAAACAATGTTGCACCACCCTCTCAAGCCTAGCATCCCAAATTCGGGATGTAACTTGTACGATGCTTTTGGTAAGAAAATATATGCAATAATAGCAATGTTTATATATTATAGTATGAAACAATATGCCACTTGATTTAAAATATTTGATTATTTCTGCAAAATATAGCAATTGATACTAATCTACTTTTTACCATTTTTTCAAAATTAGTTTTTTCCCACCTGTTTCTATGAAGCTTCTGTATAAAATTCAGAGAAAAGTTCAGATTTTAGACAGTTTTTATGGTGACAACAAATGTTATAAGGAATTGTAAGTGATTTTGTTAACAATACATGCTATCTAGTACATATATAGGCCAGTAATTATCAGCATCCCAAATAATGGGTTTTATTATGCTTCAATTAACTTATGTTTCCATCGCACATCAGTACCTACTAGTATGCGATGCATTTCACACAAAAACGGACTTCTTTATAGGCCTAAATGAAACTATATGGGCATTGATGGTATAACTTGTTTTCAGGGACCTTCATGCAAATGACATCATCGAGCTTGGTAGCAACTCGTTTGTGAATCTACCATCATTAATTGAGCTCCGACTACATTCGCAGAAAACAGGCCTTGCTAAGATTGCGTATAACGCATTAAAAAATATCAACGGTAGTCTCAAAGAACTGTAAGTAACGCATTAATGGATGAACTATAAATGTAAATAGTACTAAACATAGGGGCTGCAACGACATGACAAATCTGTATTATTAGTTATACTGTTAGTAACTGAGGGTGTATGGGATAAACACTCTCAATCCCATACACACCCTCTGTGGCTTAATACCACTGGGTAAGATGTGACACCGGATATTGGCCCATTATCGAGCCAAACTAGAGCAGGTTCACTACACAAACCGTAAGTTTTATGCCGATTTAAAATAATTTGTTGATAATATGCTATAAACAGGTGCTTATGTAGGCTGCCCAATACATTTGGAAGACATTAGTGTAATTGCTATGACATGTTGTCGATGAGCAGTACATAATCATCGTTTAAAAAAAAAAAATGCTCGCTGAAAAATTGCCTGTCCTCGCTCAATTCAGTCAATTATTTAAGTTTTTAAGCATGTTTATAAAAATGTGAATCGAGCGATTGTTTATACATGCTATATTGAACACATGTTCCAAGTTCCAATAGTTTTGATTAATAAATGGCTGAGATATGGACTGCAATATTATTGTGACAGGTGTACTGGGGATTGATTTATTCAGTTGCTCGTGTACGGAGTATTGCAGGCTACTGTACTGAGTATTGTTTAATAATATACTGTGATGTCTCATCGGTGTAAGTCAGCCGGTGTATGGTGTGCGTCTTTTTGGTTGTTATTACACCTTAGTTTGAGTACGTCATTTGTCGTTCGAATTGCTTTAAATATTATAGTGTATATGGCTAATTGTGTAACTTTTGCCTGTCTTTAGTTGATTGGTATGTTGTTTTAACAGTTTGCATACGCCGATAAATGCTATGACGTAAATGTGTTCAGCAAGGGGTTTATCGACAAAACATTTCATTGCTCGCTCAAACCCGAAATACGATCAAGCTTGCAAGATACATACTCCGTTTATGCTAGGTTCCGACTGTCGTGCGATCCGCCACGATTGGCTATTCGTAGCTGATCGTGGTATTTGGCTCAGCGACACACCCTCCAAAGAAAATCATACATGACATTGCACATTTTTTACATTAACCGTGCAAATATAAGTTGATATGGCACAGGCCGTTGTTTTGTACAAAGATGACGTCATAATACGCTGTCATTTGTAAACGACTATGTCAAAAAGTTAGCTCCGATTATGTTTGTGATGCTATGTTCAGTGGATATTATTATGTCTTTTTTATTTGTGTTTGATTACATGCACAGATAATCGACATCGTTGAATGTTATGCTCATTTACCTTTTCTTTAGCGATGGTGAATATGAATAATGAAAGTGCCTCTGAGAAAAAACGTAAAAGTGAGAAAAGATAAGCATTTAATTTACTTGATTTACTTGTCTTTTTGTTTAAATACAATTATTAAAACATAAAATTGTGTTTTAGTAACAATTTCATCAGCAGTCGTTTATTTTATAAGTCATATAATAAAACAAGTAGATATATGGACTTTTTAGCTGTGCAATATCATGTGTGTCGCCTCATTCAAGATAGATTTTGCACCATCACACGATATTGAAGTCCATATTTGTAGAATATTTATCGATTCTACTGTTATTATTGTATAATATATTGTATGTATCGATAAATCTTTGGAAAATTGCTATTTTATTTAATGACAGTTAGGTATTTATGGTATAAATCATCAAACAACGGTAATGGGTCTTTGCGCAATATCCAGTACACTAAATATAGATTGCAATACTCCGTACACGAGCATGCAATACCCAGTACACGAGTTGGCCTTGTTTAAGAAGTAGAACTTACTTAATACGCAACAAAAGTTGCTGACAATTTCAGGAAATGTTCCTTATAGTATCTGTAAACAATCGCTCGATTCATATTTTTCTAAACAGGTTTAAACTCATCAATAATTGAAAGAAACAAGAGAGGAGCTGCATTTTTTTTAGCGAGCAGTTTACGTTTCTTTACTGATTATTCACTGTTCATCTATTATATCGGTCAAAGTAAGTATATGACGGTTTTTGCAATTTAGTTGGCAGTCTAGGTCAGCACATACAAGTATACAATTGTAAACAGAATACTTAAAACCGGTGTTTTACTTACCGTTGTTGGAGCTGTTTTCTATATCGCTGCTCTATTTTGGCTCGATAATTGGCCAATATCCGGTTTCACGTCTTACCCAGTGAATACCATACGAGAGCGATTTTCGAGTAAGGTATGTGGCCACTGAGGGTGTATATCCCATAACGAATGTATCTCCCCGACTACCTTTCACTGATTAATTTTAATTGATATGACTTGAAAACTTCTTTGAATTCTATACGGTATTGAAATTTACCCATGATGTATGAAAAATAGTCCATGGCAATGTGACCGCTCTTAGCCAGTCGGATTGCATCATTATGTAGGAGGTGAGATATTGCAATATATTGCCAAAAGGAACATATATGGTGCAATACATTGCAAGACATCAATAATAACAGAACATGCATGATACTATAACAATTTGGACAAATACAAGAAATAAACATGTAACATAGAATTGTTAGTTCATGTTTAACTATAAAGGAAAATCAAATGCTCACTTTATTCTTGTTAATGTAAGCCCACTGTTATGTAAACTTGTTATCAGTGGTTGAAATTCTACAGTATTGGGCATACTGTATTTACAAGTAATCTGATTTATCATGTAGATAATTGTATTGCCATGACATATATCGTATCGCAATACAAAATGGAAAACACATAGTGCAATATAATACAATATATTGGTATATTGTTGCAGCCCTACTCAACATATTTGTAAATGGCAATAAACATATTTTAATACACGTGCTTGAATCAAATAATAGACACCGAAAGTAAATATCATGATCAATAGTAGAACGGTTAAAACAACATGTGGTAGTTTATCTGCGTTCGTTTTTAGTATAAATACAAATAAATTGTATAACTAATCAATAATTATAAATATTTTACAGGTTTGTGAGCAGCAACAAACTGACGACGTATCCCCACCAGGTTCTTGAGGAGTCATACTACCCAGCGCTCGTTACGATGTAATTGTTTTTAATATGGCGTGTCAAGCATTGCAAAATTTAATACATATAATCAAGCATGTGTTCTATAGATGTATATGTGTGGTTACTACAGAAATATATTTGTTGTAAAATTCGATATATAATAATATGTGTAGTATATTGTCGCTTTTGTGTTTATGACGGATTTGATTGGTGACGGCTGTGACTCGAAAACCAAGTTAGAAACCAGCAAATACAATTCCAAACGGGTCGGGTCCCATTGTAAAATCTCCTGGCGTCGTTCGCCACTTTCCAACCATGAGTAGTTCGAATTGTCTTGTGTGCAAATGACATTGCAAAAATTCAATGTAATTCACACAAATGTGTCATTTCTGTTTAAAAATTCGTGCACTATATTTCCCTTGATTTCGTTCTCTCGCCAACAGTATTTCTACGCTATCAGCGTTTAGAATCTTGCATAGTTTTGTCGTCCAATGAAATCTTGTTTAAAATATATCCCATGATACATGTTTATTTAGAATAGACAATATCAATATATACAATATTTTGTTTGCTACGTTTGACACGCAATAGTTTAATATTTTTTATTGTCATCAGTGCTCGGGCGATGAATTTCAACTGAAGCCACGAGGGTAAACAGCCCCAATCATTCATATGTCAGCAATATCGACTTTTTTTTATTACATATTTTGGCACATGACTCTAAACCTACAAATTGCTAGTACGGAATCCTTTTTCCGCAAGTTAAATTTCATCCCGGGCTTTAACGCGAAGATGCAATAAAGTAATGTATCGTCCAAGTTCCGTGTGTCCATGTTTTTCGAGATCTGCAGAGAATACAAATTAAAATGTCGCATTGTCGCATCGTCGCCTTATTGTACAGAGCGAAATTATAACTGACAGAAACAGGCTTAAAAAGTAAACTAAATAAAATAATCTTTAGAAATCAAAAGATTAGTGTCAAATGATACCATAAAACTTAAAAAGTTAACATAAGTGACTGTATAGTGGTAGTTTTGACATGTGTATGTTACAATCTGTTTATTATCAAATGTACTTTAAAGATATAGTAATTTCGTTCTGTATAACGTTCAGGCACGCAGACAACAATTTAATCAAGAACATGACCGAGTTTGGCACGGAGGCTTTCCCTGACAACCAGTACTTCCTGCACGCGCAGAGATTCGCCAAGTTCGTTCCTTTCTCCGCCACACCCGCCGTGGTTACTATGTATGTATGATTATTGATTATAAATATATTCCATCCTTCGTTGATTAAGTTTTTCTACTCAAGTAACATTGTGTTGTTCAAAGCGAAATACATGCCGTGAGTTTAAATGAAACTCATGGCCTCCGCTTAGCGCATTTTTTTTCGGATTAATAACCATTGTATAGCAGGTTATGATGATAATGATCTTCTCACTACACACGGTAGATTAACATCGCAAATATACAATGTAATTCATTTACAAAGCGTACATCCTTTACGCTTAACGGCCAAAGGTCTGCTTTGAAATGACACAGTTTCAAAAATAATTGTATTTGTATTCAAAGGCGGAGAATATTTACGGAAATTAAGTATCACTTGCCTTGTTGGACTGTAAAACAATGTTTATATAATTATGTATATATTGTCTAAACGTGCATATTTGTTGTTATTGTGAATGACTTAAACACAGAATTTTAACAGCGATTTAGTGGGAAATATCCGAATTTGTTTTTTGTGTGTGCATCAGTGCGCATGATGGATGACTTAGTTAACTGTACATGTTATTAAATACAACACGTAGTGCACGTGTTTTTCGAATACTACAGTCGGTAAAAATGCAAGTGAGAACCGTTATAAACATGGACTAATCGATACTAATAAAGAAAACGATTTAAACTGCAGACGATAACAGATCGTTTCTAAACAGAAAACCATGATTCTTCATATTTACAACAAATGGTTGATCCCCTCATTATCAGCACAGTTTAAACCGACTGTAACCAGATATGTAAACAGACTCGTGTTGTTAAGTTTACAGTTCACATGGGTGACAAAATATTTTTGATTCCTATTATTGGAGCTATTTTCATGCCCATTTACTCAGATGGAATCAGTTCGCAATGATTGGATAGTATTGTGCGTTGCGATTGAATGTTATGATCATGTGACTAAATGCACGTGCATGAGTTGGGACTACCTTTCGAACTTCAGAGGTGAACGGAATTTGCCGGTGTGGAAGAGATTGTAGATTGAATTTTACGTTTATCTCCGTTGCTAAGTCTAAATTAAGCTACTAAATATCATGAATGATTGATACTAATACTGGATGAGTCATGTATAGAACGAATATAAATCATCATTTACCGATAGCCTAGCGGTAAAATCAATTCGCTACTAAACTTGGGGCTGTAGGTTCGAGTCCCCCGAGTACCGATTTTTTTATTTGCGTTCATTGGCCACAAACTCCTCGCAGTAGTTACTTCCCCATTGGTACTCTTTTCAGTTACCACTGCAACCACGAGTTAAAAACTTACAGATATGGAAGTTTTCAGGGAAGACGATTTTGAGGAGATTGAAGATTTATTTTGTACAAAATTTTAATTGTATCATTTTTTTTATAACAATGACACGGACATGTTGCATTATTGGTCCGGGTGTATATATAAAGAGTTAAAATGAAAAACAAAAAATAAATTAACGAATAATTAAATATAACAACGCAATAATTTTACGTTGTCTACGTTTTTATCATGTTCTTGTCCACGATTTTATTTCGCGCCAAGTGTTTGCCTATGGTCACGTGAACTTCGTGCCGGTAGGGATTTAAACCAGCTATGCAGGGACCAAACTCCTGGCAGTGGTTACTTCTCCATTGCTACTCTTCTCAGTTACCACTGCCACCACGAGTTGAAAACTAACAGATCGTGAAGTTTTCAGGGGAGACGATTATGAGGAGATTTAAGATTTATTTTCTACATTATTTTTATTTTATCATTATTTTTTTTATAACAATGACACAGACATGTTGCATTATTGGTCCAGGTATATATATATATATATTAATAGTTAAAATAAAAAACAAAAAATAAATACATAAATAAGTGAACATAACAACTCAAGGATTTTACGTTGTACCGTTTTTATAATGTGCTTGTCCACGATTTTATTTCGCGCCAAGTGTTTGCCTATGGTCACGTGGAACTTCGTGTCGGCAGGGATTTAAACCAGCTATGCTGGGACACAGTTAAATCTCTGCGCGGAGGTTGTTCCGGGACACAGTTAAATCTCGGCGCGGAGGTTGATTTTGCCGTTGTTTATCTTTATCCCCATGGCGGGAGCTAATGTCCTCGTTGTTTCTTACGTTTTTCGTACGAACACTTACATATATCGAATGATGGGCGAATTTGATGAGAGCTAGGTTATCGCACAATAAATCTATAGTAGTGTTGTGTAGTTTGTAGCAAAAGTAACATTGTAATGTTTTTATTTGTACAAGTTAAAATACCTTATGCACAAAGCGGACCCCGGGCCTTCAAATACGTGTTTACTAACCGTGTTCTATATTAAATTACGGTAGCATATATAGTAAGGTTATGTTTGAAATCAGCGCACATCCTAGCATTAATAGGTTAATCTTGCAAATGTAACTTTATTTACAATGGCAGGTTTCTAAATGAGAATAAGATAACAACAATAAGAAGAAAAGATCTTTGCGAACTAGAGGTGTTGGAGTTTTTGCATTTAAACGGAAACGAAATTCGAGAATCCCTAATGGATGAAGATTGCTTTGCTTGTCTTAAAAAGATGCACTTCTTGTAAGTATTTCTAAGTATTTGTAATCGTATTAATTGTCAGCATTGTCGGTCAGAGCATGGGAGCATAGTGTGCCCCAAAAATTGCGGCAATGTCTACATATGTTTTTGAAGTTACACTAACTTCAAATACGAGTAGGAAAATAACCCATCAATGATATAATTTAGAAGAGCTTTTTCTTTTCGATTGATTGACGTGAATTTAAGTTCTTAAATATTAAATTTTATTTTACGCTAATAGTTTTAAAGATCACTTGAGTGAGATGTACACCTCAAAATAGTAATATTACGCAGTCGCTATAAAATATAATATATTATATTATTATATTCTTATTTCGTTATTCGAAACATTTTAAACCATGTGTTTCGTTGTAGGCAACTAGCAAGCAATCTAATACAATATGTTCCAAACGCTTTGAAGTCATCAACAATTGTTCCTGCACTGGAAGAACTTCATTTGAGTGGCAACAAACTGACATTTTTGCCAACTCAGTCTTTCTCTAATGTGTCAACTCTTCTATATCTGTAAGTTAGCCTGAATCCTGTGGCTACTGGGTATAACATTATGTAAATAACACATGGCTGAGAAGGAGATATTCACAAATGTCACCCAGTGACAAATGATTTTGGTCTATGGACAAAATGCACAGGGCGGACAGCCGGTCACTTGAGGAATATTACATTTAAATGTTTACTTCCTTGCATTGTCATTGTATGATTTACCGTTATTGCAATATGCCTATTGAATTATGAATTAATTACTTAAACTTCTTAAAAATAACTGTGCATGTCAAACGACCGATTCGATAACACAGTTATTAAATTTTCAGGTATTTAGCCAGCAATTTGATTCTAGCAGTTGAAGACGGGGCCTTTCCAGCGCAAATCCGCACAATGTATGAACAAGCATACACGTTTCTATGCGTTCAGGCCTTTACAGATATTTATACATTTACATTTAACATTTTACTAGTTATTTACAGAGAAAATTATCTGAACATAAATACCTGCTGCAACAATTAATATACATTGTAAATGATTAATTTATGAAACATTTTCAAACACTAAAAATAAGAAAAGTAAGTTGTGCAATAATATTACAATAGGTTTATAAACGTAACCGATCTTCATATCCTTATGGTATGGAAAATGAAATATGTTCGTCGAAATTAGGATGTTTTATTACTTTTTCCTCAGTAACATGGGCGGCAACGAGTTCCGGTTTCTTCATACTGACCCATTTCGGAACCTTTCCTCACTGTGGTCACTGAATCTAGCATTCAATGAAATACAGTACATTCCGGACACTGCCTTCGAGAATTGCAACTCATTGACAACGCTGTAAGTTATCTGTATTGTCTCCTATGTCTACTGCTGAAGAACTGTCGATGACATGCATCCGATTGGAAAAAAACAATCGTAAATATCTGCCGCATCAACGTGACTTAGGTTCATTTGATGAAATCGACGCATGAAGGTTTAGGTTAGGATCATCAGATATTATTTTAAATTTTGGATCGTAAACATTTAGTAATCATACAATGAATAGTTGAATCTGCATACTTCTTTCGGTAGACCATTTTGGAAGCAGACAATGAGTATTGTGCAGCCATTGTTGTTTAATATAGAGAACCGTTCCTGAATTATTGCATACTTCTTTCAGTAGACCATTTTGGAAGCAGACAATGAGTATTGTGCAGCCATTGTTGTTTAATATAGAGAACCGTTCCTGAATTATTGCATACTTCTTTCGGTGGACCATTTTGGAAGCAGACAATGAGTATTGTGCAGCCATTGTTGTTTAATATAGAGAACCGTTACTGAATTATTGCATACTTCTTTCGGTAGACCATTTTGGAAGCAGACAATGAGTATTGTGCAGCCATTGTTGTTTAATATAGAGAACCGTTCCTGAATTATTGCATACTTCTTTCGGTAGACCATTTTGGAAGCAGACAATGAGTATTGTGCAGCCATTGTTGTTTAATATAGAGAACCGTTCCTGAATTATTGCATACTTCTTTCGGTAGACCATTTTGGAAGCCGACAATGAGTATTGTGCAGCCATTGTTGTTTAATATAGAGAACCGTTCCTGAATTATTGACATTGTATGTTTAGTACAATGAGCAGCAACAACATCGCTCAGCTGAAGAAGGTACATTTCCGTAACTGTCCCTTGAGTGGCACTGCCAGCTTTGACTCCAACGACATCGGTTGGATTGAGGACGGAACGTTTGATCACATCACGTCTATGAGCAATTTGTAAGTTCCTGAAATAGTAGTATTACTTACTTAACGCAATAGACTTTCAGGCTTTGCAAGTAATAATTTAAGCTCTTCAAAACAATTTTACATCAATTCATCCACCGTTTTTGGATAGTATTTTACTGGCATTTCTACATGATCTTTTGTGTGAAGTATGTTAAGAATATCAGGTCATGAACAAATACAATGATTGGTTGAATTATTGTATTCATGTGAATATAATTCACTTTTGAGGAAACGTCTATTCATTTGAGACCCATGGGTATTGTTTCAATTAGTACATGTTTGTTCGCCAGTAACTCGTGTCGCAATTAAATAACAGAAATTCGTAGAAACTTCTAAACACATGACAATACATAATTAAAACGTTTTATAATATAAATGTTTAGTGTTGTAATAAGTTTCTGTTATTAACAGTAAATATATCAAGAGTTTTGTTAAAACACGCACTTATTTAAGTAGTAGCTTGTTGAAATATAAACCTTTATTTTCTGGGTTATATTCCTCCAAGACAAGTGCATGATTTAAAAATTGGAATTAGTATTTAAGAGGATAAATATAAGCATATATAATTTGTTGCGCTTATTATCAAATTAATACCAAAATGTAAATTATTATGATTGTGGCATAATGTATGATGTTTTTCTTTCATAGTACTGGATTGGTGATTAGAAGTTGTTCTTTTTATAAAAACTTTTGCTTAATGTTGCAGGAATCTTGCGAACAATAAGCTGACACGTGTTCCAACAGGGGGTGATTTCAATGACCTTGTATTGTCGTTCGATTTAGATCTATCAAACAACCGTATAAATGTGCTCACTTACCAGAGTTTTAGCAATTTAACATGCCGATATATGTAAGTATTAATTGAAGATACATATAGTCTTGTTAATTCAAATTCACTGTTTAATTCCCGATTTTATTAGTTATTTGTAAAAATAATATTTTAATGTTGTTGTTTTTTTGTAAATGACTTTGTATATACATTGTTACAATATGTGTCATTACGTTGCGACGTATAACAATATATCGATATTATATAATACTTAAATAATAATATCATTTCAGAATATTGTCCGGAAATATGATCACAGAGGTCCAAAGCTACGCCTTTGACGTCGTGACATTTTATTATTTTACATTTGCTGGAAACCCACTGCGTAAATTGTATGAATATTCCTTTAAAAATGTAAAAGTTGCAACAACGATAGATCTGGCTGGTTTGCTTTACACCAAAGTCCCGTCCCTGGCGTTTTACGACGTGTCTGGTCGAACTTTAGCAATGGCGAGTGGAAATATAGACACTATTGAACCATCTGCATTCGTCGACGTAATTCTGGAGAATCTGTAAGAACACATTAAAAAGCATTCAGTGTAGTATTATCAAGAGGCGAGTTATGTTGATTCCTTCCTTGTTTTTTTAATAGTTCATTTGCTTATGATTCAATAATTAATTAAAGAAATAGTTTTGGCGCAACTTGCTTTCACCAGATTTATTGCTCTTTGTCGTTTTCATTACTATATACAGTATGAGGAAATCTAATGTTCGCATTTCCTCCTACGTTTCTTGTTGGATAATCCTCAAACTTTTACAGATGATTACTAGTACTTATGATATGAAGATGTTCGTTACGAAAAATGTTTGACGTACCTTATTTTGCACCAGGGTTACTGCCCGTTGTCGTTTTTATTACTATATACAGTATGGGACATTACCATTCTTAAAGCAAATTCATTTATTTACCAATATCTTACATGTAACGTTCCTTGCATATATCTCTACCCGTCTGTGGGGGTTGGGTCCCTGGAGTCAAGGTCACTATGGCTGAAATACATGTTTCTTCATTTTTCCATAGTGCATTCATTTATTTACCAACATCTTACATATTTGGTATGTGTGCACCTGGCATGGACCTCAACGCTTCAGTGAGATTTTGGATCACTGGGGTCAACGGTAAGGTCACTATGGCTAATACATTTATTTTTCTAATTTTTTTGCCATAGTGCCTTCATTTATTGACTGAAATTACGTACCATGCACGAAATTTAACCTTCTGTGTGTTGTTTTTTTTTTAGGTCAAGGTCAATGCCACAAAGCTAAAATAGCTGTTTCTACTTGAGCACACGTGATGTTAGTTCAATATAAACCATAAAGGAAAATTTACAAAGAGCAATAATTCTCGTAGAAAGTACCGCTAAGGAAAAAACGTTGTCACGACTATCTACATATGGAGGTCATTAATATCTAAAAGTCTTAAAACAATCGTACTATTCGTATACGAGGAGCTTTGCACACAAGATTTAATGTAACGGGACGCAACGGGTCGGGACAGACAGGGACAAATCTTAAATAAAACTTGTGGGAGCATAAAACATTGTATATAATTGCAACATAGGATCAGACAATATTACATCCTTATTGAACACGTTAATGCATGTTAATGTTAGTATGAGTCCAAAACAAGAACATTTCATTAATGTCGCATAGCTGTTGATGACAGTATATGTATTCAAATATGCCCTTGTCAAGAGGAGACATCCGTTTTCGACGCGCGCCGACGAAAACAAGATCTAGTTAAAACATTGTTTTCAGATATTTGAATGGAAATAACCTACAGAAAGTTCAGAATTCCATTTTTGGAGGTACCTGCGTCATATCAAAAGACTTACTGTTCACCAGCAACAACATGACTTACATGGCAAAAAATGCATTGGACAATTCTGCAGTTGCTAATCTTTATCTTGACAAAAATGCATTTACATCCGTACCTCAGGTCATTACCCGTCAAAAATGTAATGAACTGTAAGTAGCATTGTTGTTCTCTAAAATGTAATGAACTGTAAGTAGCATTGTTGTTCTCTAAAATGTAATGAACTGTAAGTAGCATTGTTGTTCTCTAAAATGTAATGAACTGTAAGTAGCATTGTTGTTCTCTAAAATGTAATGAACGGTAAGTAGCATTGTTGTTCTCTAAAATGTAATGAACTGTAAGTAGCATTGTTGTTCTCTAAAATTTAATGAACTGTAAGTAGCATTGTTGTTCTCTAAAATTTAATGAACTGTAAGTAGCATTGTTGTTCTCAAAAATTTAATGAACTGTAAGTAGCATTGTTTTTATCTTAAATTTAATGAACTGTAAAAAGCATTGTTGTTCTTATTTGATACGTATATTCAGCATACAGATATTTAGGTTGCCTAGGTTTTATCAGGAGACCAATAACTACCGTGATCATTGTGCGGTCATTCTCTTTCAACAGTTTTATATGTGCGCCTTCTAGTTAAATGTAATGCTTGTATAAAGCTCAGTCACAATGTTTATTCATTAGATTCGTTTGATAAACGTTATTGAAATCACCCTGTTTTGTCTAGTATTTTGTCTTTTGTACATTTTTTCATTTGAATTTGTTTTTATGTGTTACTGGTATCACATTACCAGGTATCTGGGAAGCAACAGAATCGACGAAATTCCGACCGGATTTTTCCTGAACCAGACTTCGTTGAGGATTCTAGATATTTCAAGCAACCTCCTTACTGTTCTGGAACCAGGAGTGTTCTCAGACCTTGGAAGTCTTCAGGAGCTGTATACATTGCTTTAAAATGTTCAAACTTTCTGTGAACATTCTATTATGACGTTTATATCAGCGGCATTGGCCAGTTAACATTGTTTTAACTTTCTGCCTTTAATGACGTAGTATATTATTTAAGTTTAACATATCA